>BSBK01002406.1:2385000-2732500 GCA_027943335.1 Chamaecyparis obtusa
TGTTTTAAGATGGATATATAAATGTGTTTTGTTTGATCATTTTGTGAAGATTATTCTTTATCGATGTATGTATTCTAAGAATGATTTTTATCAATGATATTGACTTTAATGTTAGGATTAATGTGTGATATGTATCTATCATAGCTTAGCGACTTCCAAGATTAGGTCAAGTTCTATGTGGGGGGGGGGGGGGGGGCGGGGGGTGTATTACTCTTCCATATCTTTTCATTTTAGCCTATGTAGCTAAACACTTTTAGGACCTTTCTATATGCATGCTAGACTATTATTATGTTTTGATGATACTTTATGATGTGTTGATATTACTTTATGATGATACATTGGCATTGTTAGGACTATTTATTATGTTTCTTTATGATTATGTTTATATTCATGTTTGTGGCATATGATGATAAGGTAGTTGATTATGTTTCACTGACATACCAACCCATGTTACTATGCTTATGTTATTATTTTATGTTGATTCTATTTGATTCGCTTGTACATTGATGAGGGATGAAGTCGTAGTTACTCACTTGTGAGGTCCACACAATGTCTTGATCCCCTTTATTTCATTTTATTATGATATGTATGTATGTGAACATTCTTGTCTTTGTGATGTAGGGTTGAAGGTACCAGACATCGACTTCACCTGAATTAGCATATTTGAGTGTGCCTATATTTATATCTTGATGGTGGAAGAGGGGAGGTAGCATTAAGGTCCAAACCTAACCCTATCTTAAGCCTTTGTCCTACATAAGAACAATTATATCACTATCCTACCCTATTGGTTTTTTAGGTCGGCATGTATCCGATCACCCTAGGTTGTGTATGAGATTATTGGATTGATAGTTATGTAGGATTATGATGGGATGTTGGATATACTATTATGTGTATTAAAGTTTTATAGTGGTAATTATATTATGTTAATAAATATATATAATCATAATTAATTATCTATCATAATTAATACTAATATGGAGCTTATTAATCTCATACCAAAAGAAGAGGATAGGACTTTGATTAAAAATTGGAGGCCTATAACCCTTCTAAATGTGTCACACAAAATTCTAGCTAAGATCATTTCTCTAAGGTTGGATAACATCTTGCCTCACATCATCAATCACACAAGCGAGATTTTTTAAGGGAAGATACATTCTTGAGAATTTAATAACCTATTGGGAGGTATTGGATTGGGCCAAGGACTCAAACCAGAAAGTGTGCATGTTATTACTAGATTATAAGAATGCATATGATAGAATAGAGTTGAGATTTTTTAATATGATGCTTGATTGTCTTGGGTTCCCAAATTTCTTCTACAAAATGATTTGAACACTAATGTATGGAGCATGTTCTTGGCTTGACTTCAATGGAGTAATATCTAACCCTTTGAGCTATCTAGGTCCATAAGGTAAGGATGTCCCTTAGCACTAATACTCTTTTTCATTATAGCAGATGCATTATTCTACCTATTAAGGGATACCACCCAGTCTCCTAAAGCCAATGGACTAACTCTAACCAATGGAGAAGAGATAACTAATGTCCAATTTATTGATGATACAAATTTTTTTATAGAACTATTGGAAGACAATATGACTAATCTCATGAGAAATTTTGACCTTGTATGTGTTTCTTAAGGGAGTAAGGTATCCCTTCCAAAGTCCATAGTACTTGGTTGGAATGATCACCCCCTACCTGGTGTAAAACATTCTCCCTTTCATGGGGTGGACCCAATCACTTAGTCAAGTTACTTGGTATTCCCTTTTCTATCAATCCAAACCTGAGATAAATGTGGGACTAGATCAACGAAACAATTGATAGGAGATGAGAAAATGAAACTCTCATTACTTTTCTCTGGTAGGAAGGTTACAAATCTATCAAAAAGTTCTCTCCTCATACTCAATTTACTATGCATTTACATGTCTCTTCAACCAAGATCAATTCAATTATATTCAAAATAAAATCAAAGACTTTCTATGGTCATATAGGAAATGACTAAAGAAGAAACATGATGTTAGGTGGAGTTGGTGCATAATGAATAAGGAACTAGGAGGCTTGGGGCTTAAGGAACTTAGGATTCAAGGAATCATCTTGGTTGTGAAATGGTTTTCTAAGGCCACTATACGTGAGGAACGATAGAAAGTTCTCATTAGAAATAATATAGCCAAAGAAACTCCCACTAAAGTTACATCTTGGAAGGGTCTTCTTATCAATGAATTTCTCTCTGGTAAATTTTCTATTAAGGTAGTAGGTTCTAATATTTTCAAATCCAATTGGAACTTTTGGGATAATGTTAGACATCTGATCACTAATAACGACATAATTGATGAATAAAATTCAATGTGTGGAGAGAAATCCATTTGGTGGAACCTCTTACATAATGGAATTACTCTTATCCAGGTATGCTCAACTAAGAGTTAAGCCAACAAGGGCATTAGATATCTTGAAGATATAATAAAATATGGAAACCTCATTAGCTAGGAAGAAATAGGACTGAAGTATGACATTCATGCCTCCCAATGGAGAACAAAAACCATGATCAGATAAGCCTGCAATAATTTGACTCTACCTAGACAACTGGGAACCAATGCTGATAGAATCTCCCTCCTTAGATGGAAAGATGACACCCTTTTTCCTAACACCAAGCAAAGCTTATATATAGGTTTCTCAATGACTTCCATGACATTATGAACCACCTGAAACCCTATTGGAATCTCAACCTAGAACCCTTTGTCTGGACCAAACACTTGCTAAGCCTTTCGCAGAGGCCTATTGAACCTAAAAACTCATGTTTTTTTATGGTGCCTTTTCCTGCAAAGACTACATGTCAAGAGTCCCACGGGGGAATATAATACATGCTCTTTTTGCAAATTTCCAGAAACCATTCACCATATTTTCTTTGATTATCTTATTGCCAAGGAAATCTGGGCTCTTTTTGGCTTTCATTTACACTACAACTTTAGTTTGCTTCATATTCTATCTAGGAGATTCTTGAGGTTAAAGAAAAACAATAGTTTATTTTGGTCTATTTTATCTGTTGATATCTTATGGGCTATTTGGAAATTAAGAAATGATGAAATCTTTAATGGTAAACCAAGCCACCTTGCTGAGTCTCTCAGGAGACTCATATTACATAATATTTCCATCCAGGTTACATTCATATTGAAGAATGAAGAAGAAAAAAAATTGGACCCAATTAAAGATGGAGTAGCACAGATGCTTAAGAAGGAAGTTGTGTATGGATACACAACAACGAAGATGTAGACAAAATAAAGGCCATTTGAACAAGTAATAAACTACATCTTAAGGGAGTTGAATGATAACACAAAGAAGGTAATGCAAGAGATGGAAGAAGAGCCAATTTAAGCATTACCAATCATTGTTATTCCACCTGGACCAATTCCACAATAGAGAGCACATGATATTGCACATCCCTACAATGCCTATGTTTAGAATCATAACATTCTCAAATGGATGGAAGGCCCCAATGGTTGGACCACATGGGTAGACAAAGGGAGAGATGAGTTTTAAATTTGTTTGTTAATCCTTTTTTTTTATTATAGGATATATACTAAATTCTTTAAATGTGGGTTGTACATTTTGTTTGATACTCTCTCTGTATGGTCCTCCATAGTTCAGGAGGCTTTCTATTTTATAAGTTGTATATGTAAACTGATGCTATAGTGATCCTTGTTATGTTTATATATGATAATCAATCTAGAAAAAATATTAAAATAGAGGTTATTAATGTTGGAAACTACAATTGAAGCAATTGTTGTATTGTCATTGATGTCAAACCTTAACTAGTAAGACTATTGCTATTTAAGAAAGTACTATATCTATTTGAGTGTTGCTAAGGGGATAGGCAAGGTTGGTAACAACAACACCTAAGGAAAGGTTGAGTTATCTTGATACTTCAATGAGTACTTGATTATGTGGCACAATGATAAGACAATGTATTATTTATCTAAGTAAGAATGAAGACTAAACTGGTAGGCTTAACCGAGCAAAAGTAAAGAAATCTAGTTTAAGCTGAGTGTTGTTTGTGTCGACCGAGCTAGTATGTGTCGAGTAAAATCAGTGTTGACCAAACACCAGTTAATTGCTGAGGAAGACAGTGTTAGCCGAGGAAACAGTTTATGTGGTGACCGAACTTTCTAGAGAAGACCGAGAAGTTGAACATAGTATTGACCAAGCATTAGTATTTTACATTTGAGGAAGAATTCAGATTTCCAGCTGACATCGTTGAATTCTTAGATTATGTAAAACGCATTGACTTTATTTATTGATTGTATGAAAGTATTTAATGCACTGTAAAATGTTTTATTTTAAATCTTTAAGAGATTCGAGATATTTCAAAAGGATATTCAAAGAACATAATGTAGGACGGATTCGATGAATCTGACCTAACCCTAAGATCTACGAAGGAGATTAAGAAGCAAAAGATGTATTGACCTAATAGAGGTAGTATTAAGGAAACCTAAGTGAGAGATTGAAAAGAGAGAAGTGGATGCTGGAAGTATTGTTGATGTTATTGACTGTCTAAGCAGAAAAGGCTGAAGGAGAAGTGTTGTGATCACTTGAAGGGTTCTGAGCAGATCAGTGATGGAGATGGAAAAGGTTCACAGTCAGTAAGCCATCAGATGTGTACGGAATTGGATCTGATATTTGCAAAGTGAGTTGTATGTTTCTCAGATCAATATTACTACTACTTTCTAACCATTGTAACAGTCAAAATCCTTTTAACAGAGGTTGACCTAACAGTCATAGGTATAAATCCTTTGAGCAAGGTTGCATTCTAATGGAGTGTATGTAAGTCCTATAACAAGGTGCACTTTTAACAGAGTGGTTTAAATCCTTTAACCGGGTCACACCTGACAGTGTGTTTGTAACCTTTGACAGGGTTGGCTTTTCACCGAGCTCACTTCAGAAGAGTGAACATAATACATGTTACAAAATGGTTTTTCCCGAATTGGGTTTCCACTATAAATTTTGGTGTTGATACTTGTGTGAATGTTTTGGTTTGAACATTTCTGTGTTTTACAAGTTAGATGCTATTGATAAGTGGACTGCACTGTTATATGTTTCTGTTATGCAATTAGTAATGACCAAGTAGGTGTTGGTTATTAGATCTGATTTGTTGAAGAGTTTAAAGATTGTTTTTATACATCTGGACCTGAGAACAACTGATTCACCCCCTCTCTCTATTGTTCTAAATCATATTAACAATTAATAAGGATAATTTTATTCTTATATATAGATAAATATTTATGTTATTAAATAATATTAAGAAAGATTTACTTTTAAAAATATTTATAAGATATTTTAGATAATGGTGATTTTATATTTATTGATGTTTTAATAAAAAAATATTAATGTTTATTATTAATTATGAATATTTAAATGTGAAAGTAAAAGATAATATTAAATATCATTATATTAGTAATTGTCAATATTAATAGATTTAAAAGTCATAGAGTTTCTATTTATTTAAAATCTACAAGCTTTTTGTGAATTGGAAAGTATTTGTTTTCAAGAGATTTGATTTGGGAATTTCTATCTTGGAGTTTTGTCTTTTTTATTTTCGAAGCTTTTGTAGATTTTTTGGATAAGATATATTTTATTTCTTAATTCAATTTAATTTATTATGGATTTTAATTTATGAATATTTTTATTATTTGCAAAATTCATATTTCTAATTGTGAAGGGAATAATTAAATTCTATTTTAAAAATCTTGTTTTTTTAAAAACAATTTCAAGCTTTTGGAAAATATTTTATCTTTTTTTCCCTTTTGAGTTTTGGTAAGTTTTAGAATCTCCTCTTTGGAGATTTTTGATAAAGGGGGATGAATGTGGTCATTTGAAGAAATTCTTGATTTTGGGTGATGTTTTCTTGCGATGAAGATGTTTTTTATTTTCTTTTGGAGAAGAAGCATTTTACAATCTTTCCTATTGATTCTTGAAAGCTTGAATTATGATCTTCACTCTTTTTGTCTCAGATTTACATTCTTAGTTGAGGTAGGTGATTATACTCTTGTATTGTAAAATACTTCTTGAATCTGTAGTTAAAATATGCATTTTGTCACCCTATTTTTCCTTTGTAAGCGGTGTTTTTTTAATCATATTTTGATTGCTTAAAAATCATGATTATAGAATAGAGTTGTTATATATATATATATATATATATATATATATATATATATATATATATATATATATATATATATATATATATATATATATATATATATATATATATATATATATATATATATATATATATATATATATATATATATATATATAATCAATGATACATGATACCCCGCTCAGTGCAGGCACTAGTAGGAAAGAGCAGGGCTGAGAAAACCTCCAGCATTGCCTGGGACCTTTGTCCGGAATTTGATACATAAAATTTTAGGAGGTCATACCCTCTGATACCAAACCCCTCTTATAAAATATTACAGATAAAGAAGAAGTTGTTCTATCTCTTGTCTTAAGAAATTCTTGAATAATTTTCGCTTTATGCCTGTCCCCTCCACGAAGTTGGAAGACTTTCCTTCTAGATTTTGCGCTTTAATGTTATGGTCCAATTCCATTCTTGTGTTTCAATCCTGATTCTTTTCCTCTGATGACGTTCTTGATTCTAGATATTATTCCACTCGGACATGAGCTCCTCAAAATGCCTTGAAATGCCTTATGATCTTTAAATACCTGAAAATTCTTAATTTTGGCTAAGATCATTGTTAGTATACTCTCTATGTACTATATTACTAATCCAAGTTCTGCATACTAGAGTTGCTATATATTTTACTGCAATTTTTTTTAGGAAATATATTTGAGTTTCATTGATGTCTTAGAATGAAGTTATTTGCACCAATCTATTCAAAAATATTTTGTTTTATCTACATGCATTTATTATATAGAAACCATGTTTTGTTGCTGAGTTTAATATAGGTTAAAGGTTGCATATTTCTTTCGATTATAATTGTTGTTTATACATTTAAAATTTGCATTTTTACCTTGCCATTAAAATTTGGTTTTCTTTGTATGTGTACACCCTCTAATAGGATACGTTTTTACTACTTTCAACCATATTTCTTTTGTGGAGATTATGATATACTTCGTAGTTGTGTTTTATCTTCTTTATCTTTCTTTAAATTAAGTGTTTTTTGGTTGTGTTTTACCTCTCATGCAAAACCTTGTTTTCTTGGGTATTCGCTATAATATATATATAGACACATGCACGCACACACACACACACACACACACACAGCTACAAGTTTAGGAAGTATGTTAATATTTTCTTTGTTGTGTTTCACCACTTTCTACAAATTTGATTATTTTTATTTTGATGACCATGTATGTTAATCCCTGACGTTTCTTTTAATTTATTTTTGTTGGTGGGAATTCGTTGGGTGTTGCTAAGTGCATATTATGAGATTGATTAAAAAAAATTATGTAATATAAATTAAGTTTAGTTGATTATGTGTGTTTAAGGGAAGTTTAGATATTTAAAGTTATGGATATTGTGAATATGTGTTTACATCTATTTAGTTAAAATTGAATCGATTATATCCATATTTTTTTATGATAGGAATAGAATCTATTTAATGATTTTACTTGTTTTTTAAAAGAGGGCTAAATGCTTTGGCTTGCGGCTATGAACTGATGAGGCCACAAATTAGGGACCTCCTCCCCAATGAGATTTGAACCTTGATGGAAAGAATGACAACACAACAACTTAACCATCACAATATGTCAATATTGGTTATTTAATGATTTTACTTGATTTGATATGTTATGAGTGCAATCTTGACAATGATTTCGTCAATACTCAAGTCAAAACTCACATCTATTTTTTATTAGTAGTGTGTCATGAAGCTTGTAATTTTAACATTGGATTAATTAAATCCTCTTAGAATGATTTTAGAATAACTAAGAGGGGGGGGGTGAATCAGTTATCCTCAAGTCCAAATGTAGCAATTCAACTTTCTAGCTCTTCAACAATATCAAATCTAATCATTTTTCAACTCGGTCTTATAGCATATACCAATAACATAAAACTTGCAGTCCATTGTCCTAAAGTAATTAACTTACAGAATATAAAACTTTCAACAACATTCACATCAAATAACATTCACACAAGTATAACTCCAGGATTTATAATGGAAACCCAATTTGGGAAAAAACCACTTGTAACATGCTATTGATTTTCACTCTTCTGAAGTGAGCTCTGTGAAAAGCCAACCCGGTTAAATATTTATAATACACATTGTTAGGTGTGACCCGGTTAAAGGATTTAATCACCCTGTTAAGAGTGGCCTTGTTAGAGGGCTTACGAACATTCTATTAGAAAGTAAAGTCCACCAAGATAACTAAGAGGGGGGGGGGGGGTGAATCAGTTATCAGATAAATACAACTTTTATCTTCTTCAATATATTTTAACCATGTAAGCAATGTAATCAACAACCATAGAAGGATATACATACACAATAGCACAATAACACAAGATATGTTGACTAGTGAACCTCTTGATCAAAGAGTAAACCCCGGTGGGAATGATGCCCACAAAAGATGCACTACTATGAAAATTCCTTGTGAGAGGATGGACTCTATTAGGAGTCTTATGAAATACATTCAGTACATATCAGTCCCTGCTAGGAGACTTTGAATCCTTGCTAAAAGATTCTAACTCTGTTAGGAGTTATGGAAGATAGAAGGACCCACTACCCAAACAACTTCAATGGCAACATCACTGAACACACTATCCAACTAATATCTATATTATTCAACAGAATAATATCAAAATATTATTGATCGCAACAAATTGTTTCTTCTCCTCTAACTATGCCAAACCACACCAACTGCTTCATCAAATCTCAATACCAGATCTTTGTACTTTGCATATCCTCTTTCAACAAGTATTGCACAATTCCACAATTCTCTTTCATAATCTTACAATTCACATCCACATTATCATATTAAAATAAGGAAAACATTCCTTCCTTTATACCACACTCAAGTAATTACAAATGAGTCGACATACATATTACAAAATAAAATTTTCCACACGTTACATAAAAATTCCATAATTACACAAAACTGTCGGCTTCCAGTTAAGATAATTCTTCACTCATGTGACCTTAGACCTTGCAATCACATCCATGTCACTATCATCATATCTTCAACTTTTGTTCAACTTCACATGATCAGATTCAATCCCAATTAGGAGATATCATCCGATTTCCACAAACCGCTACTCATGAATACTGCATCCACTGATTTCCACATAACTGTCATGAATAGATGAATTTTTGTATGTGCTCTTAACCATGATCTTGTAAAACATCATAGAGTAAGTCCTCAACTCTACATGGCTAGATCTTCAATATCCCACGTGCGCTAACTCAAACAATGTCTGCTTCTCTACTAATCTTCAATAGATCACTATGTTGACATCAATGACAATCACAGTCATGAATGCAACAACAACTACTACAAAATGGCTATGAATACTCCCCCATAGGATATATTTAGCATTCATTCCTAAAAATCTCCCCCATTGGCATTGATGGCAAGATAGATGAAAAAAACATCCAAGTTCCATGAATACCAACACTACAACACTACTGCTCTGAAAATACTTTTAAGTCCTCTTCATCAATAAAATCTTGCTTCATTTTCATATTCAATTCTCTCCAATAGATGGTTTTTCATGTATACTTCTCCCCCATTGACATCAATGACAGATGTTTCATCACTATGTCAACAACAACTTTAATGTCAAAAGACACTTTTTAGAAAATACATTGACTAGAGTCCTCATGACTCATCTCTGAAACACATACTCCCCCATAGAGGAAGTACCAACATCTAGTCCAGAAGAAAGATAAGGCTCATATACCACTGGATGGATGCAACAATCTGCATCACTTCTCGAAATTAGGATGGGGCATAACCCCAAGCATACCTCTCAGATACACAAATGTATCCTTAGGAAAATGCTTTGTAAATATATTTGCAATCTACTCTTTTGTACTTATATACTCAAGTCTGACTTCTTTCTCTACCAATTTCTCTCTCACTACATGATACTTTATTTCTATATTCTTTGTCTTAGAATGTAGTACATGATTATTAGACATACTAACTATGATGGTGTTATCACAATGTATAACAACAGGCTCAACAAATTTTATTCCAATATCCTTCAACATTTATTTCATCCAAATTATTTGATTACAATTGTTTGATGTTGCCACATATTCTGCTTTTGTTGTGCTTTGTGAAATACAATTATGCTTCTTGCTTAGCCAAGAAACTAATCTTCCTCCAAGGAAAAATGCTCCACCACTTGTGCTCTTTTTGTCATCAACACTACCTTCCTAATCTACATTTGTATATGCACATAAGGTAAAGTCATCATATTTTTCATACCACAATCCATATTCAATTGTGCCTCTTAAGTACCTCGGTATCCTCTGTACTACTGCATAATGTGATTCTCTGGGTTCAACTTGAAATCTTGCTACAATTCCAATTGCATGTGATATATCTAGTCTTGTATGAGTTAAATATTGCAATCCTCCAATCATGGATCTACATTTTTTCTATTCCACTGCAGGAGTCTCATCTATGCTAGATAACTTATGTTTGGTTACCATAGGTGTTCCAACTGGTTTACAGTTCTCCATTCCAAATCTCTTCAATAAATCATTCAAGTACTTTGTCTGACTTAAAAAGATACCATCATTGTTCAGTGTTATCTGCAATCCTAAAAAATATTTCATTTCACCAATCATACTCATTTCAAATTCAGTCTTCATTTCATCTGCAAATTTATCACTAGCTTCATCTTCTCCTCCAAAGATAATATCATCAACAAAAATAACTACAACCAAAAAACCATTTTCAATTTCTTTTGTGTACAGGTTGTTGTTTGTTGTGCCTTTAGTAAATCCTAATTTTATCAAATACTTATCCAATCTTGCATACCAAGTTCTAGGTGATTGTTTCAATCCATATAAAGCTTTCTTTAGTTTACATACCATATCTCCTTCTTTAGTTAAAGGAAAACCTTCAGGCTGCTCAATGTAGACCTCTTCTTCCAATTCTCCATTCAAAAATGTTGACTTCACATCCATCTAATACACTTTGAATTTCTTATAGGCTGCATAAGCCAAAAATATTCTTACTGCTTCAATTCTTTCTACTAGTGCAAAAGTTTCTTCATAGTCAATTCCTTCTTGCTGTGAGTATCCTTTACATACCAATCTTTCTTTATTCCTTACAACTTCTCCTTGTTCATTCATCTTGTTTCTGAATACCCATTTAGTTCCTATAACATTCTTATCTTTAGGCCTAGGGACCAATTCCCAAGTCTTGTTCTTTTCAATTTGATCTAGTTCTTCCTTCATAGCTTTAATCCAATGTTCATCTTCACAGGCTTCACTAGTAGATTTAGGTTCAATTTGAGAAGTCAAACACAACTTTTCTTGTACCTTATTTTGTGTCAGAACTCCTCTGTCCAGGGATAACTTTAAGAAACCCTCTTTCAGGAAAAAGTGTAAAGTCCTGGTGAATCGTACATTATTTTAGGGGGTAATTTGTTTTAATCTAGGCGATTTTTTTTTCAAATCCATGATTTTTCATAGTTTGTATTGGTGATTTTTTCCCCCTGGATTGAAATTTTCATAAATTGCTGGCGAATAATTTTCTTTTCAAGTAAAAAATTATAATATTTGAGGCGAATAATTTTCTTTTCAAGTAAAAAATTATAATATTTGAGGCGAATAATTTTCTTTTCAAATAAAAAATTATAATATTTGATGCGAATAATTTTCTTTTCAAGTAAAAAATTATAATATTTGAGGTGAATAATTTTCTTTTCAAGTAAAAAATTTTAATATTTGAGGCGAATACTTTTCTTTTGAAGGGTGAAAAAATAATTGTATTGGCTAATCGTTCGTTAATAAATAAATAAATTATTGGCGATTTTCAAAAGATGGGAAATAAGTAGCCTAACCTAACATACCTAACATACATAAATTATTGGCAACTGGCAAGTGATGGTTTAAAGACGTGGTTGTTTGACCTTATATTATGGAAGCATAATGTATTATTTGCCACTACCATTGTAATTATGTTAAATGTATTATTTGAGAACTCAAACCGTCTGGTGATCCAACATCAATGGCTGAGGTTTAATTTTGGCCAACATTTCTTGAAGGAAGAAGAATTGTCGAGGTAGTCACCGGAATGTTGACACGTATCAAGGTAAGTTGTCTGCAGAGTATTAAAAGCACTACTAGGAAAGAATTAAATGCCATGTCAGTGACAGCGACATTCTTTGGCTACCACACACCACTTCCCAAATTGTAGAGCTGATTTCTGACAGTTTTTTATCAATAGAAAAGATTTACTGCCAGATGTGAAAGATTAAGGACAAAATTTTCAATTCTCACACGCATGTATTTAGGGAGAAGATTTTCGTGCAAGATTTAGAGGCATATCGAGGACAATGTATTTAATACCATTAAGATAGAAATAATTGATTGGTAAGTAACGATCAAGGATTCAAGGGCTATTTATAGACGATCTAGCTTCATTATTCATCGACATTGATTGATTGTTTGTTTAGGGTCTGCAGTGATGCATTCTGCAAGTAATTTGTTTTTAAATTTTCTAGTTTTACTGTTTTAAGTTTTACAGTCTGCAAGTAATCTAAGATGGACACTCCCATTCATCTTAGATGCACTTCTGAGGAGGCCCAGAAGGCCTTTCTGGGTTCCTTTTCTGATGAATTTTTAGCATCAATTTGGAAGGATGGTGGGCCTTTCATTACAAAGGCTGTCAGAATGGTGTTGGGCCGAGAGTTTCTTGACAATGAAGATAGGTACTGGGTAGCCACGAACATTACGTCCCATTTTTTGGCTTCCCTTCTAGACCTTGGAGGACCGAAGGTTGACATGGTGATGTTGTTGAGGAGGGTATTCAAAGAGGAATACCTAGGGGACGATGTTCAAGTTGTCACCTTCACTGAATGAGGGGTGGGGATCCCTAGGGCATGTCAAATACCCCAGCTTCTCCAACCAGGCCAGAATGTGGCCATGCAACCTTTTCTTTTGTGCCTGACTGTTGGGCAATTGAATCGCCATAGGAAATGGGCACTGATTGCCAAGGGTTTTCTCTGTAAGTGGTTTGAGCTTGACATAGAGGAGGCTCGGGCGGGGCAATTTGTGTGGCTCGATGAATTCATGCAGCTAATCCTCTCTGCAGAATTCTACACAGAAGGGCGCAATTGATTTTTCTTTATAAAAACTTTTTTTTTGATAAATATTAAAAGCTTACCTTGTACTGGTACTGGTACTGTAGTTGTTTACGGTTTTTTTTTTTGTTTATAGACATAGTATCAAGTATGTTTCTTTTTGTTTATAGACATAGTATGAAGTCGAGAATGTAAATATAATTTTATGAAAAATACAATGGAAATTTTGCAAGCTTTACCTCATTTCAATTTGTGCTTTGTGTACAAAAATGGTTTTTAATATTTTATACTTCTCTGTAACCGTGATTGCAATATTTTAATTACTTGCATCAATGCTTTATCAATTATCTGTAGACTAGCTTATCTATATTTATTTTAATATATATAAAATACGCTGACAAATATCCTCCTTCAGATATCTATTACAATTAAACTTCACTAATTGAAACTGTAGTTTAATAAAAAAATTTAAATGGTGTCTCCCACATTTAATTTATTACATAGTCTGAAGTACAATTATATCTCTACGAATCAGATTGATGTTTAAATACTTAAATAATTACTCTCCATTAAAAAATATTCACAAATTATAATATAGAATTTGAACATTACTTTTCACATGTAATTTTTTTAACTCTTATTATGGTAAACTAACATAGTATAATTTAAACATATATAAATGAAAAAAACTTATATCTTATATTTATAATTTGTAACATCATAAAATATGAAATATATTTCAACTTACATAATGATTATAATTCTTTCATTTTATTAAAAGATTAAAGTTGTCAAATTGAGTCTCTAAGTTTTTAACAATGTGAAAAATAAATCTAAAAAATATGTATAATAATAAGTATATTGTAATAAATAATCCCATAGAAAATATAAGTTTACTATAAAAAATAATATAAAGGTTATGTGCATAGTTATAAGATAATATAAGATAAATATAATAATAATATAGTTAAAAGATGATATAAAAATAAAAATAACTAAAATATAATACTATCATAATGATAATATTATAATAACAATATCTATATATATGTATTTCTAAATATATTATAAAAAATTAATATTAATTAGATGATACAAAAATAAAATCAATTAAAATATAGTACTATTAAAATGATAATATAATAACAATTCTAAAATATATGTGTTTTAAATAAAAGAATGTTTCCAAATAAAATTAAATAGTAATATTATCTTAAATTAAAAAAAATTAATCACTACAAAAAATAGTACACCAATACCGTACGGTACACCAATACCATTCACCGTTGCCGTTGGACTATTATACATCAACGACTGAAGTTGTGTTTCAGGCCGAAAGGGAAAAGAAACCCCATCTTTTCAAACGCATCCTAGAATCATGACACATGTCACTTAACACCTCGCACGGTCATCGGTCTACCAACAAATAACATTGAACAATGTCATTTCAATTTGGTGATGACGTAAGACTGACACATCTAACTTGTGATGTGAGTCATCCTGACTAGATTAGTTAATGGGACCCACGGTCCACGCGGCCACCACACCATTCACCATTGCCATTGGATGTTTATAGATCAACGAACGAAGTTGAGTTTCAGGCCGAAAGGAAAAAGAAACCCTATCTTTTCAAACACATCCCGAAATCATTACACGTGTCACTAAACTCCTCGGTCGACCAACAAATAACAATGTCATTTCAATTTGGTGATGACGTGACACTGACACGTCTGACTCGTGATGTGAGTCATTCTGACTAGCCTAGTTAATGGGACCCATGACCCACGGGGCCACCAGTACCACACCATTCACCATTGTCGTTGGATGTTTATAGATCAACGACTGAAGTTGAGTTTCGGGCTGAAAGGAAAAAGACACCCTATCTTTTGAAATGCATCCCGAAATCATGACACGTGTCACTGCTTAGTTAACACATTGACATAATCACATTCCACTTACAGTTAACAGTGACATTATGAATGAGAATGACATTAATACATTATGAGTCATGACAGGTTAGTTAATAGTAACATTAGCAAACCCATTCCGGATTCATGACGCGTGTCTAGTAACTAGTGGTCCACGATTCCACTCACATTTAAACTAAAAGTGACACATGACAGGGTGTGATGACTATAGAGTACAGATTGTACAATTTTGGTGCTTTAAGTTTCTTTAATTTTGCAGTTATACATGGTCTGTAGATTTAGAAATTAGAAAGGGGTTACAATTTACAAACTTACAGCGCAACAAAGTTACGGATTCTTAATTTCTAGGTTGAGGATTGAGGTCCGAGGAAAGCAACAAACAAAAAAGTCTCTCAGATCTCTGCAAAAATTGAAACTAAGGGCAACGTGAACGTCAACAGGTAAGTGTAACTACTAAAATCCTGAAAATCTACGTCCCACATTTTAAATTTTTCAAGTCTCTTGATTTACAACTTTACTGTTTATATTATATAAAAAAATTTAGTCTGTTAGGTTTTAATTTTGAATCACCCTTGTAGGCTTGTAGCTACAAATACCAAGAATAACACGATGGGAAAAATAATAGAATTCCACAATATGCTTAAAACACCAAGTTACAGTGATTTATTCCATGATATACATGATCCTGTTATTCATGGAAATAAGGGTATAATGGAGATTAGATTTGCACTTGAAAACAAGTGGAACCATCCAAATAAGGCTTCAAAATTTTATTCATTTAACCCTAGGGTAAATGCAACTGCAAATAAAATTGCACTATGGGAAGCTGGGTTGGCACACATGGTGTTACCTCAAGTATTCCCTTGCCCAGAAATTGTTATGCTCTGTGCCGAAAATTATGATGAAAATAGAAAAGCAATTGTGAATAAAAATACTCAGGAGGAAATTTTGTCCATAACTGAGAGTGAATTTGCTAGTCTGTTGAACCTAGGGTTTCAACAACAACACTCAAATGTACACATTGACCTGGGAAAGCTGGCAAAGGATTATGAAAAATTAGATGCAAAATAGAGAGATTCTTATATCAGAGGAATAACAAGCAGTTGTAGTCTGAGTCCAAATCATATGCATCCTTATGATTTTGATTTTTTTGTGCCATGGGCACAGGACAGTATTTCCTTGCTAGCATTTTGTTTGGGATTGGATAGTAACAAACAAGTGGGTGCCAGCATTCTTGAAATGCTTTATCATATTCATTTTGAAAAAGAAGCAGTAAAATATTATTTTATTGAGCACATTGTTCGTTGCATGCAAGATCAATTAATAATGATTCAAAGAGGTTCAGAGAAGACATTTAGATTCACAACCTACTTGTGCTATCTTCTCCTAGCAAATCATCATGCATTATTTCAGGCAAACAAGCTTTGCAGTCAGACTCAAGGCCAAAATCCAATATATGAGTGGACACCTCAGATAAGGATGATTGATAATAGAAGGAACTACAACAATTTTGTAGACTTCTTTTTGGCACCAATGTACCATAAAATTACAGGCACTCCAATGCCTAGATTGCCTGTTACTTGTAGAAATTGCATTCAACTCAGAAGTCAACTACAATTGGCTGACTAGTACTTAATGGAAGAGTACACTGTGTTAAGGTTTTACGATTCATGGGTAGAATGCTACAAACTTCCAATACATGTAACAGAGAGGGTATTTGCATTGGAATATGTATGACAAATGGAGAGCATAGATGTACTCTTTAATGGTCAGCAAAAGAAAATGATATTTCCCTCCTTGCCATTCTACTTTGGAGGGTTCGCATTTGAGAGAAGAGGATTCAAAGTGGCAGAAGCCTTTTTTTCAATTTTTTGATTTGATGTTGACAGTCACTGGTAGTATGATCCACTGAACATAATTGGAGCAAGGCTTAAAGACAATGGGAACTTTGCAAGCAAATATCAACATGAAAGTATGCCTTTGATTGAAAATTTTAAAAACATGGACTCCTGGGAGGAGGTCAAAAAATAGATGGAGAAATATGCTGCTGAAAATAATATGTCAATACAGGAATTGTCATCACAAATAATGGCATTGCACAAACAGAAAGGAAAAGTGCAGGCCATGACATTGTCCAATTTCTACAAGAAAGTTGATAAACCATCTACAAAACGTATTCCAAAAGAGCTAATGAATGAATGTATAGATGCTAGATGGATTCGAACCAAAATTTTTGAATTTTGGGAAATGAGGAAGAATCTCGGTGAGCCAAAGACCTCTACAGATCTTAATGAGGTGGAAGAGGATACAATGTTTAACAAATTGTGGAATAAGGAGCATCCAGCTGAAGCATATCACAATGATACTGATGATGATTATGATGACTAGGATTCTTTGAATCCCTCATCCAGTACAGCAATTAAGAGAGGAGTCGATGCATCCACCAAACTTCTATATAGAAAAGGGGCAGAAATTGTAGAAAAAATGGGCTACCAAGGTTCTGGTGGTCTGGGTCCCAGTGGAGAAGGGGTTTGGTATGCACCTGAACCACCATCTGTAGCACCAAAACATGGTCAGAAACTAGGCCTTGGGCATGGAGATCAATCATCAACTCAGTCAATTCCATTCACATTGGTTTCAACTCAGTTAATTCCATCTATTTCTGCTTCAAATATAGTTCCACTTCCAGCTGTTCCAAGCACTCAGATTCAATCTAAATCAATTGTCACTCCCATAGCTGGCAATATCATTTGTACAACTAAAAGCAGTGGTCCAAAAAGGATATTATATCAATATGTAGATGCAAGAAAGGTTGGTCCCGAAGGTCAAGAAAATGTAAAGAAGCAAAGGTTATGACAAGTATTAGTAGTACTACTAGTACAATAGTGTCAATGGTGACTGTGAGTCCAACAATTGCCCATCCTTCAGGACAAAACCCTTAGAACATTCCACAAACCCCACTTGTAATGGGTTTAGGTGTTGGTAATCCTCATGGTATTGGTGGAAGCTCATACATCAGTGCAAGTGCTATTTCACCATTCAAACATTCAATTGTCTCACAAAATCTTGATTTTTGTTACAATGAATTTGTAACTAACTATGAAAAATCAAAAAACAAGAATAGACAAAATAGTAAGACAATGAAGATGGAAGCAATTGTTGTAGCTCATGATGTAGAACTTGCATCCAATAGGTTATTAACCACATATGACCCGAATAAAGATATGATGGAATTCATGGTTGTTATGCCCCCAGCTAGAGATAACAATCCACCAAAGAGTCAGTTAGATCCATCTGAATTTCAAGTTAGCACCCTCCAAATGGATTTATCCAAAATTAAAAATGTGGACAAGATAAATGTGTCCAAAATGACCAACCAAGTGGTCTACAGTTCAGTGATGAAGTTGGAGAGAGAGAAAGGAAAGCTTCAGGGCATAATAGATAAGTTAAAGGCAGACCTGGCAAATGTAAAGGCAAGTGAGAAAGCAGCAGTAAACAAGTGCAAAGAATTAGAGAAAAGGATAAAAAATTCATCCTCTGGCTCTAAAGAAGCAATTGAACAGCAAGAACATATGGACACAGAACTGAAAACTCTAAGGGAAAAATTGGAAAAAAAGGATAAAAAACTTCAGGATGAAAAAGCCTCTTTAGTAAATTTATACAAAAACTTGGAGAATGCTGCACAGGTAAACAATGAGTTAAAGAAAGAATTGGAAAAAAGGGATAAAAAACTTCAGGATGAAAAAGCCTCTTCAGTAAATTTATACAAAAACTTGGAGAATGTTGCACAGGTAAACAATGAGTTAAAGAAAGAATTGGAAAATGAGAGGGTAAAAACAAAAGAGTGGGAAGGGAAAGCAAAAGAGTGGGAAGAGAAAGCAGAGCAAATAAGAAAACATAGTGAACACCAGTACTCAGAAATGAAAGAAGACCTAAAGAAGGAAAATAATACTATTAAAAATTATGAAAACTTCTTGAATGACCATGTAAATAATACAGTACAGCAAATAAAAAATTACTTTTGGGGGCAAATAAAGACTTCTGCTGATTGGTTGTGTGATTGGTTTGAACTCTATGAAGCTCTTACAGATGTTTTTGAGAAGCTGAAAGAGCAACTTGAGGAGAACAAAAGTTTTGGTCAGAGACAGAAAACTGCAAAGCAGATTATGCAAGAAATCAACAGCACTGCTGACAGGCAATTGGCAAGCAAGGGAATTCAGGACTGCGTTGGTTCAATAATAAAGGTGACCTCTGTATTTCATAAATGTCAGAAACTAACAGAAGCAGAAGAAGTTTTTGCTTTATTTGGGCCAAATCTCACCAAGATGAACAATAAAATAGCCAAATTGATATCTCCTAGTTTACCGAGTCCTAGACCTGATTTGTCAACAATGGGTTTTGTTGGAAGAGAAGCTTACAAACAAAAGTGGAGGACACAATAACCTCTGATTTAGGCAACCTTCCTCAGGACAAAACTCATGAAGGCATTGCAAAGTGCATCAAAACATTCACAAATTTGCATGCACTAATGGAAGGAACGTTGCTTCAAACTCGCTCTTCCAAGTATGGAATTCTGACGAGAATGTAGATCATTTACCATACCATCAAAAATTTTGCCCTTCCAACCGAAGAAGAATGGAGCATACTACAGAAACTTACAGAATCATCTTGAATCATAGTATATGAAAGTACTTTCAATTTCAATCATCTCTATATCTTTACTATATATCTTTCATATTATCCTACATACTACAGTCTAGACTCTAGAATTGAGTTTAAAGTAACAAATTTGAACTTTGCTTTTTGAACAGGATCAATGTTGCAGTCTTGCAGATGCTATTGCCTATGCTAATTTACTAAACCGGCCTGTCAAGTGCAGAAATGTACAACTAAAGTTGTAGAGATGTTGTAGACTTGTAGTCTTGTAGTTGTCTTACTGATTTAGATTTTGAGACTTCACATTAGAAAAATTAACCTGAAGCTGTTGTTGCTCCCTTGTTTCTATAAAAGGGAATTCAGGGTCATTGGCTTACTAAATTGCCAATGGGAATTGAGTCATTGACTTTTGTAAATAGAATCAGAGAGTTGTGTTCTTACTAGTATTAATCAATGAATGGATACATTGTATCATATTTGTAATTAAATTAATGAGAATCAATATTTCTAACTCTAAGAATTGTAACATACGAATTGCTATGTTGTCAAACAAAATAATGAAAAAACTACAAGAATTGTACCATATTAGCTGAATATTGCGAATGAAAACCATTAATAATTATTAATTGTGGAATTGAATCTTGAATATTGATGACATTATCAACCACATTCATGTTTTTGACATTGGGATATGCATGATTGATGATGAAATATAGAAACTGACAATAGACTTCAAGGAAAAAGTTAATAAATACCTAGGACATGCTAATTCTTCAGTGCTACTTCTACAACGGTTCAATTTCAAGCTACCACACCATATCATCATTGAGATCATCAAATTCATCAGCATCAACTTCATAGCTTCCTTGGTTCTTTGATATTTTTTCTTCACTCTGCATACCTCTGCTTAACTGATGTTCACCGCTAGCAGTACCAGTGCCAGTACATGGGTCCCGGTCAATGACATAATTGTCTCTGGCATTCCCACTCCCAATCCCACTTTGGTTTGACATGTTTCCCACCCCTCTTCTCTGACATTTCTTCCTCCATAATTTCAGTGCCCTTTCGTAAAGAAAAGTATTGACTTCATACCTAGATGTATAGAGCCTCAAGAAATTTTCCAAATTCTTGTCAAGTTTGTTTCTTAGCTTTGACTTTAGGAATCCCAAAGCACTAAAAACTCTCTCATCCTCCACCGACCCCAATATCATGGATAGACATAATTCAGCAAGCTTGAAATATTTTGATATTGAATCAATCAACAATTCACTCTCAGCTAGGTTTTTCCAAAGCCTTGTTACCGATCCATCTTCCATAGGGTTCTCCATAAGATTTAATTGTTCCCTCATTGTCCATGAAAAATGAGCTGATTTCTCTCTCAAATGATTTGCATCTAAAATTCCATTTAGAGTTACTCTATCTAACTCTTTGGTTTTGCAAAAATGATCTATCAAAGTTAGTAGCCTACTTTAAAAATCTTTCAAATTGTTCATACGCCAATAATGAGGAAACACAATAGCCATGGATCAAGTAGTTTGACTGGAGGGAATCTTGCTCTAATCTGTGAGGAAAGATCAAAGGCAATGTGCTTCACTGAAGCTGTTACAAACTCAATGATCTTGGTAAAGTCTTCCCTTTTAACACTTGATACTCGCCTCCTGGGGTTCTTTCCTGGTTCCTCAGACTCGATCCTAGCATTGTAGTGCATTGGTATCTCAACTCTATGAACTTCTACACATAACTCCTCATTTGAACCAATTTTTAAAAAGTTATCAGGATTGTCCAAATCTATGATTTTCAGCCAACTGGCAAATTTTACTTCATCAACAAATAAATGATAGAGATTATCAAGCGTCACACATGTCAACTTACGCAGCGTAGCACACTCTGCGATATACATAGCTCTTTGCTGGGCCTTTTTCATTAAATTTCTCATTTCCTCAAGCATGGGGAGAAGACCTGCTAATGTTAACAGTGTCTCTACATTACTTAACATTGACAGCAGTGCAAGAAATTTCGGTTGCCCTGCTTCGTCACAACTTGAGTTCATTAGACCAAGCAATGATTGATATTCTAAAAAAACTTGATGTGTTGGTCCATCCAAAGAGATCCATCTGGTATCATTATCCTTAAGAAGCTTGTTCCTGTCAATTAGTCCTTCAGCAAAGTGTTGAAATTCCCTAAATCATTTCGGACTTCGACAGAAGTATTGGTAGATCTCTTTGATTAAAACTTCAATTTTTTGTATTGGAGCATGCTTGTTGACAACTCCAAAAGCTAGATTCATTCTATGGGCCATGCAGTGAATGGGAGTAACGTAGGGTGCACAAGAAGATTGTATCTTTGTGCAAAGACCACCCCTGTGGCCTTGCATTACTAAAGCTCCATCAACTCCAACACACACTAGCTTTTTGGCAATGGTCATGTCATCTATACCTCCATATTCAATTAGAGAACTCTTTACTAGTTGAAATAAATTTTCCGTTGTCGCATTATCCCTCATTTTAGAAACAGTTAGTAGATGAGGTTGGTGAACAAAATTCTGTATAGTATAAACATGCATGCATACCCAGGAAGTATTGTCTACTGTTGTGACCTCGTCTAAAGACAATGCAATAAAATTTGACTCTTTAATTTTTGCCTTCAAATCCTTTTTTTCAACCTCACCAAGACAACTTGTCCATTCCCATCCACTGTTTACTGACCAGTGATTGTTAGGATAGTTACGAACTTTCAGAAAGTGTAATAAAGCACTCAATGATGGGTAGTCTGTCATTGGATGCCCTCTGCTCAAAATATTAAACACAACACTTAACTGAATAGCTTTTCCCATTAGTTCTACTTCCAATGCTTTTCCAAAACAAGCTTCAATAGAGCCTTTAACTTCACCAGGCTTCGTCTTTATATTATGCTGAAATTCATATAATTCTGCATTCCTAACATGTTGAGATTCCTCCTTTGTTTTCTATCTTATCACTAATTTTTGAGCTCCATCTATGGTTTTCTTTTCGTAAACTTTACCAATATGCTTTTCTATGGTGTCAATTTTTAGCTACAACCTCTTTTCCTTCTTATTTATCATGCTACAAATCTTACATCTACATTCTACTAGAGGTTCCCCTTCAATTGGATTAGGCACTGGTTCAATGAATGGATATGTTGACACCCAATCTTTTTGAAAATTCCTCGACATATCCCACAATCTATCATTCTTTGATTTGGATTTTATTTTCTTCCCTGCAGTTGCACCATCATCTTTTCTAACATTCTCAGTCTCATCCAAGATGATTATATCATTATGGCTACTCTGGGTATTTAACTAAAAATCTTCTTCAAGTTCATCATGATCTGAGAGATCAGGTTCGCTGACTTCTTTAATATGTCGTGAAGGTTTAACCTCAGGTTCAAAATCTTCTTGTAATAAAGTAACACTAGCTTCCCTATTTTGGCCAGAAACATTTCCATGACCATGACCAAAGTACGATGATAAGGTTCTGCATTTTGTTGGCCTCTCTGGGCTTTCCCCATCTATCAGAGCCTTACCCTTATTCTTGTTCGACATCTCGATTGGCTACCAGCCTAGTGATAAAAATATGTAAAAAAAATTTTTACTTGTTGAAGAAGTGAAAAATGACAACATAACTATAATATACAATGTTTACATAGTCGCAGAAATTTAGAATAATAATCACTTACCTTTGACTCGCCAAAGCAGTCGAGACTCAACAGTGAGACAGTCTAAAATTTGCTATCGATCAAATTGAACTAATCCAAGATTCCAAATTGTGTACAATAACACTGATGTATGAATGTATTTATACTAATCTCTTTTGGTGAATTGGGTGGGAGGTATTAGGTCAGTGTCCAAATATTTGGCGAAGCCCGCATAATGATAACACATCTTATGTTATTTTCTAGGTGATTATGGGTCACCAATACCTTGGTATGATTAATAAAGGTGGTGATTATGGGTCGCCAGTACCTTGGATGTGTTATTTCCTAGGTGATTATGGGTCGCTAGTACCTTGGTATGATTAATAAAGGTGGCGAAAACCCATCGGTTTGAGACACGTGTCTGTAAAATAACTGACGAAGTTGGGGCCACCTAAAAAATATTTATATATAACTATCAGCAAATATAGGCCATCCATTTGGGGCCGCATTGAAATTATAGGCAAATTTTAAAAATATATCATGCCCAAGATGTATATGCCATTGGCGAAAATGTGCAAGAAATGGACAAAATTTAATATAGCGTTTAGCGATGGACCTGGGCAATGGACCCAATTTTCATAAATGCAGGGCGATGGGGTCAGTCCCATATGGGCAATTTATTCACCAAATCGTGGGATGCCGATGGGTGACATTTTCCAAATGGCGAATTTCTCTACCTCTGTCTATGCTTCCAATAATATGATCAAAAGGATGATTCCTTGATAGATTCTTGCTAGGTGTCACAGTCTTTGTTCTCACTTTAGTTGTAGGTTCTTCAATGATTTCTTCAATATAGCTTTCATTTTGAAATTCACTATCAGTTTCAAAGAATAATTCAGTGTTCTCTGGATTAGTTCTAGGATGAGTTCCTTCATTTGATTCATAATCAAGCATTCTTTCCTGAATTTTGAACTTTTCATCAACTTTAACATTTGCACTCTCAACAATAGTCTTAGTTCTTTTATTATAACATCTATAAGCTTTTCTCTTCAATGAATATCCAAGAAATATACCTTCATCACTTCTAGGGTCAAACTTTCTAATGTCATCATCTCTTTTAATATAACATTTGCCTCCAAAAATTCTAAAATAATTAACTGATGGTGCATGTCCAAACCATAGTTCATAAGGTGTCTTGTCTATATTTTCTTTGATTTGTACTATATTCATTGTATACACTAATGTATTCATTGCTTCTCTCCAAAATATCTTCGCCAAGTCATTTTCAAATAGCATGGCTCTTGCTGCTTCAATCATTGATCTATTCCTTCTTTCTGCAATACCATTTTGTTCAGGTGTCCTAGGGGCTGAAAACTATCTCTTAATACCATTCACTTCACAAAAAATGTTAAATTCTTTTGAAGTAAATTCTCCACCTCTATCTAATCTCAAACATTTAATCTTCATTCCAGATTCATTTTCAACTTTGTTCTTAATAATCTTAAACTTATCAAATGCTTCATACTTCTCTTTAAGAAATGCAATCCACATCATTCTTGTAAAATCATCAACAAGAGTCATAAAATACCTTTCTTCATAGAATCCTCTAGTCCTTGTGGGACCGCTCAAATCTGTATGAACAATTTCCAACTTCTCTATTGTTGTGAACTTCTTGCTGGGAAATGAGCTTCTCTTCTGTTTAGCCATCACACATTCCCTGCAAATCATGTTAGTAGGCTTCATAATTTTAGGAAAATCTCTTATTGAAAGTGTATTACTCACTTTCACAATGTTATCAAAGTTTATATGACAAAATCTTTTGTGCCATAACCAATTTTCATCAATCTTAGTAATCAAGCATGTCATCTCAGTAGGATTTAACTGAAATACATTACCTCTGGTTCTAGATCCAGTACCAATCAAATTACCATCCTTGTCTTTGATTACACAAGTTTTCTCAATAAACCAAACTTGATATCCCTTATCAACTAGTTGTCCAACACTCAAAATATTATGTTTCAAACCATCCACAAAGTAAACATCATCAGTATTAGTCTTTCCATCAAGAGTAATAGATCCTATAACTTTTATCAAACAAGGTGCATTATTTCCAACTCTAACAACTCCTCCATCATAATTGTTAAACTTTATGAATTTCTTCATGTCTCCAGTCATATGATGTGAACAACCACTGTCTATAATCCAATCAACTTTCTTTTCTACTTGAGAAACTAAAACTTTTTCTTCCTTAACTTTTGTTTCAGGATTTTCTTCTTTTATTGCTACAAATCCTATATCATCATTCTCAGTATCACTTTCACTTAAAGATTTCTCCATACTAGCTTCAACTTCTTCATCATTAGCATAATAACATTCTTTAGATCTTCCAGGTTTAAAGTTCTTTCTATACTTCTTAACTCTCTTAGGACATTTAGATGCAAAATGACTATATTCTTGACAAGTCCAACATTTAAAAATTTTCTTACCATCTAGTTCTCTTTTCACAAGCAAGGCATTACTTTCTTCAATATTCCTATCTTCATCATTTCTAGATTTGCTACTGCTAGCATAATCTCTTCTTACACTGATGCTTCTTGACAAATTAGGGTGAACACTAAGTGCACTGAATGTTGTCTCCATTCTAAGTAAATCTCCTAATTGTCTCAAGTTCATTTCTGCTGCTTCTAATCTTCCAAGAAGACTTTCTCTAGTGAAGTTCTCAGTACAAGGTATAACTTGTTCGATCATTTGTGTTGTCTTCTTAAATGCAAAATTCAATGTCCTCTAAATTTTCCATATCACTTCATTCTTTATCTTGATTCCTTCACAAGATTTTATACCTGCAACAATGTCTGACATTCTCCCAATATAGCTTTTAACAGATTCATCGTCCATCATTCTTATATCTTCAAATGCACATATCCAATTATGTAATCTTACTTTATTTGCATGTTCATCACCTTCAAAAGTAGATTGTAAAGCTAACCAAATTTCATGAGATGTTTTTAGCTATTTTACCTAACTATACTCATTTTTTGGAAGGGCTGACAAAAGTGCTTCTCTAAAAAGTATGTTACACATGAATAGATCTCTTTCCTCATTAGTACATTCTTCAATCTTGTCTTCATCAATGATAATCTTCTGATTCTTTGTGATTAACCAATAACCTAGTCCTAAACAAAGTAAATGTGTCTTCATCTTTTCTTTCTAGCTGTCAAAATTTACTCCATCAAACTTAGGGCTTTCTTTCCTAAAATGACTCGCCATGGATCTCCTTAAGCTATTAAAATTTTCCTTCAAGGACCTGCTGCTCTAAAACCAATTGTTAGAAAGTAAAGTCCACCAAGATAACTGAGAGGGGGGGGGGTGAATTAGTTTTTAGATAAATACAAATTTTATCTTCTTCAATAGATTTTAACCATGTAAGCAATGTAATCAACAACCATATAAACATATACATACACAATAACATAATAACACAAGATATGTTGAGTAGGGAACCTCTTGATCAAAGAGTAAACCCCGGTGGGAATGATGCCCACAAAAGATGCACTAATATGAAAATTCCTTGTGAGAGGATGGACTCTATTAGGAGTCTTATGAAATACATTTAATACATATTAGTCCCTGCTAAGAGACTTTGAATCCCTGCTAAAAGATTCTAACTCTGTTAGGAGTTATGGAAGACAGAAGGACCCACTACCCAAACAACTTCAATGGCAAGATCACTGAACACACTGTCCAACTAATCTCTATATTATTCAATAGAATAATATCAAAAGATTACTAATCTCAAAAAAAATTTCCTTCTCCTTTGACTGTGCCAAACTGCACCAATTGCTTCATCAGATCTCAATACCAGATCTTTGTACTTCGCATATCCTCTTTCAACAAGTATTACACAATTTGGTAATTCTCTTTCACAATCTTACAATTCACATCCACATTCTCATTTTATAATAAGGAAAACATTCCTTCCTTTATACCACACTCAAGTAATTACAAATGAGTTGGCATACATATTACAAAATAAAATTTTCCACATGTTACATAAAAATTCCATAATTACACAAAACTGTCGGCTTCCAATTAAGATAATTCTTCACTCGTGTGACCTCAGACCTTGTGATCACATTCATGTCAACATAATCATGTCTTCAACTTTTTTCAACTTCGCATGATCAGATTCAATCCCGATTAGGAGATATCATTTGATTTCCACAAACTGCTACTCAGGAACACTACCTAAATACTGCATCCACTGATTTCCACATAGCTATCATGAATAGATGAATTTTTGTATGCACTCTTAACCATGATCTTGTAAAACATCATATATTAAGTCCTCAACTCCGCATGGCTAGATCTTCAATATCCCACGTGCGCTAACTCAAACAATGTCTATTTCTCTACTAATCTTTAGTAGATCACTATGTTAACATTAATGACAATCACGGTCATGAATGCAACAACAACTGCTATAGAATGGCTACAAATACTCCCCCATAGGATATATTCAGTATTCATTCCTAACACATTCCATCATAATGTCACCTTGATTAAAGGATTCATACAATGATTGTTAGGTCAACCTTGATTAAAGGATTTAAACTAATACAATGATTAGAAAGCAATAGTAGGTTCTGATCTGAAAAATATACAACTCACTTTTAAAATATAGATCCACTTCACACATATGCTAATTTACTAACTGACCTTCATTTCCATCTCCATCTCTGATCTGCTCAGAATTCTCCTCAAGCAATCACCACAACTCTGTTCAACTCTTCACAACTTCACTTTAGCCTTCTACTTAGACTCTTCAGTTAATAACATCAACCTCTTCTTTATGTTGTAACCTCAAAATTAGGTTAACCCTATACCTCCTTGATTAGGTAGATTAATCTTTTTTCGCTTAATGTTTTCCATAGATCTTAGGTTTAGGTTAGATTCATCAAATCCTTCCATCATTATGTTCTCCTTTTTCTTCTAGATACATCTCCAAACATCTCTTTGAATCTATAAGAAAATGGTTAACCATGCATTAAATGCTTCATACTATTCATTAATAATGTCAACATGTTGTACATATCCCAATAATTCAAGTATGTCGGCTGGGATTCTCAATTCCTTCTCAAAATGTAAATTACTGACACTCGGTCAATACTATATTCATCTCCTCGGCCATCACTAACACTTTCCTTCTCGAAAAACATTTTATTTTCTCGGTAAATATCTATCACTCAAAAATTACTGATGTTCGGTCGGCACTAGATTTGCTCGACATAAAATAGCGCTCGGTCGACACTAACATCACTCGGCTTAAACTAGATTTCTTCAATTTTACTCGGTTAAGCCTACATTTCCAGTATTTCTTCTCCACTTGTTGTTAAAGATAAAAAACACATTATCTTTTCAATGTGCCAAATAATCAAGTACCCATTTAAGTATCACATAACTCAACCTTTCCTTATGTCTTCTTGTTATCTCCTCTTTTC
The DNA here is from genome assembly GCA_027943335.1 of Chamaecyparis obtusa. Classification (NCBI taxonomy): domain Eukaryota; kingdom Viridiplantae; phylum Streptophyta; class Pinopsida; order Cupressales; family Cupressaceae; genus Chamaecyparis; species Chamaecyparis obtusa. Next base: position 2,414,004 of record BSBK01002406.1, read on the forward strand.
AAATCCTTTTCATCAATCAAAATATATGGTACTCTTGTAGATAGAAACTATCTTACAAGTTAAGGTTTGACATTAATGACAATATAACAATTGTTCCAATTGTAGTTTCCAACAATATCCCTCTTTGGTATTGATGGAAACACCACATGAACATCACGTGATTCACCATATAATCCAAAATCTTTGTGCAACAGATCTTCATTAATATCCTTAGCTTCATTATGATTCTCATCCAACACATCCAAGTACTAGCTCCCTTTTGGATAAATTAGGCTTTGCATGTTCACTGAATCTCTCCCTCTTTTCTTAGGGTCATTTACTTTTCTATATTTCTTCCTCAGAATCTCTCCCTTAGGTTTATTTAATTTCTCCATGTTGTATCTCTCTTCCTGAATCTCTCCCTCTTTGACAACAATGCCAAAGAAGCTTGTATCTATCACTTACATCTTTTCATGTAGATGTCTTCATGTCAGTTATGTATGTTGTATACTCCCTCTTTCATCTTGCTTATGATTGATTAACATCTCTGCTTTACTTCTCACAACTCTAGGCAACTCCTAAAGTGTGACCTCTTTAGCATCAATTTGTTAGATATTCTGATTAGCACATTTGATGCAGTGCTCCTATATTTCTAGGTAGCCTCAGTTAGGTGAATCACCCATAATCTACCTCTAAGGTATTCATGAGCATCTTTAGTTAATTATTTTGTGAATATATCTTCTAATTGTTCTTTTGTATTCACATATTCCAATCTCACTTATTTGTTTTGAACTAGCTCTCTCAAGTAATGATACTTGATAGAAATATCCTTAGTCTTAGTGTGAATAACAAGATTCTTTGATATGTTAATAGAACTTGTGTTATCACAAAAAATAACAATCGACTCAGTGATTTCTTCATTCATACCTTTTATCAATTACTTGATCTACACTAAATTTGAACAATTCACTGCTACTACTACATATTCAGCTTCTGTTGTAGATTGGGAAATGCAGTTTTGTTTCTTGCTTGTCCAAGAGACTAATCTCTTTCATAGAAATAATGTGCCACCAATGGCCACCAATGGTACTATTTTTTTCATCAACATTTCCATTCCAATCTGTATCAGTGTAGACTTTCAGTTCAAACTTATCATTCTTCTTGTAATAAAATCCATAGCCCTCTAACCCTTTTAGATATCTCAATATTCTTTTCACTGCCATCATGTGACTCTCTTTAGGATTTGCAAAAAATCTTGCAACAATCCCAACTTCTAGGGCAATGTATGGTCTACTATGGAAAACATATTGTAGCTTTCCAATCATGGATCTATGCAAGGTTTGATTCACTTCAACTGTATCATCAGTTTTAGATAGCTTTTGTTTAGTAGCCATAGGTGTACTTACTGGTCTGGAATCTTCCATACCAAAATTTTTCAGTATCTCTTTAACATATTTAGATTGAGTAATATAGATACCTTTCTTCATATGATAGACTTGCAAACCAACAAATAATTTGATCTCACCAAACATAAACATTTCAAATTTAGTTTGTATCTCATTTGAAAAGGTTTGACATATCGCATCTTGTCCTCCAAATATGATATCATCAACAAATATTTTAGCTAACAAAATCCCTTTACCTTTTTCTATCTCCATACACAAGTTTCTATTGTCATTTGTCCTTACAAATCTAGTCTTTATCAGATAATTATGCAGTCTCTCATACCATGCCCTGGGATCTTTTTTTAATCCATACAGTGCCTTGTGTAGCTTGCAAACCATATTCTTCTTGCTTGGGTCACCAAATCCTTATGGTTGTTCAATGTATACTTCTTCTTCCAATATCCTATTCAGGAATGTAGATTTAACATCCATTTGATATACTTTGAATCTTTTAAATGGTTCATATGCAAGTAGAGTCCTCACTCCTTCCAATCTTGCAACTAGGGAAAATGTCTCCCCATAGTCATTGCCTTCCTCTTATGCATACCCCTTACATACCAATTTGGCTATGTTTCTAGTGAATTCTCCACATTCATTGAGCTTATTTCTGAATACCCATTTTTTCCAATAATATTCTTATCTTCTGGTCTTGACACTAGAGTCCAGGTTTTGTTCTTTTCTATCTTCTCTATTTCTTCATTCATGGCTTGTATCAAATCTTCATTCTCTAAAGCATCTTTCACTATTTTAGGTTCAAACTCACATAGTAAGCATGTATGATCTTTCAACTTACTTCTTGTCATAACTCTAGATTCTTTATCTCCAATGATTTGTTTTGGCTTATGATGTCTTCTCACATACTATGCTAGTGTAGGTTCAGATTTCCTTTCTCCTTGGTCTTGATCTTCAGTTTCATCTTGTAAATTCTCTGCCTCATCTTTTGATTGCTCAACAACATCCTCCTAATGCTCAAAAATATCTTGTTGTGGCTCAGAAGACTCATGCATTTCCTCAAAATATGGTTTAGGTGCACTACTAGCCTCTCCTTCTTCTATGTATACAAAAGATCTATAATATTTAGGCTCTTTCTTGCACTCAAATTCATTCTTTTTTGCATATTCATCAATTCTAACATTTGCACTTTCCACAATTTTGTTAGAGTTAGAATTCAAAAACTTGTAAGATTTTCTCTTAGTGGAATATCCTAGGAATATGCCTTCATCACTTTTAGCATCAAATTTTCCATTTCTATTGTCTTTCAATATATAGCATTTACTCCCAAAGACTCTAAAATATTTGACATTAGGTGCATAACCATGCCATAACTCAAAAGGTGTAACATTTGTACCTTTCTTGATTTGTACCAATTATTAGAATGATTTTAGAATAATTGAGGGGGCTGAATCAATTATCCTCAGGTCCAGATGCACCAATTCAAATTTCTAGCTCTTCAACTATCTCAGATCTAATCAACTTTCAACTTGGTTCAAGGTATAAATAGTTTTCCTTACAACTTCTCTCTAGAATTTTTGTGCAACATTCTTTTCAATCTCAGTGTTCTCGCACAATCCATAGATGATTTGTTTCTTCTTTTTGCTATACCATTCTATGGTAGTGTCCTAGGTGTAGATATATATCTCTTTATTCCTCTATCATTGCAGAATAGATTGAACTCATTTGATATAAACACTCCTCCTCTATCAAATCTCAAACATTTCAATCTTTTACCAGTTTCTTTTTCAAATTTTTCTAAATACCACTTAAACAACTGAAATGCATCAGATTTATCTTTTAAAAACATAACAGTCATCATTCTAGAATAGTCATCAACAAACATAATAACTTTTTACACCCATAGGTCCACAAAGGTTAGTATGAACCAATTCCAAAATTTTGTCAGAAGTATATGTCTTTCTCTTAAAACTAGACTTTGTCATTTTTCCCAATTGACACTATTTACACATCACATTATCAAGTTTCTTCAATTTTGGAAAACCTCTAAATTTCTTCAACTTACTGATATTTACCAAATTGTTAAAAGTTCACATGACACAACCTCTTATGCCATAACCATACATCATCAAATTGTGCAAACAAACATGTTTCTTCAGATAGGTCTAGATAGAACAAGTTACCTCTTTTCTATTCCCCACTTCCAATTAGTTCACCAATAGCATTAAATATTTTAGCCTTCTTGTGATGAAATTCAACTCAATAACCAATATTGTTCAACTGTGCCACACTCAAAAAATTATAGTTAAGACCTTCAACCCAATAAGAATTTTCACATCTGATCTTATCAGTCAATCTTATTGATCCTTTTCATTTCATAACACATGGTGCATCATTAGCAAACTTAACACTTCTACCTTTGTAATGATTAAGGGTTTCAAACTTACTTTTATCACCAGTCATGTGATGTGAACAACCACTATCAATAATCCATTTATCACCTTTACTCACATATGAAATTTGTGCAGTTTTCTCATCCTCATCAGAATCATATTTCATAGAAACATAAATAACTTCTATATCACATTCATCAGATTCACTATTTTCACTGTCAGTTTCCTTTTTAGCTATATAGCAAGATTTCTAGCTTTTGTCTTTACAGTCTTTGTAACTTCGGTGATCTCTGTCATGTCTTTTGTCTTTCTACTTATTTTCCCTTCTTTCATCTCTATCATATCTATCAGAGCATTTTGCTGCAATATGACCAACTTTGTTACATGAAAAATAGATTATAGGAAGTTTACCTTTGTATTTCCCTTTTCCTCTCTGCAACCTTCTAGCCAAGAGTGCCTCAAGATCATCTAGATCATCATCAAAAGTGTCATTATCACTATTGTTGTTGTTGTCACTGCTCACACATCTTTCTTTTCCCTTCTTAGGCTTATGAAGAACCATTTAAGATTTAAATGCAAATTCAATATTATGAATAGTAAAATTATCATAGTTAGACAAATCAAAAGCAATAAGCTTGCCAACAAGACTTTCCAAAGTTAGGACATTTCCAAGGTTACATCTTGATTCTTGTATTGCAAAATTTTTGATAGCATAGATAGGAAGACAAGTTCTCAATACTTTACTAATAACAGCCTCATCATTAATGATTCCATTAGCTCCTCTAATAGAATATACTACCTCCTTAATTCTACCACAATACTGAGCAATATTTTCACCTTCTTGCATTTTATTTCATCAAACTTACCTCTTAGGTTTTCAAATTTGGCTCTTAGTACATTTGTGTCCCCACCATAGATAGATGCTACAGTGTCCCATATTTACTTTGCATTAGTATAGTCCTTGATGTCCTCAAATTCAGGATAGCTTAGGGCAGATGCAATCTCCAATATTGCCTGATTGTGTTCTTGTTTTTCTTTCATCTCCTTAGTAATCAAAGGTGCAACAGGTATTCCATACTCATTTTCCACACAATATTTCACCGAATCACCAATACCAGATAGATGCAATTTCATTAAACTCTTCCATGTAGGGAAGTTCTCCTTATTTAACTTTGGTACCTCCTTTTTGTACATCTTGATCATTAGCTTCAAGTACCTTTAAAAAAATTCTCTACATGCACCAACAACTATGATACCAATTGTTCGACTGATTTTAGAATAACTGAGAGGGGAGGTGAATCAGTTATCCTCAGGTCCAGATGTACCAATTAAACTTTCTAGCTCTTCAATAATCTCAGATCTAATCAGTTTTCAACTTGGTCTCTATAGCATATACCAATAACATAAAACTTGCAATCCACTATCCTAAAGTAATTAACTTGCAGAATATAAAACTTTCAACAACATTCACATCAAATAACATTCACACAAGTATAACACCAGGATTTATAGTGGAAACCCAATTTGGGAAAAAACCACTTGTAACATGCTAATAATTTTCACTCTTCTAAAGTGAGCTCTATGAGAAGCCAACCTAGTTAAAGGTTTACAATACACACTATTAGGTGTGACCCAGTTAAAGGATTTAATCACCCTGTTAAGAGTGGCCTTGTTAGAGGGCTTAAGAATATTCCATCAGAATGTCACCTTGATTGAAGGATTTATACAATGATTTTTAGGTCAACCTTGATTAAAGGATTTAAACCGATACAATTATTAGAAAGTAATAGTAGGTTCTGATCTAAAAAATATACAACTCACTTTGCAAATACAGATCCACTTCGCACCTATGCTGATTTACTGACTGACCTTCATTTCCATCTCCATCTCTGATCTACTTGGAATTCTCCTCAAGCAATCAACACAACTCTATTCAGCTCTTCACAGCTTCACTTTAGCCTTCTACTTAGACTCATCAGTAATTAACATTAACCTCTTCTCTATGTTGTAACCTCATAATTAGGTTAACCTTATACCTCCTTGATCAGGTAGATTAATCTTTTTCCTCTTAATCTCTTTCATAGATCTTAGGTTTAGATCAGATTCATCAAATCGTTCTAACATTATGTTCTCCTTCTTTTTCTTCTAGATACATCTCCAAACATCTCTTTGAATCCATGATAAAATGGTTAACCATACATTAAATGCTTCATACCATTCATTAATAATGTCAACGCATTTTACATATCCCAATAATTTAACTATGTCAGTTGGGATTCTCAATTCCTTCTCAAAATGTAAATTAATGACACTCGGTCAATACTTTGTTTATCACCTCGGTCATCACTAGATATCTCGGTCATCACTAACACTTTCCTTCTTGGTAAACACTATCTTTTCTCGGTAAATATTTGTTGCTTGATAATTACTGATGTTCGGTTGACACCAGATTTGTTTGGCATAAATTGGCACTTGGTCGACACTAACATCACTCGGCTTAAATTATATTTCTTCACTTTTGCTCGGTTAAGCCTATGTTTCCATTCTTTCTTCTCCACTTATTTTTAAAGATAAACAACACATTATCTTGTCAATGTGCCAACTAATGAAGTACCCATTGAAGTATCACATAACTCAACCTTTCCTTAGGTCTTCTTGTTATCTCCTCTTTTCAGATCCTCTTCATCAATCAAAAGATATGCTACTCTCGTAGATAGCAACTATCTTACCAGTTAAGGTTTGACATCAATGACAATATAAAAAAATTTCCAATTGTAGTTTCCAACAAATCCATAGTTTGATGTCTTAATTATACCAATGACTAGGAGGTTGTGTTTTTTCTCTCAATCTTGTATACTCTTTTAAAATTGGTGTGTTATTGATCTCATGGGTTTAAAATCTAAGTCTTTTATGTTGGTGTATAATGGTTTCTTTTATGAAAATTAAACCTATATGATGATTTATCTAGTTTCATGCTTGCATGGTGCACCAAAGTTTAATTGTGTTGTTGATTTCAAGTGGGAATCTTATTTTGGTTCTTTAAAGATGGATTGGTTCCAAAGATGTTACTAGTTCAAAATATGTGGATTATGTGATATTTGCAATTGCACTTTATTTGGGGACCTAGAGGTGTTCTTATGAGAATCCCATAAAGATGGGTACATGATGATTATATTGATGTCCATATAGAGGTTGGATAGATGTGGATCATGATGTTGAATTAAGATTTAATTATCTATGATCCAAACTCTACTTTTGTGATTCATTTGGAAATGATGAATCTATGAGGTCCTTTTCTGGTTATTTATTTTGTTATGCACTTTTGGTTTTTAGTTTGGATCTTAGGGTTAGGTTATCTAGGTGCATTGTGGGGGAGTGGCTTCCAATGGTGTTATGGGGACCTAAAGTGGAAATCCCATGACAATATAATGGTGGTTTTAATAAAGTTATAACTTAATAAAATAAAATGGGGATAACATTAAATAAGATAAACATGGATGCCTCGTCCATGCCTTGCGCACTAGTATAGGACAAGGATGGGAATGTGATGATGCCTATATGTCTATGGGGAGTAGTGAGCTAGCATGATCATACTTTTTTGTCCTCACAAAAGGATTGTCTAGTTCCTCATGAATCTCAATTGGGGGTTTGGAGTCCAGAGAGACCAGTTTAGGGTAACTCAAGATAGAGACTATGTGATGACACTTTGTTACCATAACTAATAGTAATGTTGAAGATTGATTATCTAATGGAGCTGATGATGAAGACCGACCAAGATAAGAGGAATACATGTTAGTAGAAAGGTTAGATCAGTTATTTTCTTGTCATTGATGTCAAGCAATTGATTTATGGTTTATATTATGTTGCCATATCATTTGGTATATGATATAAGGTGAATGAGTTAAGGAGAAGAAGAAATGATATGTTATGAAGTTGAAGAACTTAATTGGGCAACTGATATAGATTGAACAATGATTAGATTATGTTGATTTAATTGTTTTCCACCTAACATATGATTATGTTAAGTTGGTAAAACATGGTGATAAAGATCTATAAATTCAGTAAGATAAGTTTTTTTGGCTACCGAGCAGGAAAATTCACTCGGTAAGATAAAGGTAAAAGGAAGGTCACTCGATAAAGTGAAAGGAACTGAAGGCACCAAGTGAAGTTAACCAAAATTCAAATGAAGAACACTGAGAAAGGAAAATATATTAAATAAGGATGGAATCAACATTTAATGATTAGCTATGATGATTTGGATGATCATGATGATAAGTAAAGTTAGTTACAAGAGATCTATGTACAAGAAAATTCAAGATGAAAGATCTATGGAAATATCTAAGCAGAAAAAAGAGATGGAAAAATTTTCAAGAAAATTTCAAGTTCCTAGGTGAAAAGAAAAAGTGTTACAAGATCTAGATTTGAGGTATAATGAAATGGATGGTTAAGATTGTGATGCAGAGGGTTTGGGATCTATTATTTTATCCAAGTTTCTAGTCTCTACTAACCATCCAATGCTTACTCCTTGTGCTATCTTCACCAATGTGGATCTCCAAGATCCTCTCAATAAACTTCTCCTCCAAGGTATAGTTGACTTCTAGAAGATTCACAACTCTAAGACCAATTTAGGCCTTCAAAACACTAGGCTTCTCCACTAGAACTTCCCTCTAGAACACCAAACCCTAGCTTAGGATCTTCTCACACATGACTTACACCCTTGACCAAGTTCTTGACTCTTCAAAAGTCATTTAGTGTCCTTCCACACACTTCTGGACACTCCACCAAGTCCATAAGCATCAAATCCACTAGGAGGCCTAATTGGCTCAATTCCTAATAGGTCTATTTTCATTGATTTTGGCTCTATACTTCCAAAATCCCAAAAAAACCTCTCAGAAGACCTTGAAAAAATTCAAGGTATCCACTAACCCTTTCCAAATCCTGATTTTTGGCTTCTGGATGCACCCACAACCCCATTTACTAGCAGGCCCTAGTTTTAAGCCTATTAATTAGGCCTCTAGACCTGTCTGCACAAATGACCATCAAATTGGTCTCCAAACCTTGAATCAATTCCTCAAGCCTATTTAATCTTTAAGGGGACCCTTTAGGCTTTTCAAAAATGCCACTAAGTTCTTTCCACCAGATTATGGGTGCCTGAACCAATGCAATCTTTACCCTATCCTGGCTCATTTGTCTCTAACAGTCAGCCTTAGGGCTTCTATCCTGACCTATAAATCTTGGTTCCACAACAAAAATGAAATTAAAAAAAAATGTATAGACTCTAACCTTACATTCCCTATGGTTTCAACCATTTCCACCAGTGGATGCTCAGGTTGGAGTCATTTCAAGCATGGAGGTCCTGAAAATTGGCTTTACAAACCAGTGTCTTGAAATGATTGCCAAATCTCACTCCACTAACCTAGAAACAAAAGAATCAATGAAGTATGAAGGTAGAAAAATACTCTAAAATATCATAGGTCTTGATCACCCTTATCAATCCGTACAAGTTGTACAAGACATAGAGAAACCCTGCAAACAGTAAGAACTAGAACCTCGCATCCGTACAGAAAGTTCTTAATAATGAAAATCAATCCAAAACTTTATTAGCCTTTGAAATCCATCAATATTATGCTCATATACTGAGCATGAGTGGTTACAACCACCTTAACTTCCATTTGAGCAACTTTTCAAAAAGTTGCAAAAGTTGCTCTAGCAACTTTGCAAAGTTGCTTAGCAACTTTTTGCCAAGAGTGCCATTTGGCCTTTTAGACCCACCTAAAGACTAGGAATGACTCCTAAGTCCTAAATAAGGACATTTAAGGTTCTAAGACCTTATTTAGACCATTTCCACCCAAATCTATCACCTTGAGACTCTTGAGGCCATTTAGACCAAATGGACCACTAACTCTTCTTGAGCTCATTTGGCTCTTACAATCACATTAATGGATCCATCCAATGGACCTTATTATAACCCACAAAAAACTCCTAACACAACCTTAAAACTCACTAACTTAGCCAAAATGGGAGGTGCTCTGCACCAAATTGATTAAGAGAAAATGTAATAGAGGTGATTAAGAGGCAAAAGTTGTCTATATAAATAATTATCTTGTATGGACAAGTGGATGGTAAACTAAATAGTTGAAGGGTTACCAACTATTGCAGTGAAGAAGGAACAAAGATATTCCAAGTGGAAAATGAAGGATTTGAGGAAGTTTTGATGCCATTGGATAATGTATAATTGAAGTGCAGATAGAAGAGCGCACAAAGATCTAATTGAGAAAAGATAGTTGCAAATCTATAGGTCATTTTATTTACCATTGCTTACTAGTATTTGTAATAGAGAAATATATTAACAGAGTAGACCTAATAGTCTTATTGTAAAATCCTTGAAAAAGGTGGCATTCTAATGAGTGTTTGAATTACTCTAACAAGGCCACTCCTAATAGGGTGAAGATCCTAATAGATCTAAGGTAAATCCCTTGACCGGGTCACACCTAACAGTGTGTATTGTAATCTTTAACCATATTGTCTCTTAACCGGGTGTACTTCAAAAGAGTATTTTCTTAGTGGGTGACAATTCACACAGTGGTTTTTTCCAAAGCTAGGTTTCCATGTTAAATATTGGTGTTACATGTTTTGAATGATTTAATGATTGTTATAGTTTAATTACTATTGTCGGTAAATAGTGAACTATGTATTACCGAGTTGCTATCGAGTTAATCAGAGAAAAGAATCTAAGGTATTTGGAATCAGGGATTACTGATTCATCCCCCCCTCCTCTCCGTAATCCAACACACTCTTCATGCATGTAGCCTAGGTTTCCTCCATATATGTTATGGATTCCTCTAGTATCTATTATTTGTCATTTAATTTTATTTGGAGAATATTTTTGTTACTTTGCATCCCTATGATCTTTTTTCCATCTCTTCCTTCTATTTGGATTCTTGCATATGTGGGGCCTTACGCCTATCTCCTCAACATTTAGAGGTGGGCCTCAGGGTTCCACGTGGTTGGGTGGTAGTCATTCCTCTTCCATCAAGGTTTGGTGGTCTTGTTCTTTTTTTTTTTATGGTTCTTGGTTATTTTCTTCATACTATAGCTACTTGGAGATGGTTCATCGCATTGTATCATGTCATGTATAACTATATCATTGTATCATTTGTTGTATTGAGATATTCCATGTGTAAAGATGTAATTGTAGTTCTAAAGATGTAATTGAATTCATGATTATGTATTTGTAACCATGGATTGAGTATTCATAATTTTTACAAATGACAATAATTTAATAGTTAGGATCTTGTAATAAATGGATTGCGTTAGATAAGATATATTTATATTTCACTTTCTTTTTCTAGGTTATCTTATTATTATAAGAAAGACGTAGGAACTTTTAGATTTGGTGTTATAAAATAAACATAGATATATCAAAATGATAATGTTCATGATTACTATTTGGTAATTCTTTAAAGTTTGGTTAAACCAATGGTGTTATTATAATGTTTCTTAAGTAGCAACGTTAAGGGGACCCTAGAGGACATATGTTAGAAATTGGGTTTATCTCTTCTTAATGTTTTAATAGTTTAGTGGTTTCAACACTAAGTATTAAATTATTTTACTTCTACATTCATTTTTGTGTACATGAAATTATCAATGACACTTTGTTATGCACTTTCATTTTTTAAATAAAAATTGCCACATCATTATGATAATTTAGAGGTCATCCTCATGATTTTCCTGGTGGGGCCTTACATGAGACCTTCACCTTAACATAAATCACCCAATATAACACACTTTTTTGGCTAGTGCAATTCAAATTATTTCCCATAGACCCCTAGTATAATATATCTTATTCGGTGTCAAACCATGGCTTATGATGCAGTCACAGATGGAGGGACCTCAAGGAGAATAGTCCAAACTAGGCATTCTGAGTCACATAGTAGAAATAATCAACAATAACATAAAAAAATAATCAAGATCTTTGCATGAACACAGAGTCATGAATCTACATATAATTGGCCAGTAACATGCAAGCTTACATTCTATAGTACCTCACCCCTAGTCTGATTATATAAATGTTATGATTACTTTACGATGATAGATTATATGTTAGGAAATCATTGATGTGTATGATTTTATTGACCCCATACTTGCATGTGTATGGTTGATGTGTTTGTTTTATACTTTTGTTTGATGTGCCTGATGTGGTTGAGGGACGGAGTCGTAGTTACTTGCTTGTGAGATCCACATGATTGGTCGATCCCTGCCATTATCTGCTATATATTTATATATGTTTATACATGCGGGTGTTGTATGCAGGTTCACAGGTACCGGGCATCGTCTTCCCTGAATTGTCAGGATGAGCATGCCCTATTGCAATATATCAAATGGTAAGAGAGGGGAGATAACACAGATCCAAAACCCTATCCTAAGCCTATTTATCCTAGTTGTTGGATAAGTATCTGTTGACTACCCTATCTGAATTTGTCAAGTTGACAAAGTTCGTGGAATCCCTATCTTGAGCTTGTATGTTTATATGATGATCTTGATTTATTGCTTTTTGTGTATGTGATTTTCTATAGTCATGGAAAGTAATATTATAGTTGGAAAATAATATTAAATTTATTTCCTATGTTTTTGTATGATTATTAATTAATTAAAAATCAAATATTAGGATATTTGGTTTTAATTAATTAATTATTAGAAAATAGGAATAATATTGTCCATTAGATATTAAATTAATAAATTACATGATTTAATGATGTTGGAATATTAAATTATTTAATAATGGATTTTAATATTAACATGTGCTTTATTAAGTTTGAATATGTCATGTTTCAAAAAGGAGTCAACTTGTCTTTAGGAGACTAAGTTGAGTTGTGCACAATTAAATATATATTTTTAATTATTAATTGGTATTTTCTTTCAACTCAAGAGGGTGAGTTTGATTAGGAGTTGTATTATGAGTCATCTAGGGTGTGCATGAATGGTGGAGTTGAATCCCTAATAGGGAGAATTAGCATTCATTTATTTTCAATCAGGTTGTTGGAGATTTTTGGGAGAGAGCTCTTGGAGAATTTTGGCATTTTTTGGATTTTTTGAGTTTTGTGTGTGCTTGAGTTTTTGGTGAAAGTTTGCTTTGGTTTGGAATTGGCTTGGCTTGCATTATTGATCCAGATCTACAGGGATGAGTTTTCATCTAACAGAATTGGAAGTTTCAACATTCTACAGGCATTCTATTTCAGTTTCTAGCATTGGAATTGAGGTAGGGTTTGAAGAAAACTTCTTGTAATTTCATCTATAGAATTTTCAGTATTTTACTATGTTTGATTTGATTTATAGATATAGATCTATTTTTATGTATGCTTTCAATTTTGGGGTTTAGAGAACCCATAGATTTTCTATTTCATAATTTTATAAATACTTGGCATAGTAGGGTTATGCTGTCAAAATTTTGAGAGAAAATTCATCCTAGATCACTTAGAAAATGAAAAATTAATCTAGCTATAGTTTATACTATTGAGTAGATGAAATAATTAAATGGGTTGTGAAGAAAAAACAATTTTGGTGAGGAAAAATGCAATCTAGGTAAAAAAACCCAATCTCTGTCAAAAAATGACAGTCAAAAGAGAATTACCACAATAGAAAAAAAAAAAAAGGGGCTTACAAAGGCAAAAATTACATTAGTAATTTAGGAATATAATACTCAAACAATGAAAAAGGACAGACTAGACAAAAGACAAATTCTAGCAAGGAATTGTAAAAACCCACATATTTCTATTTCTGGAAAAATTATGTACAAGTCTTTATTTCCATTTTCAGAAATAAGCCTATCCCTCTCAAAAAGCAAGCAAAATTAAAGTGTTAGTTTTGTATGTTAATATATATATATATATATATATATATATATATATATATATATATATATATATTTTATATGCTTAAAAAAAAACTTTGGTAACGTGAATGGTTTTTTTAAAAAATGTTTAAAAAAAAAATAAAATTTGAAATTGATAAAGTGAATGGGAGGTGGGGGCCACCAAATCCCCACCCCCCTACGACAGGGTATCCCCACCTACCGGCGCTACCGAAGGGTACCGTGCAGCAGTGCAGGGCCTACCGGTGGTACCCCTAGGTACCGTGCAACAAGTTAGGCCTACCGCAGGAACTAGGAGGACTGTGTGCAAGGCTAGGCGGTAGGGTGTGGGGCCCAGCCCCCCCCTAAATAACTTTTTTTGTATGATGTTTTTTTTATATTTTATTTTTAAATTGTTAATTTATAAATTAGTTAAAATTAAATATTATTTTATAAATTAATTTGTATATATTAATTAGTTTAATTAAAACTTTGTTTTATTATTTTAATTTAACTAAATTTTGTAGTTAAATTAAATTTACTTAATTTAAGATTTAATTTAAATAGATATGTGAGTTTGTACTTATATATATATATATATATATATATATATATATATATATATATATATATATATATATATATATATATATATATATATATATACATATACATATATATATATATATATATATATATATATATATATATATATATACATATACATATATGTATATGTATATGTATATATATATATGTATATATATATGTATATGTATATATATATATATATATATATATATATATATATATATATATATATACTTGAAGGTGTTTAATTTTCATTTGAAGCATTATTATTGTTTCTTATTTATTTCCTTAGAATTCAACATTGAATATTTGATTTGCATTAAATACAATTTGTATGCATATTTTTTTTTGGCATTTAGTCAAATCGAATGGAATAGGTTCAAATGCATTCTTAATGGCAACATGTAATCTTTTTTTACAAGTGTTATATTGTTTACTGTAATTGGGCGTTCTTATTTGGTTAGATCCCTAGGTAGTCTATAGGGAATTTTCATTCATTTATGGCATTGTATTAATGTTTATGATTAGTTATCTTAGTAGATTGATGTTATTATATACTTAGATTCAATTATGTTCAAAATGGAAATTAAAGTGCTTATGAAATTAGATCTCAGTGTTTCTATGGTGCAAATGTGTCTTCTTCATGTCTGGAGTGTCTTCTTATGCTTACTATGTTTTTGGGATTCTAGAAGACCTAAGAGGAAGACAGAGGCCAAGGTATGTGTCAGATGATTATGTTTTCAGCTATGTTTTGATGTGTATGTACTTTTCTGATTATCATCCCTATTTTGACCATTTGGGCTCATGTTGTATTGAGTTTTACTTCATATTCTATAGAGGAGAATATGATATTGACTTTTATGTCCGATCCACAGGATCATGTGTATATATTCTTTTGTGAACACTTTGAGAGTGTTTTGTGATATCATGGTTATGTGAGAACCAGTATGTTCCTGTTATTTTGTGGAACAGTCCTGAGGGACATTGTTATCTTTTTGTGATCTATGTGAGATCTGTGAGCCTAGGGTAGTTTACCTAGATATGTAGTAGGAGGTGGCTTGCAATAAGCATCGAGACCCACAAGTGGCTGCCAGGATCACTTATTGTTAAGTATCTTAATCAAGTGATAACTAAATATAACATTGAGAGATATAAAATTGAACCTAATAAGATATGTTTCCTCGCCCTGGCTTAGTGCTAGTACAGACTAAGGTGGGAATGGAGAAGATGACTAGCCCCCTTTTAAGGGATGATTTGGCATAGTTGATGACTTCGTCTGTACGAGAGGTCATTGACACTGTGTATGGTCACTTGAGTGCTGGGATCCAGAGAGATTACCAGGACAAGACTCAAGGGTTAGACGTACATGATGACACCTTCCTATGCATAGTCTATTTATCCTACATGTGTCGGTTGCCTATGGATTAGTGAGTCTTTCATATCATTATACTATTTCACCCTGAGTAGAGAGCTTACAGGATCCTCTCCTTATCTTGATCTGTTGATGTTTGATATCTAAGTGGGATCTATTGTTATATCCTCAGCACGGTGGGAGTGGACCATTTAGGTTCATGAGGTTGAGTGGTAGTGATTCTTTTACCATTTGAGATTTTGACATTCATGTACCAGTGCTGGATGATCCCTGTTGCAGTTCTTCCTTCTTGATCTTCATTGTTGGAGAGGTGTTCTTCTTCTTCTAGATCTTCTTCCTTGTGATCTTGTATCTTTGTATCAGTTCTTCAGAGATGTCTTGTGTTCTTCATTTTTGTTATTTATTGCATACCCTACGACATGTGCAGCGGATGAAGATTTATGGATACCTTAGGGTACCAGATGTATTTATGTTATCTTTGATGTGATGTTGCTTTTATCTTTCATCATTTATATGAGTTTTGTAATTGTATCTAATCTAAATTAATTAATTAATGTTAACGTAATCTTCATCAAGGAACCCTTGAGAGTTGTAACTTGTGTTGGTTATTGTATTATTGTGAGTAAATGGTAATTGCTTCCGCATTGATGTTTATCGTGTATGTTAACTATTTTTAAAAAAAAATATTCTGCAAACTTAGATGACTGTTTAGGTTAAGTTCTCCTGGGTTCCCTGGTAGGGCATTACACATTCCATCTATACATGTCTGATTATAGTTATTATCCATATATATCCTCTATGATAACCTTCTTGAGGTTATCCTAATGAGGGATCCTAACTAAAAGAACAAGAACATCAATATATACAATGTTGACAATGCATCTAATTCATCCAAGAGATCACAATTCACCAAGGTGGGGAAAACATAATGTGTAGATATAAGTCAGGATCAAAACCATAAGAACACTTCCAACAAGATCTAAAATGAGGTGGAAATCCAGAGAGAGGTCATCCAAGAGATTAATAACATTGCAAGATGCTCCAAATAGATTCTCAAACTAATGAAATGGTTTGTAAGATCTGGAAACTCCATCAAGCCATGAAATGTGAAGAAGAAATAGGTCTGAACCAAAATCTAAGAGATCTTCACCAAGAAGAAATTGATCGAGATGCAAACCTAGATGTAGATCAATCACAACGTCAGGCACATGCCACAAGGTTCACAAGAGAAACTGAGTCAACTCAAAGGAATACCATGGTAAACACAAAAAATACACTAAATAGGAACAAATGGAAAAGGAAGTATTTTTGGTTGATGCAAGATTTCCAAGAACCAAGGATGCTCTTGCATTAGACACCTGTGGTAAGAAAATATATTCCATGAGAGGAAGTCATGAACATCTGATAGGACCCAAGATGTAAATTCTGTGTTCATTATTGATCCAAATGTCTTCCTTATCTATATTCTTCTTCCTCCTTACTCTCATCTAGTGCTCTATTCACCTACTCATGTGTCATAGAATTATTTTTACTAGTACCTTTACTAGATCCTTCAGAACATTCATAAGATCTATGTCCAATTTCTCCGCACTTAAACCATTTACCCATGAATTTCTTTTTTCTACTTCCCCTTCTTTGTGCCTTCTGATCTAGTTCTTTATTCCACTTAGATCTTGATTATTTTTTATTTATCTTCTTCTCTTTTTTTTCTACTCATATGCTTCTCTTTTTCTCTAGGATTATTTTCTTGTCTTCTCTTTACTTTACCTTTTTCCTTAATAGCATATTGGTAAGCATCCTTTACCATGGAAATTCTTAGCATACTCATCTCATCTTGTATGTTAAATCTAAGGCCATTTATATATCTAGTCACTTTCTCCCTAGTGATCTCTTAGTATATAGATCTGATTGTCATCTTGTAAAACTCCTTGGTGTATTCATTCACACTCATGTCTTTCTTCTTCAAGTTCTATAACTTCTTAAACAATTCTAACTCATAGTCTTATAGAATGAAGTTTTTATTCAGTTTTGCAACCATTTGCCTCCACCCAATGATTTTAATTTTACCATTCTCCCCTTTGTCATTCTAAAACTCTTTCCACCATAAAGAAGCATGTTCTTTCAACTTATTTTGTTCTAAGTTAACCCTATGTGGATCTCTGATATCTTCAAGCTCAAAGTAGTCCTCCAACTCTCCTATCTAGTTTATCATCTCCTCTAGACACAATGAGACAAAAAAATTAGAAATGTCCATTCCATGAATCTTTCTTACTTGTGCCACTACCCTTGAAATTCTCTCTTATCTCTTATTTGTTGGTCCTTCAGCTTCTTTAGTCTCTAATTCTTCTGTAGCCTCCTCATGTTCATCCTCCATTTCTAGATTCCTCCATAAACTGACTAATGCATTTTAGATCTCATTCCTCACCTCATTTATAAATTATTCCATAATTTTCTATATCCTTCTAGGGTTCATCTTTCTTGGTGGCATCTCTCCCTTCCTCTAGTGCAACTTCCTCAGCTTGGAAATCTGACTGCAAGGTTTCAATTGACTCTCAATTGGTGATCTAGTGAACACACTTATATCCCACCTCAACTTGATGATCTGTTCACCCACATGATACCTTAATAACTTATTCAAGGTTCAAAACCAATATAAATTCCTCTATGATCCATCTTGTTCAAGTCCTCTACAATTGTGGGCTAGATCCATACTCTATCACCCCATAATAAACACATATAGGACTTCACAAGCTCAGGAAAAAGGATCTTCTAATACATAAATGAAAACTTTCTCTGATGCCATGTAATGCAATCACAGATGGAGAGATCTCAAAGATATCATTCCAAACCATGCCTCCCAAGTCACACAGTAGAAACAATCAACAATAACATCAACATAAAACAACCTATATCTTTGCATTAACATAGATTTGTGAACTTACATATAATTGATCAGCAACATGCAGGCTTACATTTAGGCATACATGCCTGATTACAATTATTATCCAGATATATCCTCTATGATAACTATTACCCTATTTTTCATCATGCAAAAATAATAGACAAATAGTAGGGGTGCATTTAGGTACTTTCATTTAATAGTGTTTTCCAGGTTATGTCAGTATCATTTTGTTATTGCATTCAAATCAGATTCTCAATTATACTCTAAGTATTGATCATATGTTAAAATTTGCCAAAATTTATAATTGATCATTACATTGTGCATTCATACTTAATGTAATTTACAAATGCTCTTTTCATACTTTGTATTTCATATTTTAATAAATAGAGTACAAGTATAGAATAGAAAGAAGAGATAGGGGTATGAGTGAGTCTTCTACATTGCCTTGAAGTTGTCTACATATTTAGAGCTGGTTGTTGTGTCTGGTCCAGGTTTTTGGTCTTTGTCTTGAGTCTACATCTGTCTGCTTTTAAGTCTTTAGGAGTTGTCCTGCATCATGGTTAAGAGTTTTTTAGATCCAACTGGATCTAAGCAATGCAAGAAGAAAGAGCATCATACAATATCAATTCTTTCATAGCTGCATATAATTCTGATATTCAATGTAATAGCAAAATGAGCATGTAAGTTAGTGAACACACCAGTGTTCTGATGGATGCCCAAAATTGATCACTGGGTCATGGTCACTAACATAAAGTGTTTTTTTATTATGTTTTAAGCTTAATAGAGAAATGCATGGTTCAAAACAGACTAATATTCTTCACAGTTGAGAATCAACAGAGGTGCAGTATACTAAACAATTTATGCTACTCACAGAATCAATATCATATTTAGATATTATTCATTTGTTGAAAAGATGTTTAAAGATCAAACACAGGAATACATGAATCTGTTTGTGGGTGTCATGAGCCCATGCTTGAACCCCATAAATAGATTATGTTGCTGAAAGTTAAATTTATGCTATAATATTGTCATATTTGAAATCATGGATTTATTGCAGAATATAAATCTGTATAATAGTGCTCACTATGAAAATACTAGATGCATAAGCTGCCAGCAAGGAAAGATAATCAGATAGTGGTGTAATGCATGGATTTAGGTCTTATGAATGATACAAACTATTTGTGATAACTACTACATCATAGTATAGAGCTTTGCAAAATATAAATCTAACACATGCTCAATGTTCAAACATCTATGGAGAATATCACAGCAGTAGAAGAACTAAGCTCCAAAAAAATGTGACATATGCTATGCAAGCTATCAGAGCTTAATATAGATTCGGCCTTTTCAGATTTGAGATTTTAATAATGCAAACACAACCTGGAATGTATTTTTTTCAGTTAGCAAAGAATCTTGATATTCTTCAATGTATCATTCCAAGGAGCCAGCAATAACAAAGGCTCAAAATCTCATAGAATCAATGAATGAATAGAGCTCATCAACACAGTGAACTATCAAGCTTTAGAGAATAGGTACTGGCAAAGAGAAACTCAAGGTGTTCTAAAGTCAAAACCCAAGATGAGTTTGAATCACTATGAGAACTCTTAGTCAAAAGCCGAACCTCATTGTTTTAGCCTGTGTGCTTTTAGCTCAAGTTCATTGAGCTTTGCAGAACAAGATGCTCACAATCTAAAGAAAAGTTTTAGCAGTTTGTACTACCAGTCAAACTAAAACCCAGGCTAAAATGGAATTTAATAACCAACAATAACAGAGGAGAAGGCTCAAAATTCCATAGACAATGTGAAATAAAATTAGAGACAAAGCCCATTTCTCGAACGGTAAATTTGAGGTTTATATAGAGAAGAAGCAAAGGAAGAAAGTAACAGTGGGTGCCATGAGTGATAGAGCAAGCTTGCAGTGTGCATCAAATAAAGAATTTTAGTCACCCTATACCAATAGTGGCCGCTAGCAAGGTGAACTTAAAGTTCAAACAACAGAGCAAGAAACAAATAAATGCCAGTTAGATGACTGTTAGCATCTAATATCAAGCCATGACTGCAATAAATATAGTTCAGGTTCACAAGTTTCGAACTCATCAAATGAAGATAACCTACAGTTATAACCCACAATTGTTGCTAGGTTATCAACATGAAGCTCACGGTTTTACAATAGTCGCAAATGGTCATACATGGTGGAGGTGTATTCACAGTTAAACAAAAGTGTGTTGAGCAGTTTTGGGTTCAATACTTTCGAACCTATATATGGTATGCAACAAATAAACCAACATTCAAGCCCAGATGTGAAGTATGTAGAGCCCGCATCAAATAAAACACAGATTAATAGTATGAACAACAAATAAAAGCCAATGAAGGCATGTCCAAGTTCAACAATGAAGCAAGATACATATCAAGTCGACTGTAACTTATTCATGGATTCATAGTTAAACAATCAGTCATCTATTGAATTCAAATAACAGTGATCTTCCATATAACAGGAAAAAATGCCATAACCTATGTTGTATTAAAGAACAACTTCATGATATTTATGCCAGAGAATGAGCTTCGTAAGATAAACAGAGAGTTCATTAGAAGACTTACAGTTCATTGAACTTGAGTTTGAAATCAATGCCGAGTTCCTTGTTTGAGATACACATAGAGAAGAAGTAGTAGTGATCTTCAGTATGACAGAGGGCTCGAGTTCAACAATGGAGTCCTCTCATAGTCAAGCAAAGTTCCTTCAAGCAGTTTTCAAAGGGTTCTACATGTTAGGGTTTTATTTCCCTTAACTTCTTTGTGAAGAATCAAAAAACACAAGTGCCAAGATCAAGAATGAGATAACTGTTTGGAGTCCGCCAAGTAGTTCAATGCATTTAATGCATGTCAGTTCTACAGAGCCTCAAAAACTGTTAATGTTGCCACCTTGCATTCTTATCTATTTGTTTATTGCATAGCAATGCAAGTGGATGAAGAGTCATGTCGACTTTCCCACTTTGCTTATATTTTAGACTTAGAGTCCTTAGTCTAAGTTAGGAGATAAGGGTAGGTTAGTTGATATTAAATTTTTATTTAATATTAACTTCTTTTTTATAATTTTTGGTAATTTTCTTTGTAAAAAGGATTTAATTCCTTATATTAGGCCAAAAATTTAGGGAAGAGGCATTTAGAGGAAGTTTATGAAAAGCTTGGTTAATGTCGCATTTTTTGGCACATTTTTGGGCTAGAATCAGGCATTTTTGGAAAGCTTAGATTTTTGGATTTGAGGAAAGGAAAGTGATATTCCATATTTTATAGGGGTTGCAGATTTTGGAGAGAGGGCATATAGTGAACATATCGTTCCTAAGTGCTTTGAAGGCCATTTTTGTAATCATTTTGTCAGATATTTTGACTCATATTTTGTGAATTTGTTTTGATATTGGATCCTGTTTTCATGTTTTCTAACAAGTGTCAAATTATTTATTATCTAAAGGAAGTGAGTAGAATCTTGTTCATTCTCAAGATAATTAATTGTTCCAAGGCCTTGTGTGAGAAATGTATGTTTGTTAATTATCCAAGTTGTTTGTGGTAAAACCCTGATAGCATGCATCTATTAACCTATATGTTGAGCAGAGATTTAGAGTGTTAAGATCTTCACTTGTGAGTCAAGATTGAAGTTTCATGTTTTTGCAAAGTCTGAAGTATTCATTGGTGAATCACCCTAATTTTTTAGTTTTAGTATTCTTTTCCTTTTTCCCAACAATTTGCAAATCAAGAAAGTGATATTCCATATTTTATAGGAACTGGCCTAGAATTTGGAGATTCATCTTCATTCATAGTCTACCCATAGCTAGGAGAGGTTTCCATTGTTAGGATAGAATTGTTGTTTTGCCTTAATGCCTAATTTAAGGTGACAATTCTGAGCCTGAATAATAACCTTCCTTATAAGGTTATTCTAATGAGGGACCCTAAATAAAGAACAAGAACATCAATATATATAATTTTTGCAACACATCCAAGTTGGACAAGAGATCATAATTCACTAAGGTGGGGAAAATATAACATGTCGATATAGGTTAGGACCCAAATCATAAGAACACCTCTAGCAAGATCTGAAATAAAGTATGAACCCATAGGGAGGTCATCCAAGAGATTAATAACATCACATGATTCTCCAAATAGATTCACAAACCAAGTAAATGGTTTGCAAGATCGAAAAACTCCATCAGGCCATGAAATGTGAAGAACAAATAGGTCTGAACCAAAATCCTAGAGATCTCCACCAAGAAGAAATAGATCAAGATGTGAACCCAAATATAGATCAATCACGATGCTAGGGACATGCCACGAGGTTCACAAGATAAATTGAGCCAACTTGAAGGAACACCATAGAAAACAAAGAAATAGACTAAACAAGAACAAACTAAAAATGAAATATTTTTGGTTGATGTAATATTGCCAAGAAGAAAGGATGCTCCTACATCATTTTATTATCTTTTCAATCAATTAATGGTCTCATTATTTTCTTTATGTCCACTTTGTATCATGCAATAACATTTTGAGAATGATATTATTGATTGAGACATTTTTTATATCAAGGTTTCAACAACTAGTTGACTTGGAACCTTTTGTTTCCTTTAGTAATATTATTATTATTATTATTATTATGTGTATTTGAAGTTTTTTACATGGATTGGTAGGATACTATCCTTGGAGGCTTAAGTCGTAAGTTTGAGTAGAATGAGTTGTTGGTTGAGATATTATGGTTTTTTTACTGATGTTAACATATTGTTGTTATCATTGGTGATTGTTTCTTGTGCAGTATTTTTCTTTACATATTCTTCATGTTGAAAATCTACTAGTAAGGTTCTGGTATGTTTTGAGTCATGTTTGAAGATTTTGGATTCAAGTTTTTGTGCTTTTGATCATAGTTTAGTGGAATTGATGTTCATCTGAGTATGGTAGTGTTTGACAATTTTTTTGCATGAAATGCATTCTTTGAAATTCTCTGCGTAATGATTTTTTATGTTGTGGTTTTTTAATTGAACTTTTAATATCCTTAGCTTCATTTAGTTCATTTGGCATAATATTTTGAGTTTTAAAGACGCTGTTTCAAATTTTGATGGTGTTATTACTCTAGATTTGGCTGACCTCATTGTGTTTACACTATAATTAATCATTTTGATGAATGTAAGATGAAATGTAATGTGTATAATATTTATTTTGGTCCCAATTTAGGTGTGTTGTGGTTTACTTCTCATTCATTTCTACTATAGGAATGTTTAGTGATGACCTACTTCAAGTTGTGTTTGGTTAAGATACTTAGCCAAGAGTGGGAAATTTTGAAAATGAAAGGATGGTATAAATAAAGAATGAATTTTTGAGGAAAATTTGTGGCATATGTGTATGCTTGTTCAAGTGATGTGAAAGTGTGTGCGTGCATGATAGGGATGTCTAAAAGAGTATTTGTCTTCCTATATGTATAAAGTGGTGTGAAGTGTGGTGTTGAGAAGTGTGGACTTTATGTGTTATCTACTAGAAGCAGTGAGCCAAAGGCATTTACAAATAATCCACTTGTGTTGTAGTTGAGCATCAGTAGTAGATCTATTCAATTCTATCCTTCTTTATCTGGGCAATGAGCCCTCTAGTAGTGAGCCTTATTTCTTTGGGCACTGGGACCTTTGGAAATTAGATTTTCTTTGTAAAAATCACCTTAATCGGTGTCACCCTAATAGGCATCTGTGTATTTGAGAATTAATCTTCTTTGTGGTTTTTCCCTTAACAATTTTTTCCATGCAAATCTAGTGTTTTATTGTGTATGTTGGTTTTTAGTGAAAGATAGTTTTTTTCGGTCATATTTAGTGAAAGTTTTTTAAGGATTTATTGACAATTGATTCACCACCTCTCATTTTTTCTATGCATTTAGAAATTGGTTTCAAGGCTTCAATTTCTTGGAGAATCACTTAACTACTTAAGGAGATCCTAATTATGCACAAATTGGCACTCCTGTGTTTGATAGATCTGACTATTCTTATTGGAGGGTGAAGATGTGAGGATATTTGATCTCTCACAACTATGAAACTTGGAAGCCAATTGAGAAAAAATGTGTGTAACCAATGAATGGATTGAACACTCCCTATGAGGTCAAGGAATATATAAATAATATGAGAGGGAAAGGTATTCTATTTTCAATGCTCTTTCTAAAACTAACTTAATAAAAGTTGTATCTTTAGAAACTATTCATAATGTTTGCAAAAAGTTAAGGATTACTCATGAAGGAAATGGTATAGTCAAACAAGATAAGTTTTAGAATACAAAAGCTAAATGTGAATTCTTGGAAATGGAAGAACATGACAATATAACAAGTTATTTTCAAAAGATAGATGATGTTGTGAATGAGATCAAAGATCTTGACAGTGAGTTGGAAGAAAATGATGTTGTGCAAAAAGTAATTGAAATTCTTACTAAACCCTATCACTCTAAGGTTTCTAATATAGAAGAATATTAAATTTTGAATAAGTATACCAGAGAATAGAAGTATGGCTCCTTACTTTATTTTTATATGAGGTAATTTAGTAATACCAATGCAAGAAAAAAAATGCATGTAACGATACAAAATCAGCAAAAGGAGAGAAACCCGATGAGGAAGAATTTGATGAGATTGAGATAAAATTTATAAGAAGAATGGAGAAAGGAACTAGAAAATAAAAAGGTAAGTTTCCCTTTAAATGTTCCAATTATGGAAAGATAGGTCATTATGCTTCTATGTCTTGAAAAAATTGTAAATCAAAAGAATACGGAAATAAAAGGAAAGTTAAATCAAAAAGATAATTATACCAAAGAAGATGCTAGTATTTTTTATGATGAATCTAATTATGAAGGATATGATTAATTTTTTTTCTTGGATATCAAAGAAGAATATTTTTCTGCTAACCTTGGAAAAATTATTGAAAGGAAATATTCAAAAGTTGATGCTAAAATTGTAGATATTATAGCTTCTTCTTTTCATGTTAGAAGAGATAGGGATGAATGGATTATTGATAGGGGATGTTATAATTAGATGACTGGTGATAAGAGTGAGTTTGTAAAGCTTGAGAAGTATGATGGAGGAGGTTTTATATTTGGAGATGATCAAACTGCTAAGATATTCATAATAGGTTCTATCAATTTTGATGGAAAGCATAACATTGACAATGTTTACTATGTTAAAGGCTTAAATCATAATCTTTTGAGTGTTGGAAAAATGTG
Organism: Chamaecyparis obtusa; assembly: GCA_027943335.1. Classification (NCBI taxonomy): domain Eukaryota; kingdom Viridiplantae; phylum Streptophyta; class Pinopsida; order Cupressales; family Cupressaceae; genus Chamaecyparis; species Chamaecyparis obtusa. Next base: position 2,439,708 of record BSBK01002406.1, read on the forward strand.
TGGGAATGGATATGATATTTTTCTTTAGGATGATGACTATGAGATTAGAAAAGATCTAGAACTATGATTATTGCTAGAAAGAGGAGTGAAGGAAATGTTTATTAGTCGAAGACTGCTATTAGATATTGATTAATGTTTTAAATCAATGAGAGTAGCCTATGGCACTAGAGGATGTGTCACATTAATTTTTACATTATGGTGTGGATAAGTTCAATTCAAGTTGTTGAAGATTTCTCAAAGCGTACCAAGATTGCTAATAATGTTTTCATAGAATATCAAGTTGGGAAACTGTAATGTTGTGATATTGCTATCAGGATTTAACTGTGTAGTTTTTTGAGTCAAACTCATTGACCCGTGATTCATGAGTAGTGGTTCACCGAACCCATCTCTCATGAGAATGAAATGGAACACTTAGCACTCATTGGATCTAGGTGATGCCCATAGAGGTGAATCGTCAGGACTTCCCGGGAGGTCACCCATCCCAGTACTACTCCAGCTCGAGTGCACTTAACTACGGAGTTTCCTCCATGGTTAAACCCACTCTACTTGCATCACCTAGATCCAATGAGTGCTAAGTGTTCCATTTCATTCTCATGAGAGATGGGTTCGGTGAACCACTACTCATGAATCACGAATCAATGAGTTTGACTCAAAAAACTACATATTTAAATCCTAATAGCAATATCACAATTTGACTTGCTGTGGAAAATATCTCCTACTTATCAAACTGTAATTTGGTGAAATATGGATAGGGTTTAGAACAATGGGGGTTTGCACATAAAAGAGACCCTAAACCAATATTTACTACAAACATGAAAGTCTAATGATAAGGAATATAAATCTAGAAATGCTTGCAAAGAATAGTGAAATGAAATACATACCTCATAACATTATAGATCTGGAAATACCTATTCCCCAATGTCTGTACTGAGTTTCTAGAAATTCTACAACTAGATCTAGAATAGAAACATAGAGATGGAGAAAACCTAGAAATCTTTTCCTTTTCTGAGTTAGGTTGACCTTGACCCAAATGCAGGTCGACCTTGACCCCTTTATGTCAACCTTGACCTGCACAGCTTCGATGGAAATTTTGTTTGCGGATCCCAGAAGTTTTCCGAAAAGGGTATCTAGATCTTCTCTACAACTCTCGAAACAATGACTGTAGATATCTGAAAATGGTGTTTTGAGGTGGCTATATAGGGTTTTTCCTTATCTAAACCCCCATTTTGGTGATCTCCACCTCCATGAATAGCTAGATGTAAAAGAATATGTGTGTGTGTTGCTCGTAGGAAGAGCTTTGAATGTGCAATGCCAAGATCTAATCCTCTAGATTGAAACCCTAGCATGATTTGAAATCAGAGAGCAATGCATAGATTTGAATATGATAAATAAAGCATACCAATCCCCCAAGGCTAAAGTACTCCTACCAATCTCACAATCTGTAGTTGCTACCCATGATTGTATCTTTTGAATGCTTGAATGTTGAAAATGGTAGATCAAGGAAGAAGGAATGTTTCTTGGTCCAAATGAATGTCCATAATAACTTGTCCACAAAATGCTTTCTTGCATCAAGGCATCTTCAATATCTTGTTCTTCTATATTATCCTCTTGCAATCTTGCATCATCATCTCCTCATAACTTATTGCTTGTTACTTGATGTTACTTGTCGAAATAAAGGCAAAAGAGAGTGCTTATATAGAGATTTCAAGGCAAGGCTCCTTGGGTAATGTAAGGGACCCTAGTTCAAATTTCACCTCAAATTATGGTCCAATCATAATAGCCAACTAAGGAGGGAAAATATTAAATGAATTTTAAATAAAAACCCTTCTGCATTCAGATTTGGAGGGCCATTTTTAATTTTGGGCCCCGCTATGATCAAAATTTAGAAGCGGGGACCAAAACCTAACAAAGGTCAAGGTCAACCTCAACCCTGGCCCAAGGTTTCAATCTAGTCAATATAGAAAATAGAAAATTTTATGGGTCGGCCAGAGACTTAGAATGATGGGAAAACAAGACAGAATGTTGGAAAAGGGCATAGAGGCCTAGAAGAGATGTGATGAAGGCTAGGAGGACTAGTAGATAGGTCCTACCTAGAAAATAGAGCCATAAAGAAGGAAATAAAGGAGAATCCTCAAGATCCTAACCCTAATTTCACCTAGAAACAAAGAATCAAGTGCATATGCATCCTAAATGAAAATCTATCATGAAAATGCACTAAATGAGGGTGCTAAACCTACCAAGATGGAAGTGCTTCCATTTTAAGATGATAGATTTAGCCCCCACTTTATCTTAGATATGACACTACGTGAATATGCAAGCTAAAGTAAGAAAACATCATAATAAATAAAAAGGATGTAACCAAGTCCTCAATGTAGAGATCCTGCAAAAAAACCATTAGTACCCGCAACCTGTAGCAAAGAAGGTTAATGAAAATCCATAAATCACTTAAGACTTACTAAAATGAAATTGATAAGTGCATAGATCTCCTTATGGCCCCCTTGTTTCACCTTTCTACTTCTGAAGGGTGAAACAGGGTGATAAGGATAACTTTATACACTAGATATGTAATTTGTTGAAAAAATCCTTTTCCTAAACTAGTTATAAGGATTCTTATCCTTCCTAAACTAATTCAAGGAGTTAGGTATCTTAATCACAATTCCAACATCGTAGATGACACTAAAAATAGAGCTACGCAACTCAAGTTATGATGAAAAGAGTGAATGTCTATCTAAATGCATATGAAGGGAAATTCAAATTTAACATAAATAAACCCTAACAAAAACCCTAATAAAAACCCTAATCTTGATCTATAAATAAGAGAAGAGAGCACATACTTACAAATTCTTACTATTTTTATAGTTTAGGAGAGAAAGTAAGATGTCAAGCAAAGAATAACTTCGAGCGACATGTATGGAGCTCCTGAGATAGTGCCTGGCTACCAAACAACCACTTCCTGAGGTAAGTTTGTTGTTGTTGATTTCTGTAATCTCAAATTCATGGTTTTATAGGCAAGGTCAACCCTGACCCAGTTATGTCTACCTTGACCCTTTAAGGTTGACATGAACTAGGAAGGTCTACACCTATTCTAGAGTGAGGTCAACCTCGACCCAAGAAGGTTGACCTTGACCCAGGAAGGTCGACCTCAACCTAATAGAGGTCAACCTTGACCTAGTCAAGTTGGATTTACAATTTTGTGATTCTATAATTCTGATATGATGTCAGTTTGTGCTTACAGGACCTGGTTCATCTCCGAGAGAACCCCTTTAGAGGGTCACTACTGATTATTAGAGAGAAACTATTTGAGATAAGCAAGGATGAGATACATTTGTTGGGAGATGTAGGACTATAATAGGTAATAGTCCTACCATAGATGATATTCCATCGAGCCATGATATCAACTCTTATAGAGAGGTGGGATGAGGACACATGTTCCATTCATCTTCCCTCAGGAGAGATCACAGTGACACTGGAGGATATATATAGGATCCTATGACTTCCAATTTGAGGCGAGCCTGTCAGACCAAGTAGAGAGGAGTCTTAAGGATATCCATGTAGATGCATGATATTTCTTAGGATGGGTTCCATATATGCAAACCTGAGTAGACCATATCACCCTATCAGCGATACTGGCAAGTTTGACACCCTTGGTACGGAGGGCTATGATGTGTATACTTTCCTTGGTTGTAGTACCCAACACAAAGGGTATAATATTTTCAAAACCCTTTACCCATCTCATATGTAGAATGGAGAGTGACAAGACTATCTTCACATGGGTCCACAGCATGCGAGGCCATCTATACCATGATTTATGTTTGTTGGTGAGATATCAGCAAGAGAGTCTCAACAAATTTGGTTGTTTGAGCACTTCACATGTACATGACCATAGGGTGTTCCTATGATGGTAGATGTGAGCACACCAAGAGCCTTTTCTTATCCACTAGGAGATGTCTAGCAGCACAGAGATATCCTCTATTGGAGGGTACATATAGACCGTGTACCCGACATAGATATGATATAGAGACCATATTGTCCCATGAAAGAGTGGTCAGATACACGACATCAAATGAGACACTCACAGCAACACAAGCTACTAGAGGGTAATCAGAGTCACATTGTGATGCCATACTACTATGACCAAGTGATGAGACATTTTGGTCTTATATAGGGGGTCCCTAGAGTAGTACCTTGGTACATACATCCGATGAGATACTATCAAAGACCCGGTGCTATACATTGGCCATCAATAAAAAACATCGTAGATAATGATATAGGCAAGAAAAAGGATATAGAGGTATCCCCATATGCATCCTATTTAGGCATTAGCAAAGACTACATGAAATAATAGAGTCTAAAGGGAATCCACCCCGTCTTCCTTGATGACTATCCCACAGGTGATCTAGGCCTTTCAGAGAGGACACACTGAGATAGAAGCATACCAGAGGAGGAGGAGGATCACAGAGATGAGGAGGATCCCATCTCCATGGGAGACCCCATGGAGGAGCATACAATAGAAGACATAGAAGATAGGATGCCCCCAATTGATAGTATTAGTGTGGATGTGCATTTTGTTCATGCATCACCATTGAGATCACGACGACCTCCAAGTGCTCATATAGAGACACCACCTCTAAGACCTAGATAAAATGAGGGTGGAGAGAGTAGTCACTCTATGCCCCCACCATCCAGACCCTTCAGTGATACCTAGGAGGGATATCTAGGTATGAAACATGCATTTGATATAAAAAAATTAACTTAATTTGTGAAGAAAAAAGTACTAAAAGATAAATATATTTTAATTCTGCAGCTAGTGTAGCAGAGGAGCTTTGTATCCAAGGTCTTGAAGGATACATGTCTATCCTACCGACTACTAGCCAGCTAATGAGAGTTCCCCATTGGTTAGAGATATCCTGACAGGGATGCTGATATCTTTGCGTGTGTCCAGTGAGAGCCGAGGTTATGTAGAGAAAGAGAGAGAGAGGAGAGGCTAATGGCTGACTTACAAAGATGACAGGAGTGCATATATGAGCTTATCATACTAAGGAGCCAGTTGTAGACTACCGAATAGAGATCTTCATCTTCTCATCATAGATCAGAGATATTTGGGAGCCATCGACCATCAGAGCATAGGGATAGAGAGAGTGGTAGATAGGGCCTTGTGCCACATATATGTATAATTAAATATGTGAGATAGCATGTTGTTCACCAAAATGTAATATATGTGAAATGTGAATGTGTGATATTAGTTGGGAAAGAAAAGATTTCTTCCTTAATCCCCAAATTCCCAAAGGAGAGATCCAAATTGATTAACCACAAAGAAAGGGTTAATGCCTAAATGAATCAATCAATGAGCAAATAGGGAGAATGAGGAAAACCTTATATTCCTTTATGGAAAGAAGTATTGAAATCTTAATTGAAATGAATTGAAGACAAATACTAACCTCAAAATATAGCAGATCTGGAAATCACTATTTTCTGATGACTATATTGAATTTCAGGAAAATTTGCAACTGGATCTGAAACAGAAACACAGAGACATAAAAGACCTAGAAATCTTTTGGTTTTCTGAGAAAGGTCGACCTTGACCTAGATAAAGGTCAACCATGACCCCAAAATCTCAACCTTGACCTTCACAGCCCTGACAAAAATTATGTTCATGGATCCTGAAAGTTTTTCGAAAAGGGTACTCAGATCTGATATGTAATTTGATGTCCCGCACTTGCACCTGCTAGAAAAAGGGTTTTGTTGTTTAGCTGAGGGGTTTTCCTTGGTCAAACCTTGGTTTTGGAGTTAACCTTGATATTGAAATTGTAGCAATAAACAAAGTAAATGGAACAATTCACCTTGCTTATGTTGAAATCCTTGTGAAGGATTTGAATCCTTGGATCCACAAGTATGGATTCTCCAAATGAATGTAGAATTAGATGCAGGATGTCTCAAATCAATTACATTAGATCTTCAACACCAATCTTGAATGGATCTTGGAATAGGAAGAATCTTAAATGGATGTGGATGGAGAAATCTTCAACAAGAGGGCTCCGTAGAGATTGAATCCTTCAATGGCTACCAATGGATCTCCTTGATAAATTGGATCTTGAATGCTTGAATGATTTCCTTCTCCTTCTTTCTTTCTTGATAATTTCTTGATTGATAATGGATTTTTGATTTTGTGATTGATAATGCCTAGTGAAAATGAGAGGAGAAGGCTTCCTTTTATACAAGTTTATGGCACAAACATCTAGAGAGGCCTACATAGGAGAATTAAATTCCAATTTAAGCCTTTACTCTTGGAAGTGGACCTAAATTAAATATAATTTAATATTTTACCATTTCGAAGCCTGAAATAGCCAAACCAGAAGTGGGAAATAAAACTTTCTAAATTTTGACATCCGAAAACTTCTTGAACTTGAAATCTAGACCCTGGATCAGGGTCAAGGTCGACTCTGACCTAGGTCAGGGTCAAGGTTGACCTTGACCCAAAAGGTTGACCTTGACTCTGAGGTCAATAACCTCAAATTATCAGGACTAGGCTAGAAACAAGCTAGAAATAGGTGGAAAGAGGAGTGGAATAGGGGAAAAATCTAGATCCAAGTAAAAGACCCATTCAAAGCATTTGACATGACCCCAAACCACTTACTCAGAGGGCTAAACCAGTCCTAAATGGAAGTGCTTCCATTTTTCGATGATACATTTAGACCCCACTTTAGCAAGAGTATGGACTCGATGCAAACTCTTGGTAAAGAAGATCATAATGAAAAAGACAATCTTATTGAAATCAAAGGGACAAAGTGATCCTCAAGCCCCTAGGGACTCAAGTTTTCGTCAACTCTAAGATTAAAATAAGAGAGAAATCTCCAAAAAAGAGAAATGATGGTGTGATTACCTCTCCCAATGAGAACTTATGTCCCATTATGAACCACACAAGGAAACAATGCAACTGGAAAGATGGAGTTAAACCACCTAGTGAATGTGGCTACTCACTAGTCAACCCATCAAGGATTCACCCTTAGGAATATTCTATTCCAAAAGAGAAAATACTAAGCAAGAGAGATCTAGTCTTAAGGACACCTCCAACATTAAGGGGTCAAAACATTGCAATTTGAAACTGGAGGGATCAAGAGATCTTATAAGATAAAAATCCATGCTTTAAGGATTAGTTTCTAATCCATAAAGGGAGAAAAATTTTAGGTCTTGAAAAATATCTTGAAAGTGTGTGTGTGTGCAAAAAGTGAGTAGAGCGTATGCCCCCATAATAAAGTCATTGATAACACTTTAACAGGAGCAATGGCTTGAACGGAAACATAAAAAAATACATTGATTACGTTTCCACTATTGGATGCCCCCAAGCGAAGACAAATCAAGGGAAATACCACATAAAAATATAGAGAACACAAAAGGGATCTACCTACCGTGGGGTCAGTATGATCATAAGATAATATTTATATATGATATTATTGAAAATGAATTGACATCATTCCCCAAAGAAAGTAGAACTACAATCACAATGGAGGACCGAAAAATGTAAGAGTTACTAAGAAGAGTCTTTTAGGACCACAACATGGACACCAAAAAGAATCAGTGCTACCAAGTTGCAAATCCAAGTGGACTACACAAGGAAAACATTTATGAACAATAGCACAAGTACAACATAACATGAAAACAACATATAGAAGAATATAGTTACATATAGAGGAATAGTACAATGGGTTCGATTCCTTTATCAACTTCCACCAACAAAGTAACAAGGGTCATATAAAAGAATCTAACAAACATTTAGCAAACACATCACAGGAGAAGCACAATATGATAGAAAAACACACAAAAAGCTACCATGAAGGATGAGCTAATCAAGTGTACCACCTACTCTCCCATCTCATTCTATATCATTTTGGGAAGGTGGGAAACTCACAAGAGGGACTATATCCAACACAGTAGGAATAATAGCTAGTTCCAAACAAGGATCCTCTTGAGAATCATAATGTTTGATACTAGGTTTAATTATCAATTGTGTTGAAAGCATATTAGGTAAATCAATATCAATTTCAGTAGTTTCATATTCATCATTAACATCACTAGTATCATCAAGATTATCTTCTTCATCAAGAGTAATCAAAATAGAATCTAAGATACAAATAGGATCATCATAATCATTCAGCTTAACATCATTATTAACATTAAATTCTTCTAACACATCAAGCATAGGCTGGTCAAAAGAAGGTAAAGAACTTTTAAGAGTAGAGGCATGGGCTTTAGCTTGAGCTCGATGCTTCTTAAGATGTTCATTGGTAGATCGATTATGTTTGGTCTTGTTTGAAATATGTTGAACACTAGGAGGGACTATTAGGAATAGTCCCAAGAAATAATTGAGAGGAGGGGTGAATCAGTTATCTATAAGATTCAATTCTTTATCCAATTAAGTACAGAATAACATTAAGCATATACACAATAAGATAACACTTAACACAACACCACAATTTTGGTTACGGGGAAACCCAGATAGGTAAAAACCCTGGTGGGAATTAGCACCCACTATAAACTACACTAGAGTATAATGATCCCTATTAGAAGATCCTACAACCATGTTAGGAGTTGATCTATAAAATGCATGAAGTATAGTGACCTAGTCAAGGGTCAAACCCTATTAGGAGTCTTTTACAAATAGCCTTGCTAAAGGCGAGGACACACTATCTGAGAGCACACTACTCAAAAGGTGAAGGTTGCAACCTTCTACATAACAGATACACACTATATCTAGATTTTGGTGAACTAGAAAGTAGACCTGTTGTCTTGATCAGTTCCAATGAATAGCATATACTCTCTTCTTCACATAGATCTTCAACTAATGATTGACTATCTCAGTACATTTGCATCTTCTTCTTTTCTCTCTTAATCACACTTAGCAATCACAACTGACTGGCTATAAGTATCTTCCTCCAAGTGATATAATCAAGTCAACCTATTAGAACTTCCTTGAAATCATAATAGAGAAACAATATAACTCTTCAATAACATCTCCAATGGCTAAACCAAGTACGCAACACAAATAGGACCGCACAACTCAATATGAGTAGACGCATCGCTTCACACAGTCAACTCCACCAAATTAACTAAAACTTTATTCTCAAGCTTAAGTACGTTATGCACTCAACCAAAAATTATTAACTCATCTCCAAACATGAAACCAAACACGCATATCAAAATCATAGATGCAACTACTAAAACAATATAAACACTGTCGGCTCCATCAGATAATCTCAGGAAACTATAACTGACAAATAGAAACATCATTACTCAACTTCAACTGCACAACTGACTCTATGTCCATGAACATAGCATCATAAACATGTCTTTGACATAAATATAAACGTGCAAGGCTCCAACATAACCATACTAAAAATCTCATACAAAACTCTGCTTGTAACACTGTCAAGAACACTATTGTTATAAACAACTGCACAACTGACTACACTCAGAATCAACCTCTTCATCTTTGATATCATGTTGATAACATATCCATTAAACATATGATCAAGGCTCTCTACATATAACTACAATGAATTTTTCTTACCATATGTTGTCATCAATGACAAACATACAATCAACACTGGCTTGCTGGAAAATCTCCAGCAATCTCCCGCTTTGGCATTGATGGAAACATATGGAATAAAAAACACCACCAATCCAAATGTACAATTATTTTATAACATTCTCCATTTCCTCAAAAAAATTCCCCCAAAGATGAATCCTCCATCTACTGCTGAATGCTCTAAATATCAACTGTTACACCTTCTTACTATATACTCCCCCTTTCTAGATTAAAAACAATTGTTTTGTTTTTCATGACTATACTATATACTCCCCTTTTGACATCAATGGTAAAGGGTGCCAAAAGAAATAAGAACAGGTACTACTCCTAAAGTAGAGTAGTCAACCAGTCATCAGTCAATGAGGACTGATGCAATACTACAAACTCTAATCAGATCCAGAGAAGGGAATTACTCCTAGCTTCTCCCTGAGATACTCAAATGTATCCTTCAGTAAAGGCTTTGTGAAGATGTACGCTAACTATTCTTTTGTGCTCACATAATCCAATTTTACTTCTTTCTCTACAACTTTCTCTCTTAGGAAGTGATATTTTATCTCAATGTGTTTTGTATTTGCATGCATCACAGATTTCTTTGACATATTGATAGTGTTAGTGTTGTCACAATGAATAACAATAGCGTAATCAATTTTGATTCCAAAATCCTTTATCATCTACTTGATCCACATAATTGTTGAATAGTTTAATGCCGCTACTACATACTCTTCTTTTTCTATGGACTAAGAAATACAATTCTTCTTCTTGCTTGTCCAAGTAACTAGTCTATCTCCAAGAAATACTTCTCCTCCTGAGGTGCTCTTCCTATCATCAATGCAACCTGCCCAATCTACATTTTTATATACATGAGGTTTTACATTCTCTGAATTAGGATACCATAAACCATAGTCTATAGTTCCTTTCAAATATCTAAATATCCTTTTTATTGCCATAAGATGACTTTGTTTAGGTTCAGCTGCAAATATTCCAACAATACCAATTGCATTAGAAATATCAAGTCTAGATTGAGTAAGATACATTAGTTTACCAATCATAGATTTATATAGGGTCTTGCCTACTACTATTAAATCATCTTCTTTTGAAATCTTGCTTCCTATTGTCATAGGGGTACTTATTGGCTTGCAATCATCCATCTTGAATTTCATTAATATTTCTTTCACATACTTAGATTGATTAATGAAAATACATTTGTCTGTCTGCTGCACATTCAATCCCAAAAAGTACTTGATAGGTCCAATCATGCTCATTTCAAATTTGCTCTACATCTCTTTAGAAAATTTTGCACTAAGCTTGTCATTACCACCAAAAATAATGTCATCAACAAAAATAGCAACTAGTAATAATCCATCAAGTGTCTCTCTTACGAATAAGTTACAATATGTTGCTCCTTTCTTGAATCCAATCTTTGTCAAGTAACCATCTAGCCTTTCATACCATGCTCTAGGGGCTTGCTTAAGTCCATAAAGGGATTTCTTTAGTCTGCATACCATATCAGGTTTGTTTGATAAAGTAAATCCTTCAGTCTACTCTATGTAGACTTCTTCCTTCAACTCTCCATTCAGGAATGTTGACTTAACATCCATCTGATATACTTTAAATTTTTTGAATGTTGCATAGGCTAGAAATAACTTAATGGCTTCCAATCTTCTTACAGGGGAAAATGTATCAGAATAATCAATTCCTTCTCTCTGTGCATATCCTTTACATACTATTCTTTCTTTGTTTCTTATTACTGTACCATCTTCATTCATCTTGTTTCTGAATATCCACTTGGTTCCAATCACATTGTTTTTACTAGTTCTAGGGACCAATTCCCATGTATCATTCTTAACTATCTGATCTATCTCTTCTTTCATTGCTTCATGCCAATCTGAATCATTACATGCATCTTCAACACTTAAGGGTTCAATTTGTGAAAGTAAACATACCACTTCATCAATTGTTGAACTGTTTGCCTTTGATCTTGTCTTGACTTTGTTGTTCTAATCTCCAATGATATCTTCATTTGAATGGTATCTAGATGTGAATTTTGGAACATTAGGTGTGACTATCTCATCTATCTTCTATAATTCTTCTTCACTTGTTTCAGGATCATTGAATAATACATCAATGTTGTCAAACATTTCTTCAACAACTGTTTCTCTACTGATAGGACTAGGTTCTTCTTCAATCATACGTGCATAATCACGATATCTCTCTTGAATCATAAACTTTTCATCAATATTTACATGAGCACTTTCAATGATCTTCTTTAATCTTAAGTTAAAACATCTATAAGCTTTGCTTTTAGTAGAGTAACCAAGAAAAATACCTTCATCTCTTCTTACGTCAAACTTGCCAATAGCTTCATCTCTCTTGATGTAGCACTTGCTTCTAAAGATTATGAAGTATTTTACTATAGGTACATTCCCAAATCATAGTTCATAAGGTGTCTTTTATGCACCTGGCCTTATTGAATTATGTTGATAGTATAGACTACAGTATTGACTGCATCTCTCCAATAGGTGTGTGCAACTTTTCCTTCAATCATGATAGTGCACACTATGTCAAGTATGATCATATTTCTTCTTTCTATAATTCCATTCTGCTTAAGGGTTCTAGGTGCACTTAGCTGTCTATTTATCCCATGTTCTTCGCAATACTCATAAAATTTGCCCGAGGTGAATTCTCCTCCTCTATCTGATCTCAAACATTTAATCTTTAATCCAGACTCATTTTCAACTTTACCTTTGAATATCTTGAACTTCTAAAATGCTTCAGATTTATCTTTTAAGAATGCAACACACATAATTCTAGAATAATCATCAACAAATAAAATAAAGTACCTTTCACCATAGTATGATCTTGTTTGAGTTGGTCCATATAAGTCTGTATGCACTGGATCCAATTTATTCCCTACCAAATTATGTTTTCTTCTGAATGAATTCCTTACATGTTTTCCCATCACACATTCCCTGCATATTGTATCAACTAGTTTTGCAATACTAGGGAGGTCTCTTACTTATTTTACATTGCTTATCTTTACTATATTGTCAAAATTGATGTGACATAATCTTTTGTGCCATAACCAACTATCATCTACTTTAGCAACAAAATAACTTGCTTCAGAATTAAGCTGAAAAACATTACCTTTTTTCTTTGAACCTGATGCAATCATTACTCCTTTGTTATTAATGATGCACTTATTGTTTTTGAATTCCAACTAATATCCTTTGTCAAGAAACTATCCAACACTTAGTAGGTTATGTTGCAAACCATCAACATATAGAACATCATCAGTGTTATTCTTTCCATCCAAGGTGATGTCTCCTCTACCTATGATAGGTTTAGGAGTGTTATCTCCAAATATAACCATGCCACCATTGTACTTATCCAGATGTACAAATCTATCTTTGTCTCCAGTCAAGTGATGTGAACAACCGTTGTCAATGATCTAGTCTATTCTGATGTCAACTTGTAAAATTAATGCTAGCTCTTGTGCTTTCTTTTCATCTTCAATATCCATCTCATCAAACATTTTCTCCATATCTTCAATAGTAATGAATCCAATTTCATCTTCTACTAAATCTTCATCCGATACTCCATCTTCACCATACAAACATTCTTTTGTATACTTAGGCTTGTAAATAGTTTTGAACTTCTTGACTCTTGTAGGACACCTAGATGAAAAGTGACCAATCTTGTTAAATGAAAAGCATTTAAATGGTAACTGACCTTCATATTTTCCTTTTCCTTTTCTTTCTTTCTTAGCAATCATAGAAATGAAATCATCTAGTTCTTTATCCTCATCATCATTATCAAAGTTACTAGAAGTGTTCAAGGATTTCTTACCATGGATTGAGGCTTTGAATGATGTTTCACTTTTAGGCTCTGTCTTCAAACTTGATATCTCGAATGCTAAAATATCTTTGATCAAGGTCTCTCTTCTGAAGTCTTTTGAAAACTACATAGTCTCATCTAGGATTTTTATCTTGCTCTCATATTGTGTTGTCAGAGTAGTCATCAACTTATCCATTATGTCTTCTTCTGAAATTTCTCCACCATTGTTTCTGATTCCTACAACTACTTCATTAATTCTTTGATTTTAGGCTATGATGTTCTCATCAGCTATCATCTCCAAATTATTATATTTTTTCTTCCATGTCTTTCTATGTGCATTCTTAGCTTGAATATCTCCTTCAAATATGTCTTCTAGATACTTCCATATTCAGTAGGCTTTATCTACTTTCTTGATCTCTGAAAACTCACTGTCAGATAAGGTGCTAATAAGGGATTCTTTGGAAATTGCATTTTGAGTGAACATTTCCTTTTTCTTAATAGTAACATCTTCCTTTGCAAAATCTAATAAAGAGGGAATTTGAACTTCTCTAGTAGCTACTTCAAAAATCTCAAAACCAATGCACTGTAAATGTCTTTTCATTTTGTTCTTCCAGTCTAGATAATTCTCTCCATCAAAATTAGGACTTTCTTTTCTAAATAATGTCATCTGGTCAACCTCAATCTATTAAACTTTATCTCCCAAGCACTTGGCTCTGATACCAGTTGTTAGGAATAGTCCCAAGAGATAACTAAGAAGGGGGGTGAATCAGTTATCTACAAGATTTAATTCTTTATCCAATTAAGTATAGAATAACATTAAGAATATACACAATAAGATAACACTTAACACAACACCACAATTTTGGTTACGGGGAAACCCAAATAGGTAAAAACCCCGGTGGGAATTAGCACCCACTATAAACTGCACTAGAGTATAATGATCCATGTTAGAAGATCCTACAACCTTGTTAGGATTTGATCTTTACAATGCATGAAGTACAGTGACCTGGTCAAGGGTCAAACCCTATTAGGATTCTTTTACAAATAGCCTTATTAGAGGTGAGGACACACTGTCTAGGAGCACACTGCTCAAAATGTGAAGGCTACAACCTTCTACATAACAGATACACACTATATCTGGATTTTGGTGAACTGGAAAGTAGACCTGTTGTCTTGATCAGTTCCAATGAATAACCTATACTCTCTTCTTCTTCACATAGATCTTCAACTAATGATTGACTGTCTTAATACATTTGCATCTTCTGCTCTTCTCTCTCAATCACACTTAGCAATCACAACTAACTAGCTATAAGTATCTTCCTCCAAATGATATAATCAAGTCATCTTGTTAGAACTTCCTTGAAATCATAATAGATAAACATTATAACTCTTCAATAACATCTCCAATGGCTAAACCAAGTATGCAACACAAATAGGACTCCACAACTCAATATGAGTAGACACGTCGCTTCACACAGTCGGCTCCACCAAATTAACTAAAACTTTATTCTCAAGCTTAAATACATTATGTGCTCTTAACCAAACATTCTTAACTCATCTCCAAACATGAAACCAAACACGCATATCAAAATGATAGGCACAACTACTAAAACAATATAAACACTGTCGGCTCCATCAAATAAACTCAGGAAACTGTAACTGACAAATAGAAACATCATTACTCAACTTCAATTGCACAATTGACTCTGCATCCATGAACATAACATCATAAACATTTCTTCAACACAAATATAAATGTTCATGGCTCCAACATAACCATACTAAAAATCACATAAAAAACTATGCTTGTAACACTGTCAAGAACACTACTATTATAAATAATTGTACAACTGACTGCACTCAGAATCAACCTTTGCGTCTATGAGATCATGTTGATAACATATCCATTCAACATATGCTCAAGGCTCTCTTCATAGAACTACAATGCATGCTTCTTATCATATGTTTTCATCAATGACAAACATACAGTCAACACTAGCTTGCTGGAAAATATCCAACAGGGACAACCACCAATTCCTTCACAGGTTCTATAGGAGGATTATAAGGCTTCTTAGTAGACTGAAAAGAAACACTAGGAGTTTGATTAATATATTTAGAAGCTATGTATAAAGGATATATGGAAGTCACAGGAAAAATACCATGGTTAAGATCTATCTGAGGCATACTTAACTCAGAAATATTGCGATGTTTATAGGCTTGATATGAGTGAAAAAGGTTATCAGGTCGAGAAGGACATGAATTAGGTAATGAAGGCCAAAATAAGTCAAGTGTAGCACAATCCCTAGGTCTAGAAGGTTGATATAAAATATGATTAATCATCTTCACTTATTCATCATGAATGAATTTAAGACACTTATGGATATGAGAAGCAACAACATGCATGGCATTCAACCAAGGAAAACCAAGCTTAACTTGAAATTGATCAGAGGTAGGAACAACAACAAAGGTAGTATCCACAACTTTACCACAAAGTTCAATAGGCAAGTTAATAGAACCAAATGATAGATAAAGAAAAACATTCCAAGTTTGGATCCACACACTAGATGTATCATAACCATCACGTTGTAAGTTCTTCATAAAAATATTTTCTTCAATAATAACATTGACTAAGGATGTAGGATCAACAAGACAGCCGCATGTACGTATCTTAGAAATCCTACCATAAATGTAGAGGGGACCATCGGGAGCTTTAATAGTCTTATAATCATCGAAGGTAATCAAGAGCTCCCTAGGTCTTTTATTCTTAGGTTTTTTTTGAGGTTTCGGTTTAGGCTTAGATTGAGGTGGAACTTGAAGTTGAGATTGAAATTGAGGCTGGGGTGGAGATGCAGGTTGAGACAAAGCAACATGATCCACATGGTTAACATTATGATTAAGATCATCCATCTTTGAATCATAAATAATATCCACAGAAGATGGCTAAACAATGGTATTAGTATCATGTGTAGGCAAAGGATTTGTATAGATTTGGAGATTTTGATTAGGAGGAGAGATAGATTTGTTCCCACTACCATCAAAATTATCAATAGATAAAGCATTAGAATCAATTAAGTCTTGAACCTTATGTTTTAAAGAATAACACTTCTTAGTATCATGGCCATTCTGATGATGGTATTGACAAAAGGATTTGGAATCAAAGGATTTGGCTGCCATCGTAGTAGGTAAAAGAGGTCGAATAGGAGGTAAAGTAATCATATGAGCATTCAATAATTTATTCATAATATAATGCAAAGATTTAGAAAGAGGAGTAAACGTGCGATTCAAATGAAAAGCAGTGGATGCAGAAGTGGCATTATTGGATGCAACAACAACTTGATCATCAACTGCATTTTCTTGTTTATTTATCTTGACATGGTTGTTAGGTTTTTTAAATTTGTTGGGATTAGGAGCAACATCACTCTTATCAACTGGAACAGGAGCCATTAAAGTGTTTCTCTTAAATTGACTCACTTGTAATTGATAATGATGAAGCACTGCACAAATTTTTTGAAAAGAGGTAAATTCAGTAAGAAAAATCTTATCTCTAATATCCTTTTGTAAATTTGAAATAAACATATGTTGAATATCAATATCAGGAACATGATAGGAAATCTGAGCATACAAATTCTTAAATCTACCAATAAATTCAATCAATTTTTCTTTAGTATTTTGTTTACAATGCATCAAATCAGTTAAGGACACTTGCGGACCAATTTTATTCTGGAACTGTTGGATAAATACATTGGAAATTTTTGGAAAAGAATCAATAGAATAAGGAGGCAAGAAACAATACCATTTCAAGGCCTTATCATGAAAACTTCTAGCCAAAAACTTGGGCTAAAATTATATGGTCATGAGCATAGTCACTACAAAGGATTTGAAATGTTTTAACAAGAGTGACAGGGTCTCCCTTACCATTGTAATTCTCAAGATGAGGCATATCGGCTTGCTAAGGAACAAGAGCACAAATAATGTCTAGGGATAAAGGATTGCCCATGTCACATGTAGGAATGCTAAATTTGGATTGAGTTAAGGACACAAGTTTTTTTTGTAAAGAGGACACAGTTTGAGCCCAACTAATGATTATGGAATCATTAGAAGAAATAGGAGGCATAGAGACATTAGAAACACTAGGAAAAGTGTAGGAGGCACTGGCAATAGAAGACACAACTGGTGGAAAACTTGGAACCACAATTGGAAGAGGGTTGGAATAAGTAAAGGGAACACTATGATAAGAAGGTTTTTAACTAGGTAAAGACACTGGTGGAGTACTCATAGGAATAGAGGGAACCGATGTAGTCACTAAAGAAGGAGTATAAGAAGGAATACTAGGTAAATGAATGGAAGAAGGTTCCACACTAGTGACAAGAGGAGTGAATCCTAATTCTTGAGCTTCTTGAGCTTCTTGAGCTAAAGGTTTAACATTTAAATGCACAAGATGAGTGATACCATGCAAGATATTAACACCTTGATCACTATCACAAAGAATTTTCTTAAGAGCCTCTATAGGTTGAATAGAATCTTGATTATGGTTTTCTTGAATAAGCCAATTTCCCATTTTATCAAGTTTAGTTGAAAGTTTTTGGATTTGTTTAGGAGGAACTCTTAAAGAACCATCCTCCTCATGAGATGAGTGAGAAGAGTCATGCTCCATAGTAGGATTGGAATCATGAGTAATAAAATTGTCATTCGGGATCCTAAGGAAAGGAGAGGAGGACTCAGGATCAAAGGCACCCATAATTCTATGACTTCTTCTAATCAGAATATTATAAGTAGGACTAGAGGTAGTAAAGCTCATATACCAATGCAATGAAAATGAACATAATTAAGAAAACACAAGGAAAGAACAAATAAATATTTTTGTATTTTTTCTTTATATGATAGGTAAATGCAAAAACATAAAAGAAGGCTAATACATGCAAGATCTAACACCATAAAAGAAAGAGTTATTTCAGGTCGGGTTCATCAAAATGTATAATTAAATATTTGAGATAGGGTTTTGTTCACCAAAATGTAATATATGTGAAATGCGAATGTGTGATATGAGTTGGGAAAGACAATATTTCTTCCTTAATTTCCAAATTCCCAAAGGAGAGATCCAAATTGATTAACCACAAAGAAAGGGTTAATGCCTAAATGAATCAATCGATGAGAAAATAGGGAGAAAGAGGAAAATATTAAATTCCTTTATGGAAAGAACTATTGAAATCTTAATTGAAATGAATTGAAGAAAAATACTAACCTCAAAATATAGCAGATCTGGAAATCACTATTTTCTAATGACTGTACTAAGTTTCAGGAAAATCTGCAACCATATCTGAAACAGAAACACAGAGACAGAGAAGACCCATACATCTTTTGGTTTTCTGAGAAAGGTCAACCTTGACCCAAATAAAGGTCAACCTTGACCAGCACAGCTCAGATGAAAATTATGTTTGCGGATCCTGAAAGTTTTTCAAAAAGGGTACTCAGATCTGATCTGTAATTCATTGTCCCACACTTGCACCTACAAGAAAAAGGGTTTTGTTGTTTGGATGAGGGGTTTTCCTTGTTCAAACTCTAGTTTTGGAATTAACCTTAAAATTGAAATTGCAGAAATAAACAAAGTAAATGGAACAATTCACCTTGCTTATGTTGAAATCCTTGTGGAGGATTCGAATCCTTGGATCCACAAGTATAGACTGGATTTAAAATAAAAGATATATGGTAAGAAAATGATAAATGATAACCACTCATTTATTGATTCTCCATTACCTTAGATGGGACAGAACATGTGGGTCATAATACTATAAATATTTTTGACTAATTTATATCAATATTTTAGGAATACAGTAAGAAACTCATCAGACAATTATTTCTATAAACTAGCTCCACTACTGGCCATTGCCTTATCCATTGGGTGACATCTTCACTGCAAAATGAAACAACATAAACAATATATTGAGCTTTGATGACCTATATCCTGAGAAAATATTATCACCCTATGGTGATTCTAATCAGAGGACTCTGGAATTCACACTACTTATTGATATCCTTATGCAAACTTCAAAGAATTAGTGTTGTATCTAGAGCTTATTTAATTTGATCTTTGGATCAAAGCTAAATAATATCAACACCTACATAGAGATAATCCATGTAATGAATTATGACAACTCATAACTCAAAGAAAAAAGTACACAAAGGAGAGATATGAACGATGGATTTTATCAAACTTGCTATATCATTTTTTTGTATACACAATGCAAACCAGTAAAATGCAAACCACTTGAATTTTCAACTGAACCAGTAATACTTGCTATTATATTAAAAAAACTTGCCTAAAATAGTGTACTATATCCTAGACTCAGAAACTTGTTAATCAAATGCTCAAGTTTTGTTCCTTCTAAATGATCTTGGAAATCCTTTTATAGAACAAGGATTGCAAACAAGCTATGGATCACTTAGGAACAAAATAAAGATTACACAGGTAAGACAAAGGACACAAAGCACACCAAGATTGCACTCTATTGCAGTTTTCAAAAGTGTAGGTTAATTTGAGCACCAAGTCTTCTGCAACAGTTTCCAAAAATAGTTCTAATTCTGCCAGGTGCTGCCAAAATGTCCCAATTAGCTTGTTCCTATCAAAATTCCTTCTTTAAGATCCCCAAACAATACCCTTAGCCACCTTTCTCAAAGTATCAGTCATTTGTATTTAATTGGTATGGTATTTCAGGAAAACAACTCTGATCTAGGCGACTACCTAATATCGTGCTCATTAATTCTTTACCTACGACCATCCTTGGCAAATAAAACTGATTCAATCTTGACGATTTTGGTTCACCGACTCAAAACTTGGAAAAAACCCTTAAATAATTTTAAAATTCTAGCTCAATGGCTAACTGATTATCTTTTAAAATGTACCCATTGATCTTCATCATTTCTCGATATATCGGATAGTCTTCACAATCTAGCAACAGTCAACTAAGCCTCTTTTAAAACACTTAGCCACGTCAACCTTACCAGTAACCAATCAGAAATAGGTACCTCGGCATGACTTGGAAAATGGACCCACTATCTTCATCTCATGGTCTTGATACCAAATTCGACAGTTGTCGCAATGTTGCGATCACTAACTTTCAAGCATCTTTTCTTCTTGGCAATGTGACAACCATCAGATTAACTTGGACCTACGTTGTCTTTATTTTTAACCACGACAAGCTCCCTAAACCCTAAGTCATCTAGTGAATACATGAGTGAAGGCATTCTCCAAGTCGCTGAACAATTTAACTAACCTTGGTTTGATTAGGAGATCATGCAAACAAAGCATTCGCGTGATCATTGAATATATCCTTAATCCTAGGTATTATCTAGAGAACAAGCGACCAACATCCGATCTTGTGCTTATCCACGCTGAGTCTCCAAGTCTTTTAACTTAACTCACCCTTCATCATGAGATCATGTGAATGAGGTAGTTGCTAAATCTCATAACCTTTTACTTAACAGGATCTTATATGGAGATCACGCGAACAAAGCATTCACGTGATCGCTAGGTCTTTTCTTTACTCTGGGTTTAATCTAGAGATCTAGCGCCAGCCGTTAGATCTTGATTGCATCAACAGAGCACATTGAATCCTCAAAACCTTTTCTTAACTCAACCTAGATCATAAGATCACGCGACCAAAGCATTCTCCAAGTCACTACATGTTTATCTTAACCACAGTTTGATCAAGAGATCACACGAACAAAGCATTCACGTGATTGCTGATCCTTTACCTTAAATGGAGTCTCATTAGGAGAATTAGCGACCACCGCCCGATCATATCTTCATCAATGGTCCAGATCAATCTCCAAGCCTTCTTAACCTTAACTCATGCTTGATTATGAGATCACACGGCTGAAGTATTTGCCAAGTCACTGAAACTTTTCTTGACCTTGGGTTATATTTAGAGAACATGTGAATGTCATCGATCAAGATCAACATTAATGGTTCTCATTTAATCTTTGAAAGCTTCATGCCTTGACCAGATATCTGGAGAATCAGCAATTGAAGGAAAACTTAACCGTTTGCCAAGTTGTTAGATGTTAAAGCACAAACCGCCCAGAAGAAGAGAACACGCAAACACTCAGTCGCTAGATTGCTAAATAGAAGACTTAACTGCCCGGACAAGGAAATTAGACATGTGCATAATGGGGACTTAAGTGGCCTAATAAAGTAACAAAGAAATAGATTTGGCTAGGGTTTTTCTGGACTTAGAAAAATTTTGAAACCCTTACTCATGGAAAAGACCTATTTCTCAAACCTTCAAACTATAATATCTCACTGGTTTTTACACTTGAGCACATGCGATCTTGAATGGAGCTTGGTCACATCTTGATTTGTCCATGGATAAGTTCGCAAGTCATAAAACATTACAAATCTTTGCAGATCAAAAGTGTGTTACAGATAGGGCATGATAATTTTCTTAGATTTTGCAAGGAATAGGCCATTTTCTTTGGATTTTTGCTATGATAGGAAAATGGGCTAACAGTGCTCTATCTAGGGATGCATGCCTCTTGCAGGCATGACAAGGATTCAGAATCTCTGGGATAAGAAGACCATCTACTGAAACAAACTACCTTACACACACAACTTGAAATAAACACACAACAAGGAAATAAAACCTATCTACTATTCATGGATAATGAGAGTACATTAAGAGAAGTACAATTTGAGAAATTGTCCATGAACTGGCAATTCCATAAAATTTCCAACCAAATCTTTTAAGATGTAGGGATTAGGTCCCCATTTAATTTCAACAAGATATGGTCACAACCAGATTGGGTCAAATTTGTTGTGCTTTCCCTTATCCTCCATCTTAGCATTCTACATTAAGACCAAGTCATTAGTGTTAAAATCTCTCACTGTGCTTTTCTTGTCATACAAAATTTTGTATTGGAGCTGAGATCTTACATTTTTATCATGAACTTACCTTCTTGATTCATCCAATTGTATCATATCTTCCAACCTAATTTTCATTTCATCATCTAGATCATCATCATATAATTGGATGAATTTATACATCTATAGAAAATTATTTTGTGGTAACCTGGCATGAATACCATATACTAAATCAAAAGGAGCACATCCAATGGCCTTTTTTACTATCACTCTATTAGCCCATAGAGCTAGCTACAACTTGGAATCACATGCCTTTTTGTTTGTGTCAAGAACTCTTTTCAAAATCTTTAACAGACTCTTATTACTTGATTCAGCTTGACCATTACCTTAAGGATGATAAGGGGATACGTATGAAATTTGAATCCCATATTGTTGATAGAATCAATTAAATTCTTTGTACTTGAAACACATAGCATTAACTACTATTATAACCTCAGGACATCCAAATCTCACCAGCATATTTTGCATCATGAAGTCAGTTACCACCTTGCTAGTGGCTCTCTTAGTGGGAATTGCTTCCACCCACTTAGTGAAGTACTCTATGGCAACCAAGATCTATGAATGTTCCCCACTTGACTTGTTCAAGATCTCTCCAATGAAATCCATGCCCCACTTTTGAAAAGGGGCTTCAACTATCATAGGACTTAAGGGCAGGTTGCCACTGAACTTTAACTTTCCTAAAAACCTTTGGCAAGCATCACATTTTTTTACAAACAAGTGTGCATCCTTGAAGATACTGGGCCACCAAAAACTAGACCTTAATATCTTATGTGCAGTAGTCTTAGACATGTAATGGCCACCACACACACCCTCATGCATTGCTTGTAATAAGTTTTCAGCCTTATGATGGTCAACACATTTCAACAAGATGCCTTCATTTCTTCTCCATCATAACTCCCCTCTAGAAATAACATACCTTACAGCATGTAATTTCACAGTCCTTTTTCTATGGTTATCCATGTCAGGGGGAAGTACCATTTTTTGCAAGTATTTAATAATATCCTCATACCAGTCACAACAATCTAAATCACAAATATATGGCCTATGTTCTTCTTCAAGAATATTTATATGGTTGGCATCTAGATTGCTTTGAGCCATGAGTTTCTCTAACCCTAGTCCTCTTACCAGCTTTTTGATTTGGATGTCAATATTGAACTCTTGGATCCTATTTATCCATCTACATCTTCTTCCTGAGACTTCTTATTGTACCAAGATATCCTTCACAGCAACATTGGGTACATATGCAACTATAGTTGCTCCAACTAAGTAACACCTAAAATTTTTGATAGCCTTGGCCAATGCATATGCCTATTTCTCATTTATGTCATATTTTAACTCAGTTGCTTGCAAATATTTACTGATAAAGGATATAGGTTGTTCAAAACCTTTTGAGTTCTTTTGTAACAACACTACAGCAATAGTATGATAAGAAGCAAAAGAGAAAATTGGAAGGGGCTTACTGTAATCTAGTGTCCTTAGCACAAGTACATCCTTAATTGTTTGCTTAATTTCACAAAAAAAATTCTTAGCTTCTTCACTCCATCCAACCTGTGCACCCTTTTTTAGTATTCTGGAAATAGGAACACCAATTTTAGAAAAATTTGTAATAAATCTTCTAACAAAATTGACCTGACCAAAGAAGGATTGAATTCCCTTAACATTTCTTGGCAGTGGCACTTTGTCAATTGTTGCCTCTCTTTCAAGGTCAATTTTAACTCCATCCTTGGATACAATATGACCCAAGAGCTTACCCTCAGTTACCCCAAAAGCATGCTTCCTCGGGTTAAGAGAGAATCCATATTCTAAAGCTCTCCTAAAAATCTTTTCAAGATGGCCACAATGTTGATTCCCTTTTTCTGAGTAAGCAGTGAGATCATCTTGGTATATCACAAGAAACTTGTTTATAAAATTTGCAAATGCTACATCCATGGCTCTTTGGAAAGTAGCCCTAGCTTTGGTCAAACCAAAAGGCATCCTAACATATAGATATTTGCCCCATGGGGTAGTAAATGCAGTCTTGAATTGCTCAGTATCCTTGAAAACCACTTGATTATAACCTAAGAACCCATCCATCATAGACATTAGTTCTGATCTAGTAACTCTTTGTAGCATGGCCTCCATGTTTGGTAACCCATAATTACCTTTAATGAATTTATGTTCAAGTTTCTAAAATAAACACAGAGCCTAATGTCTCCATTTTTCTTCCTCACTGGGACCAGGTTAGAGACCCATGTTGAATGTCTGATAGGTCAAATGATTCTTGCATCACTCATCTTCTTCAACTCTTCCTGCATTTTTGGTGCCAAAATAGGGTTTACAGGCCTTAGCTTTTGTCTCAAGGGTTTAGTGTTTTCCTTCAGAGGGATTTCATGTTGGAACAAATCTTCCCTATAGGCTTTTAAGTCATCATAGGACCAAGCAAAAACATGCCTATACTTTCTGAGAAGATTGATCAAGGATTTTCTTATTTTAGGAGTCAAATTTCCCCCAATATATACCTTTTTTGGGGCTTCAATTGTTCCTAGGTTTATTTCCTCCAAACCCTCAGGCTTGCTCAAAGACTTTGCTGAAAAAGAACTGTCATTATTATCAAAGGCTCTTTCAAGCACAACCAAACCCTTTGGGACTTTATTTTATTTTAATTGCAAGACCTTCTTGTGAACAAGGGTATCCTCTTTTCCATAGGTCTCTACATACCCACCGGATTTCATATCTTTTCCTTCAAGACTGGCCTCACAATGCAGGAACCTTAAGATATCCAAGTCATCTTCAAAAACTTACCAGTTTTCCATTTTGTTTGGTATAGAAGGTCTAGATTGAGTCTCAATTTTGGATATCCCAACAAAATTAATATCTTATGGCCTTAAAGCAATATTATCCAATAAATCAACCATCCTATTTTTTCCCATGTCCATCTAGTCAATACCAAAAGCATCAAAATGTTCTACCTCATCCCAAACAGCATTTCTATATTGCTTTAGTCTTTTATTTTTTGATGCATACTTGGATCTTACCTGAGAAACAACCAATTCTAAATCTCCAATTACTCTGAGGGTTTTGATCTTATGTTTTTATGCTAATATCAATCTTATCAGCAAGGCCTCATACTTTGCAGTATTATTTGTACAAGCAAATAATACGGTGAAAGAAAACTTAAAAGTTTTTTCAGAATGGGAGATCAACAATACCCCTACACTAGATCCTTCCTTAGAACTTGGACCATCAAAATACATGGTCCACAGACCATCTTGGTTTATGACATTATCTTTTTCCTCAGATAAAAGTAAAGGCTCATTTTCATCAATGATCTCTATGTGTTGCACTTGGAAATAATTTATATCAGTATCTAGGAAACAATTCACATTATTATCTTTAGTTTCTTCCTCAATCATATGAGGAGTTCTAAATTCCCTAGATACTTTGAAATTTTCACCAGAAATATTGAAAGTAGCAAAGGATAAATCACATTGGATACTACCTCCCATTGTTGCACTCCATTTCCTTGATAACAACATTCCATACTAGGGGGGAATATCAACAGCTAGGAAACTCATGGTCAACTATTTGCTAGGATAAGAAGAAAGCTTATAGGGCAAGGCTTTAATTGTTCCAATAACTAGGACTTCTCTAGAATCCATAGCTTGGCATCTCCCATGAGGAGTATCAACTTGTAATCCCATTGATCTCATGATCTCAGCAGGCATAACAGTCTTAGATGCTCCTAAATCAATCATGCAGTTTTTCAACATTTTCCCATTTATAATCAAGGTTAAAAAGAAAGGGTCAATAGCCCCCAAAGAAGTATTTGCAACATTTGTATCTAGATAAATTTGGGGTATCTTTGAAACAATTTCTTCTACATCTTTCCTTTTATTTGGAGATTTATCTTTCACTACAGTACTCACTAGTTTTTGGAGATTTGTAGCAAGAACACTATTTATCCAAGTAAGGGCCTTTTCTTTATGCTCACCTATCCTCATCATTTCTATCAGTGGAACCTTAACTATTATCTGAGACAATAATTGGTTCATGTCAATAGGTGTGTACTTTACATCAGATAGATCTTGCTTTCCTTGAAAAATATTTTTATCTTCAGCCTGTGTTACAATATTCAGTTTATCTTTCCTTAGTTGTTCATCTTCAACTTGGGGAATAGGGGTATTTGTAACTGGTGTTTTGACTTTGACCTTAAGAAAATTGTTTGAATTATTTGGTCTTTCAGCTCCTTTCACTTTTAATTTTCTAACATCATTAGTAACTTTATTTTTTACATGTGCTTGCCTAGTGTCTTCATGATTTTTCCTAATAAATACACTTGTTGGCTTACCGTATGTATTGCCAATAGTCCTATTTCTCATAACATAGTTATTTCTAGCCTAAGTAACCATATCAGTGGTGATTTGAGCTATTTCTTCATCGAAAGGTCTTCTCAATATAATAGGTTTTTTACCCTTTCTTGTATTACTATTTATGTACTCAATCTTTTCTTCTTCTTCATTAGAGAAAACCTGCTGATGGTAAGCTTCTCCTCTGCTTTAAGAATTGTTCACATCTTGATTCTCACTTTCTTCTTCAGAGTCAATCTCATCATATAAATTAGCAAAAGTCATTGCAAAACCTTGATCATCATAAGATTATTTCTCATTATCCCCTTGTTCCTCACTCTCAGACATACTTTGAGAGATTACACAGTAATTAGGATCATGTGGGGATTGGCATGTTGTGCACCATAGAATATCATTAGTAATGTTGATTGAATGATTTTGTAAAGGGTCAAGGGTTTTTTCATTAGTCCTATCCTTTCTTTCTGGGAAAGTAGGCTTCCCATCTTTCCACTGGGTATGGTAAGGAAAATTTTGCAGCCTTGGCTTCCTATTGAAATTATTGAGAGGAGGCCTATCATTGCTCTGAAACTTATTTCTATTTTCTAGTGCAGGAGCACCTAGGATAACCTCTTAGTCTTAAACTATTTTGGCTTGTATCTGACCTTTGCCAAGTCAGAGTGTGTTTATTTTGGACCTTAGTAGGTCTTGCAAACTATGTGACTAGGTGGATTGATAGTTAGCGTCTAATCCAACCTAATCTAGTTAGTTGGCTTAATGTTTAGTTTTGGCTTGATTAGGGAAATGGGCTTAAATATGTCTTAGATCTTGGCATAACAGGAAAGATACCATTTTAGTCTTAAATGAAGTTAGTTCTTCAAACTAAATGGGATAGAGGACATAGAATATAGGTTGCCTCATAAATAAAAAAGATGCCAAAATTTGCCATGACAACATTTGCAACTTTGTGCAAATGTTGCATGCAACTCGGCCAGATAGGATCCCCTCCATTCTAGGAGTGGAAAATAAATTTCAAGGCTTAAAATGGTGGAATGAGTATCTTATGATACCTCATGGCTCATTTCTTGAGGTAGTAGTGAATGTAAGAAAGTTTTTGAAGTGAAAGGAAGTTCTGCAATTCTAGTTTTGAAGACATATCTGAGCATTCTTGTGTGACGGTGTATCTAAATGGATTGAATACTTTGAAGTAGCATTAGATCTATGTTATTAGGTTAGATAAAAGACTTTTTCATTTTGTGTGCAAGTACTATAGATTTATTTTAGTGACATTTCTAAATTCATTAGTAACTAGGGAGTCTACTGGTCCAGTCTAGAGTAGTTTGAGTTTCTATGGCTCCCCCATGAAATCTAACCGTGGGAATCTCCTAAGGGTGGATTAATGTTTTAGGGGAGCCTATTTATAGTATGTATGTGAAGGTAGGAATCCTAAAGATTTGAGCTCAAAATTTTAAAGTCGTGCCCTAGGCAAGACTAGTGTTCCCGATTAGAGGTGTGATAGTGAAGAATTGAGTGTTGCATCCAGGGGAATGAAGAGAAGTGTGGAACAAGAATTGTTCCAGGTGGAATATGAAAATTTCATTACATGGTGAAGAGATTGGGCACTGACCAATCCATTTGATTGGGTTTTGAGTAAGAAATCAGAAAAAGACCTTAAAATTAGGCCTATTAGCCATATTAGCCCTACATTGTAGGAAGCCATTGTACGGAGGCCTTAGAACCCTAAAACCTCTTGAATATTTAACAACTTCCAAAAGGGTATTCGAATATCCACTTTGTTTTGCAAGTCATTTTGAAGTTTTTGTAATGAAATAGGGAAAAGACCCTGTCAAGGTCTACAAGAAACACTAGGCCTATTAGGTCCCTAAAAGGCTAAAATTAGAACCCGATAGAAGAAGACTTTGAGATCCATAAAAATGGATTCAAATGGAAACAAAATGAATTTTTTGAAGAGGAATGGTCCCCCTGCTACCCCAAAGTCATTTTGTGGTGAAGAAGCACTTAGAGTGTTCTAGGTGTCAAGAAAGCATTGAGACAAAACTAAATGGTTGATATCCTTCAAGGCCAAGCACAAGGAAGTTGACTCTTAGAATAGAGTTTGGAAGGTCTTAGGTTGATTACTTGAGGCTAGTGAGATCATAGAAGAAAGTAGGATCCCTTGGAGATAGGACAAGCAGGGTCCTAGAAGAATTTGTGTGAGCACACCTTGAAGCACATACACCATATTGGAATCAGAGCCTAGTTGATTAGGCTTGTGGTGAATGTTTCAACTTGCTGAGTCAATAGGAGATAACACCATCGTGACCAATGCAGAATTGGCCAAGAAAGTGGAAGACCAGGAAGAGGAAAATAGGTTGCTTAAGGAAAGATTGGAGCAATTGGAACTAAAGGTATAAGAAGTAGATGAGAAGGCTTAGGAAGCCAAAGACAAAGTAGATGAGAAGAAAAAGGAGATCCTTTTGAAGGATGAGGTCCCTGAACCAGATCTAGTTCTAGCTAAAGAGCCATTCTTGAAGGCATTGAAATCCTTGAGTGGGAAAGCACTAGAAGGCATTCCAATCTTCAATGGGAAGATGGAACCAGAGGTAGTCCTAGATTGGATAGAAGGACTAGAGAACCACTTTGAGTGTAATGGCATCATAGAGGCTCAAAAGTTGAAAGTGGCTAAAGGAAGATTGAGAGGCCTTGCACTCACTTGGTGGAAATTTATCCAAGATGAGAGAGTGAAAGAAGGCAAGAAGCCAATTACTACATGGAAGGCAATGGTAGCCAAAATCAGAGATGCATATGTGCCAAAGGATTATGAAATACAACTCCATAAGAAAATACAAATTCATAGGAAAAAAGACTTGGATGTGAACTCATATACTGAGGAGTTCCAAAGACTTTGCATGAGGTCTTGAGTTGCAAAGGCTGAGAAGGTAAAGGTAGCAAGATATATTAATGGACTCAAGTGGAATATTTAGGATGAGATGAGTCTCTTGACTCCAGAAACCATTCAAATATGTCACTAGCTTTCTTTCAAGGTAGAGGAGAAGTTAAGGAAGAAACAAGACTCTAGCACTTTAAGAGGCAGAGGCAGAGGAAGAGACAGTATAGGACAAAGAAGTGGTTATGGTGGAAGGAGCTCATAGCCAAGGACTCAAGGAGAGGTTAAGTATACTAAACAACAAGAAGGAGGCCCTAGCAAAGGTAGTAGAGGAAGGAGCTCTAACAATAGAGGAAGAAGTGGTGGACAAGGTAGAGGTAACTACTTTGCCAACATGAAGTGTTATCATTGTAACCAAATGGGACACCCTACTTATAGGTGTCCAGAGAAGGGTATTACTTCTCAAGGAGGTGATAAGAGAGTTAATTTTGTTCATGAAGAGACAAGTGGAGGATTGAATCCCCCTGAGGTACCCTTAGAATCAGAGGAAGGTGAGAACCTCATGATGAGGAGAACACTGATTAAGGAACCAGTTAAAGAGGAACTAAGTCA
Source organism: Chamaecyparis obtusa (assembly GCA_027943335.1). Lineage (NCBI taxonomy): Eukaryota > Viridiplantae > Streptophyta > Pinopsida > Cupressales > Cupressaceae > Chamaecyparis > Chamaecyparis obtusa. Next base: position 2,469,863 of record BSBK01002406.1, read on the forward strand.
GAGGAGATCCTTGTTTAGGATCAAGTGTAAAATGATGGGTAAAGTGTGTAGAGTCATTATAGACTCTGGTTCTACTAACAATATTGTGTCAGAGGAGGCATTCAACAAGTTGAAAATGGAAAGGATACCCCACACTAATCCTTACAAGGTCACATGGCTCAACAAAGGACAACATGTCTTAGTCAATGAGAAGGCTTGGGTTGAATTTTCAATTGGGAGATATAAGGACAAGGTTCTATTTGATGTGTTGCCTATGGATGCATGTCACTTTCTCCTAGGTAGACCATGGCAATTTGACCAAGAGGCCATGCATGATGGAGTGAAGAACTCATACTCCTTTTAAAAGGATAATGTGACATTTAAGATTCAGTCACTCTTAGAAGATGTAGAGGTGAAGTCAGCAAGCCCCAATGTTCTCATGGTGGGTGAGAAAGAGTTCTTATAAGTCCTTGAAGAAGGAGAAGGAGTTGGATTTTCACTTGTGTTAAGGCCAAAAGAGGTAAGTAGTGATAAGGCAGCCAAGAAGCCAGAGTTACCTAGGGAGATACAAAATATGTTGCAGACTTATGAAGGCATTGTCAATGATGGACAACTATCAGCATTACCCCCTAAAAGAGTTGTGAGCCATAGGATAAACTTCATACCAGGAGCTACCCTTCCCAATAAGGCAGCTTATAAGATGACCCCTCAACAAAATGAGGAAATCGCTAAACAAATCCAAGAACTCTTAAGCCAAGGTCTTATTTGTATTTATGTGCATACTATAAGAGCTATTTGCCTTGATCTTTTCCAGGGATACTCTTGTAGGAAAAAGAAGATAGATATCAGATTTAGAGGGAGTCTGACTCTTCTAAGGTAACTTTGGACAAGGAGCTCAGAAGATTGATATCAGACTCAGAGGGAGTCTAATAGTTCATCTTAAGCAATCTTGGATGAAAAGATCAAAAGATTGATATCTGCTCAATGAGTTCTTCTCTGTGAGAGAAGTTCGAGGTGAAATCTCTTGTTTCCACCTTCTTTGCTGAGGCATGATGGATGTCATGTGTGTGACTCCATGTTTTTTTAATGGGCCTACCTCCTGTGTACATTATGGGGAAGTGACGACTTCCAAATGATTATCACTTGTATTTGCAGAAGTTATTGAAAGGTGACGATCTTACAATATCTTAATCTTCTATTATGATGGACATCCTATGATGTCTGCGAAGATCATGATAGATGATAACTTGCATGGTGGATTAAGTTCCTTAAATAGACCATGGCCTTCTATTGTGATGGACATCTTATGATGTCTAAGAAGATCATGATAGATGATAACTTGCATGGTGGATTAAGTTCCTTAAACAGACCATGGCCTTCTATTGTGATGGACATCTTATGATGTCTAAGCAGATAATGATAGATGATAACTTGCATGGTGGATTAAGTTTCTTAAACAGACCATGGCCTTCTATTGTGATAGACATCTTATGATGGCTGAAACAGATCATGATAGATGATATCTTTTATGGTGGATTAAGTTCCTTGAATAGACCATGGCCTTCTATCGTGATAAACATCTTATGATGGTTGAAACAGATCATGATAGATGATGAATGTCCCTATAGTAAGTATTATTGAGGATACATGTGCACATTACCTATGGACATTTTTGAGTACTTGGTGAGTATCATGCAACTTGATATTTTGTGGCCAATGCTCTCAATACCATGAAATGATATTCTTATGAATCTATGAGTTATGGTGAATATCATGCAACTTGATATTCCTAGTCAGACCATATCTCTGATATCACAATAAATCATATCTTCTTATCCTAATCACGTGTTTAATCTTCCCTGGCTAAGAGGGAGTGTTGATGTTTTGTAGCTTCAGTAGAATAAACACTATGAGTCAATACTAGTGAAGATATGTATATATATATTTAGTATATATGAGATGTACACACACACACAGATATATATATAAATATTAGAGAAATTAATATAATACTCAAGAAATATATAATTGTCATTATATTAATTACATAATGAATAGACATGTCACATGAAGGGACATGTCTCTTGTTGGCTCATTCTCAATATAAATGCAAGAAATTGTTGCATTTAGAAAACACATACTATACAAGCAGTGCTATTACATTTGCAATGATCCTAAAAAAAACCTTAACATTCTTGATGATCCTTATTCCATCATTAATCCTTAGGCAGTGCTATTACATTTGCAATGATCCTAAAAAAAACCTTAACACCCTTGATGATCCTTATTCCATCATTAATCCTTACGCATCAATCCTCGTATCACCTAAAAGATCAAAAAATATTTTAGATCATGATAGTGAAATGAAAAATGCAAGTGTGAAGAACTTAGAATACTTCCATGATAACAACTCTTTAAGGATTAGGATTTTGATATTGAAATCGATCAATCATAGGATTAGAACTTTTGACTTGAATTGGACTTTGGATTATAATTTTGGATGAAATCCCGATTTTGAAAAACTTTCTTGAAATTCCTTGCAACCCCTGACCCAGATCTGGAAATGCCTTCCTCATTTTGATTTTGCTTTATTTGAGTCTGATTTAACCGGTTGCTCCTTCACTGGAAATTTGGTCCAATTAAATTGCACCCCTCTGCTCTTGAATTTAATTTGTTTTTGCCCTTTCATCTACGAATTTGTCCTTAATTGCTTCTGATTCTGATTTTTGATCTGATTACAATTCACTTGTTTCACACTTCTCCAATTCTGATTTTCGCTTCCTCTATTCTGAGTTTTCACTCTTCTCTTCTGATTTTTGCCCCTTTCTGGCCTGGTTCTTGGAATTTCACACTTGTTGTCTGGAAAATTGCCTTTGATTCATACCCATCTGCTCCTAATTTTCCTTGCTGCTGATGCCGAATTCGATTCGTATCTGATAGCATTTGATGATATCCTTCATGAATTTTGATTTAATTGCACTTGATTGGAAGTTTGCATTGATCTGATTTTTGGTTTTTAGCTCTGCCTTAATTCTCCTTGTATCCGCTCTTGAATTTGATCTTTGAATTGTGTTTGGAATGATGTAGAAATAACCCCTTTGAACTTGCATATATAGGTGCCTTAACTTGGAATCGCAATGTACTTAATAGGAATTTACATTGCATTTTAAATTTGTTCCAAGACCTAGGGGGGAAATTTTCTTTCTAGCTGGAAATGCTAGGCAAATTTTAGCATTTTGGGTGGAAATGTGGGTGGATTTTAGCATTTTAGGTGGAAATGCCTCAATGCCTAAGGTGGATTTTAAGCTTTCAGGTGGAAATGAGGGTGGGATTTCAACTTTTAATTAGAAATGGAAGTGGAAAACAAGTATTACAAATTTCATAGGGAGGAAGAAGTAGATCCCAAGATAAATATTTTTTGATGAATAGAGGTCTTTTCTATTAATGAAAATATTAAAGTACAGTATTCACAAAAAAAGGGTCGGGGAAAAAGTCACTCTGCGAGAGTCACACGGCACCTAGGTCGGAACCATACAACTATTCATCAAAAAAAATATAAAAAGAGAAACCCTCAAGTTACGAGGGCAGTTGCAGAAAATGGAGGAGGATCTTTGTCATCAGGATTGCCCCAAACATTGGGCCCTGGGATCTGGTCGGTAATCGACCGGCCATCTTCTTTTCTTCTTTCTCTAATTCTCCTTCCTCCCACCTGAGAGAGATAGAAAGCACCAAGCGGAGGACTTTGTCAGAAGTGGCAGGAGGCCACACAGGAACACTGGCCAAGGGCCAAGCAAAAGCAGCAGCTGTAAAAATAAGCAGGGGAGGCCAGTCAGCACCTGCATCCCTCCGAGGAGTGAAGGCGGAGCAGCAACGCCATTGGCACGGAGTTCTGGAGTGCCTGGTAGAGGAACTCTCACTTGGACAGCGGCCCCTAGGCAGCGTGCAATCAGCCAAGAGAGAGTCCGGAAGCATCCTAGCAACAGTACAAAGGGCATAAAGCACTATGTTGACTTTGAAGTGGTCCAGATGAAAGAACCTTTTTACACATTTTGGTCTCTTCTTGGCCATAAATGGTTTGTAGACACAAATGGTATAATTAACTCAAAAACTAAAGAAAATTGTTTTGCTAACAAAAAAATGGATGATACGCGTCCCATTGAAAATTCAGGATTGATCATACGTATAAACACGACACCAAAGCTTCACCCAACCAATATGTCAAATATTTAACCCTCTCGACACACGGTATGGATTTCGACAAGTATGTATGATCAATGGTCATACCATTACCATCTCTGAGAAAATAGAGGGAATACCAGAGACAAAGAACATCAAACATGGTAGTTCTCACGCCAAATTACCATGATTTACTGGAGTAGGAGATGTTACAGAATACATTATAGCCACGGAGAGGAATTTTCCACCAGAAGTAAGAATGGCTGCACTTCAAGATACATTAATTCACATTGCTGCTTATTGGTGGACACTCATAAGCATAATAATCTGGACTGACCTACTTTTACTATCCTTATTAGAGCCCGATAGAGACAGTAGGACGAAGATTATCCTAATATTCCCAAATACGAAAGATTGATTGCTCTAGAGGACCACCTCTACAATTGTGTTGTCACCTAGATTAAAAATAAGGAATATGACTTCTTATATATACAAATCTTCTGCTGGACTTTGACACTAGTGGTACAAAAGTGGTATATCAATCAGGAAAGGAGAGAAGAAACAAAAGATTTGGATATAGTCTTTTCAACTTTCAATCATACATTCTCCTTCCAGGATGACAATGAACATATACAGAAAGTACTCTTGAAGCCCAAAGACATCATCTTTAAAAAAGTACTTGAGATCATCTCTCTTGAAACCAACCCACCACCCTGAAGTGAAGGAGTTTGGAAGCTAGTCTCGACTGGTTGGGAAAATAAACACAACCGGTGCAAAACAAGTATTAAAAAATCCATAGGGAAGAAGAAGTAGATCCCAAGATAAATATTGAAGTAGGAGGAGAAAGGGAAATTGAACTTCAAAAGGATTCCAGAATACACTACTACAACCAACCTATCAAACACTTGGAGGAAAACATTGTAAAATCATATAGTCCCAAAATGCCAAAGATTGGAAACTACTGGGATGAGGCTACTTCTAACAAAATACGAAGAATTATTCCCCTAGACATTCACAAAAATGAAGGGAATCAAACCAAAAGTAGGGGCCATGAAGATATAGCTAAAATATGGTACCAAACCAGTCTGGAAAGCGACCATATTGGCTGAACCTAAATATGAAGAGAGTTAAACTGAACTTTGATAAGATGTAGGCAGCCAACATAATCAAACCAGTAGAAGACTATGAATGGATAAGCTCAATGGTGATTCAAAATAAAAAGACGGGTGATATCCAGGTACGCATAGAGTTTCAAAAGTTGAATAAAGCAGTTCCGTTTGGCACATTACTAGGATATATCATTTGCAAGGAAGGACTATGATTGACCCCAAAAAATAGCAGTCATCATGATAGTAAGTTCAAAAACCAAGGTAAACTCAAAGTTCGATGGTTGGGTCCTTCCAAAATTGATGATATTTTGGAATTCAAAGCAATCCAGTTTGAGACACTAGATAGAAACATCTTACAATGCTATGTCAACGATGCCAAACTTAAACATTAGCATCAAATTAATTGACTTGAGGACAAGCCGAGGTTTTGTTGAGGGAATGAAGTTGGATGGAAAACGGGATACAAACACTAGTTCGAAGAGAGAAGAGATAAGGGTGTAATTCAAAATAGATAAATTACTGTTTGGTCGCTGGAATTAATCTGGAATTGGAAAACGGAAATTGGTTTCCCTTCTCAAAATTAAATTTCCAATTCCAATTCCATGCCTCAATTCTAATTCCAGGTTCTTAGGAGAATTGGCTGAATGCTCATTTTGGACCAAAATTAGAATTGACCTATACCAATTCACCGATTCCTGTTTTCTAATTCCAAGTGACGATATATGATACGATGATGTAACCAGGACTAAGGAGAATAGAATAGAGAAGAACATAATATAAATGAGATATAAGAAATGAACATTAATCATTGATATATGAATACAAAGAGATCTATTTGTCCTAATATTGTGTAAAGCATGTTTCTTTATGATTAAGTACAAGTAGATCTAGATTATATCTGATTTCTAGCTCAATAGGATTTGAGTCCAGGGTTACAAACTACAACTAGAAGTGATCCTTTTGGGAATCGAACTTTGGTTTGTCTCCTTTAGATTTCTTGCTAATAGACTTTGTATGCCCAACTTATGCCTAAAAGAAAAAAAAATAGTTGCTCTAGGACAAAAGGAGGCTAAGAGCGGGACCCACTAAGAGTTTGTACCACTGACATCATGGATATTCAAGGAATATTCCCCTCTACCAGAATAAAATCAGCCCTTGGCAAAACTTGCCAGTGTCGGAATATTCTGCTAGATCCCATGGAATATGCAAGTTTGGGATGCTAGATATGCGTGAAAATTTTGCAATTGATTCTTCACCATTGGGAGATTCTTGCCAGATTTTTTTTGAGCTGCCAAAGCATTAGTGGCACAAAAATGTGTGGGTGTATGCTGCTAGAAAGTATAGGTATGATGTTGCCCAAGGAGCCCATTGTTGGAATGTGGGGAGGTTGACCTAGGGTGAGGTGCCCTTGCCAAGGATAGGTTATGGTGGTACTCGTGGCCAAAGCAAAAAAAAAAGAAAATTTGTTTTTTCCTAAATAATTTTCTAAAACATTTTTACGTAAAAATTAGAGAATTCATTTTCTTGTGATTTCTTGGAAAGATCTGAAAAAACTAGAAATATTTATTTTGTACTTATGCATGTAGATTGAGGAAAATGGTAGTAGGATGACATAGATTCCTGTGCAAGGGTCTTATTGCTAAAAATATTTTTCTTTTTTTACTTCTAAAATTTGAGCATTTGGACCCAAAAGCACTCCTAGTTGCCAAGATCTAATAATATAAAATCACTCCTAAGTTTACCTTAAGTGTAATAAAGTAATAAGGGACCTAATTAGAGATAATTAATTAGGTGATTATCTTCTAAATTTACCTTAAGTGTAATAAAGTAATAAGGGACCTAATTAGAGATAATTAACTAGGTGATTATCCTAATTACTCCAACAAAACCTATATTTGGAGACCTTTTATGTTGCATTTAAGAATAATGAAATTTTTTCCGTATCTCATATCTATGTGCAATGTTTTCTTTGGTAGATAACTAGTTCCTTACTTCTTTGAGTTGGTCTCTATTGTGTGTTTCTAAAATAGGAGAAGAGTAAATTAGATATCATCATCTATAGCATACACCAAGTTCAACTAAGTGATTGCTGCTACGTCATCACCATGAAAATGCTTCATAAGTTATATCTATTGTTGTCTCATCATATTTCTAATTCGTGAGTAGAGAAATATCAACTCCAAAAATTGTGTCTTCTACATAAATATTTCTATATTGACAAGATAAAATAAACACATTATAAGAGGAAGGAAAAGGATGATGTCTTAGAAATCAATCTCTGGTAAAAAATTCAAAATTCAAGTTTATTTTTCTTAGGTCTTACAAATATTAAATTGTAGGATCCATTTTATTTGTTGTCTTCATATTGAAGTGTAGTATCCACTGGATTGGATTTTGTTGTATGCTATGATTCAGAAACATATTCTCTTTCACCAATGTTCATTTTTAATTCTACCATTCTCATTGGCTTTGGAAGGATATATTTGTGATTATTGAAGTCTATACTCTATAATGCTATATATGCTGAACTTCAGATAGAATGTTACCAATCCCTCAAAAAATTTCAAACAAAAAGATTTCAATTCCAAAGATCATATTGTCTAATTGTAATTTAATCCAATCCTCTCATTGATTATAACTCTTAAACCTATTTGATTTTTTTGGATATAATAAGAATCATAATAACCATCTTCCAAAGTCCTGATTCCTTAGTTCTAGTTTTGTCATAATATGTTTGCCGAGTCTTGAAAATCTTCTAAAATAAAGTTTTTATTGTTGATAATGTTAACAAGAATAGTTATGAAACTTTAGTAAACTGTTTTCTCATCGCGAGATAGATAAAAACTTGTGTGTTAAAGAAAACAAGGTTGGCAACAATGAAATTGTAACTTGAAAGGGTAATTAAATCTTTGCTTTGAAAAAAGATATAACACTTCCCTTATATTCACTTTTTGGTTTCACTGGTATAAGTGGTGTTGTATATGCAGGAGATCTTGGTCAAACATATGACTCAAATAGGACCTTCCAGCACTATTTAAAGACAAACGGACAGACAGTTCTATTTGTAGGGGATCTATCTTATGCAGATAAGTATCCATTTCACGACAATAGGAGGTGGGACACTTGGGGACGATTTGCTGAACAAAGTGCAGCTTACCAACCTTGGATATGGACAACAGGAAATCACGATATTGATTATGTTCCTGAAATTGTAAGTAGATACATCTCTATAAAGAACTGGCATTATCTACATGGATTAGCTTTAGTGTTTTCTTAGGCATCATACTTGTGTAGATGGTGGTTGTTTATTACATCATGCTATGTCTTTGACTGCTATATCTACTTTTGCTTTACCAAAAGTGATCTCTATTGTCAAGTCTCTTTTGCATATACTTAGATGAGCTTGAAGATTTTCTTCAGAATTATACTCGTGTAGAAGATGGTTATTTATTAGATAATCATGCTTTTAATACTATGTATTTTTTGTTGATGATGTGGTCCTCCTCTTTCACTCCCAATTGTTTACAAGGGAATTTGAAACCCATGCTTTATTTTGTGAGCTTTACCAGTCCGTGTTCAAAGAGTTTTTAATTTCGAGAAATTTTGTCCAAGACATACATGTTAATGGGCACTGCCAAATCAACCACCCTGGAAACACAACAATTATCACAGATTATAAAGTAAATTACTTCAGCATACTTCTTCAAGAAACACTTTTTTCAAAGGAATGACATGCTCATGTAGAACAGATCGATAAGATTCGAAAAAATAATCCAAGGTTGGAAAAAAGGAGTGAAGGAAGAAGAATTGAAGAGAATAGTCTTATTCTTCAGTAAGGACAAATCTCTACTTCCTAGAATCTTATAAGAACCATTGAAAGTGTTCAAAGAATCTAGATGTAAAGATCAAATGCTCACCCAAATGAACACTTTGGAACTAGTTCTCATCTTCAAATAGCAAAGGCTGCCTCTCAGATCACTACCAACCTATACTCCTGCGTAATATGGTCTACTGAATTATAGCTAAACTTGTAGCTTCTTGACTCAATAAAGGTCACCGCAGGATGATCTTAGAGAACAAAGCAGCGATTATTCATAAAATTAGACATGTCCAAAACCTTCAGTAGATATTTGGACTCTTATTCTTAAAACTATGAAAGCCCTTCGGTTTCAGCATCAAAGTCTTAGCCTAGGCAAGGTGTTGCATTGCCACTTCTGTATTCCAAGTTACCATGAATGGCTATCCTGGATGTTGGTTTTGCTTCTCCAATGAATTGGGATAAAGACAACTTCTAAGCCACTATATCTTTATCATCAAGAGTGAAATTCTCTGCTTTAGCTATTGTATAGTTCTAAAAGAGAAGGAAAAATGATACAGATTACTTTTTCTTGGAGGAGGATAGAGATACTCAGGATTCCAATTTCTGAATGATATTATCCTATGCTCAACGCTCAAGTGAGATAAAAAACGTCATGATCATATTAACTGAATATTAAATGACTTCAAGGAAGCAAATAAGGGTTAACAAATCCACTCACATATTTTGTAATATGATATGTCCCTTTTCGGAAAAAGGTGGAATTATTAGTCCAAGAAAACATAGAATCATTGTGTTGGCAAACAGATTTGTCTTCTAATTTTATCACTTTATGATGTTAACTCTATTGCCTTCTTTTGGAAACAAATTTGATCATTCAATAGTTGGGTAAGTACGCAATGGTTACTTCCCTTTGAATTTTATAAAGGTACAACTCCCTCACATAGATTTTCAATGAATCTATATTAATCTATCTATGCACATGTACTTTTAACCAGAAAGCACATAAGGCTACTCGCATTACTCTTAGGGTCCGTTTGGTGCATGGAATTAATTTATCCAGAAAAAGTCTATTCTAGAATAAGGACCTATTCTCGGATTAATTAATCTTGAAAACAAAAGCTGAAATAATTTATTATGCGTTTGGATCTTATAATGTAGAATTAGAATAAGGAGCTTAATTCTGAAAATACAAGAAATAAATCACAAGCTCAGAAAATCACAGTTTTCCATTTCTCATGAATCGAACTTGATAACACCCTTTAACAGAAATAGTAAAAATAAGCATTAAATGACCTTCCCACTTTAAACTGATAGAGATAACACAAGGCATGAAATGTAATATCCACAGAGAAACACTCAATTCATGAATCTGAATTCAAATATTCAAATTGATTCCATGTATTAATTTATGTCCCTGAAAACTCAACCTCCCGAGAAAAACAAGAAACAGTTAAAGAAACTAAACCAGACTTCAAAAGACATGTGTTCCCCTAACAGCAACTACCAAAAGGAACATATCAAAAAAATCTAAACAGATAAATCGTATTCTGTTTCTTTCATCTGATCTTCGTCCAACGTGGCATCCCGGATGAGTTTCCAGCTATTGTATGCGCCTACGAACTCTTGAATTGCATGTGAATGTGGGTTCTTCAGACTTAGTAACTGCGCCCTTCAAGTGTCCTTATCCGATCGGCATACTTGGGCAGTTGTTCAGCACAGAGGCAAAACATAGCCTCGACACAAGCCACCTTGGTGTAGTCACCTGCTGTTGGGTTTTTCTCCTCTTTGATGGTACTCATGGCTATTTCGAAGGATTTCATTAGGGATTTCACATCTTGATTTCCTTCCTTGTACTGTAGAATACCTGTGGGATTGATGATTTTCATGTCCTTTACCATGCTATCATACATTTCTCTAACCTCTCTCTCAATTGCTTGCACTCCCAGGATAGCAGCTTTAAACAAAGAACTTCGCCAATTTGTGTTCTTTTTGAGGATGTAGAACATACATTCATCAACCATCTTTAATGAATTTTTAGTTAGAAAAATATATTACATACCTTTCTACTTCTGAAATCTGTGTAACTACAACACTCTACTTATTTTCTTCTACCTTCCAATTTGGAATTTGTGTTTTTATTTCTCCTAGCAATGCCCCTGCATCATTAAAAGTAATGTTGAACTCTTGAATGAACTTGTTTCCTTCTTTAGCTATGCCATCAATCCAGTCATCCATTGCAGTAACTAATGTTTTATCCCTTTGAACTTGGCTCAACAATTTCTTAATATCAAGGGAATTTGGGTGAAGAGTTTGTGGCGCCTAAACCGGGGACAACAGCCTAAAATTACTAAAGGAGTCAATATATTCTGCCATGACAGTTATGATCTGCTTAAGTTGTCTCTTATTCTGACTGTCTTTCTGGGACTGCGTTAACATATGTTGTGCAAAAAACTCAAACAGGTGGTCCTTTATATCTCCGTTCAAGACCTCTAGATTAACTTTAGTTACTGTTAAACTTTAGGATCATTGCAAATGTAATAGTATTGCATGTGTTGTCTTATAGTATGTATTTTCCAAATGCAACAAAGCCTCATTTCCAATATAAATAAGAGAGATTGTTACATTTGAAAAATACATATTATAAGACAACACATGCAATACTATTACATTTACAATGATCCTAAAGTTTAACATGGTATAAAGGAGATATGAACTTCTGGGAATCTATATGATTTTTACAGGTATGAGAACGATATGAAATATTCAAGAAAGTACTGTATCTTTTGGCTCATACCTTGCTGTGAGGTATTTTGACAATATTTTGATGAAGTGCCGTGTGGAGGTTAGGATCGGAGAGAGATTTTTCTGAGTTTCTGTGAAAGATCAACATCGAAGCTATTTCTGCGGTTATGTTGCCAAATGTAGAGGGAGCCATTGGCATGAGTTCTTTGAGTAGTGTTGCTAACGGCAGGGCCTCTCCATATTCAAGCTCTCATCACAGGCTGAGAATGTGCTGCATTGAATATAGAAACTGAAGAGTCATAATGTTCACAGGAAAAAAAATGATATATCTGCGGCTATTGATATGGGCAGAGGCAAAATTAGAATTAAGACACAGAGTGCTACGGCACAATATAAAACAGATTTTTTATTGCTGCTCACGTAAAATGATTTACAAGATGCCTTTATATAGGCATTGGAAAAATTTCCAGAAGCTACTAGTTACAACTTGAGAAATTCTTGGAAACCCTTCACAACTTGAGAAATTTCTGGAAACCTTTCTAGAAGGTGTAAATTTCTGAAAACTATTAAATAATTACTATTCGAGAAACTTCCAGCATAAAAGACAAAATTATGGTAGAAATTACTAGAATCTTCTAACACTCCCCCCTAATTTCTACCACTAATTATTTATTACATTAATATTTACAATGCCCAAAAGTTCTCTCAAAAATTCAAGTTGTCCTTGTGCTAATGCCTTTGTGAATATATCCGCAAGCTGCTCCTCTGATTTGCAATGCTGAAGACTGATTTCTTTGTTGATGACCAACTCTCTAATGAAGTGATATCTAGTATCAATATGCTTTGTCCTCTTATGAAATACATGATTCTTTGAAAGTGCAATGGTGGACTTGTTGTCGCAGTAGATTGTAGTAGGTTTCCCTTGCTCATTCTTCAGATCCTTCAAGATTCTACGCATCCATACTGCTTGACATGCTGCTGATGTACCTGTTACATACTCTGCTTCTGTTGATGAGATAGTCACTATAGTCTGTTTCTTAGATGCCCATGCCACAACCCTTGTTCCTAGATGAAATGCATATCCAGATGTGCTTCTTCTATCATCAATATTTCCTACAAAGTCACTATCTGTATATCCAACCAATTGAAAATTATTTGAAGTAGAATACAATATGCCATGATTTATAGTTCCTGCAATATACCTCAAAATTCTCTTTCCTGCCTGCCAATGTGAGTTCTTAGGTGAATCCATGAATTTAGAAATCAAACTCACTCCATACATCAAATCTGGTCGAGTTGTTGTGAGATACATCAAACTACCAACCAATTTTCTAAATAGAGTTGAATCAAAGTCTTTCTCATTATCTTCTCTACTTAGTTTTGTGCTCACTGCTACAGGTGTAGAAACTGGACTACAATTAATCATTTTGAACCTTTTCAAAACATCCTTTGCATACTAAAAGATTATTTAAATAGAACTATGGTTTGTTTAATTGCCGTGATTTCTATTTAATCTTTGTCGTAAGAAATAAAAGATTATTATTTTAATTAACAAAGCGAAACATTACTATAATATTTTTATATTTATCGGGGGTCCCCATCAGCGTGAACACAATGGTGAATAGAGATAAATGTATATACGGCAAACATTTCTGAACGGACTGTGGTGCTTGGATAAATATTTGCCAGGATACTTTAGTGTTTCTATTGTTGGATAAAAGCAAACATTTATCGGGCTCAGTGTAGTTGCTTCATCGAAATGTCAGTTGACATATATTATTATGGCTGAGTGATTAATCTTCAAGAAATAGTCTTGTACGGCGAAGGAATATTTCAAATATTTGGCAGAACTATTGCAGGTCATCGCAAATAATTATAGCTCCTCCGTATGTGCCGCGAGCAATTTTTCTTCTCTGTCATTTACTGGTAAGGTTGAATTCGGGTGAATAATTCCACTGGTGACTATAGTTAAGCTTGTCGCACTTAGGAGGGAAAGATTAAGGATCATTTTGTTGGCAATAATATGAACAAAACCTCCTATATGTGAGTCACTCTTGCAATTGGAATTATAAGAATTTTTCTCAGATCCTATGCACTCTCCTGCGATTTTCCATTTCCACTCACACACAGATAACAGGCATTCCACTCACCATTAATTTGGAGGGTCAATATGTTCGCAGAAGTAATATTTGCGATACCATATATTTTCAGTATTGCCATCCGGGAATATACAGAGACTGCGATACATCTACAATGACAACACTCTAAGCTCTCACGGGGTCATCATTCTTCAATGTGTATAGAGGAGATCAGTTCCTACAGTCCTTTGTTGTGATCTACTGTGACGACCAAAGATCAGATTTTTCTGTGGTGGAATGAGTATGAGGTACGGAAGAGTATTGACAGAGATAACAGGGATGTAGTTCGAAAGGAATGAAGAACATAATTTACTAAACATCTCAGCAATCAACGATCAGTAACAGATGATATACTATATTAACCTTTTCTCTAAATTCTGCAAATTATCTTTCGAGTGTTCAAAAGCATCTTCAGAAGAAATCGTCTCTTCTTCTGATGGCGCATCTAATGAGGACTGTAAACCTGTATTTACTCTGGAGATGTGCATGACACAACTTGACTGTGAGCGGGCCTCTGTGTTTTACAAGAGCAATTGGGATGTTGTTTCTACACTTCATGTAGCTCCTGAGTATGGGTTTAGTTATGCGAGATTTGAAGCAATGGATTATGGTCCCCAAGATGTTGAACTCATGCAACTGGTTGAAAGGGTTTTGATCTGTTTCAAGCCAAGGTATTCTCCACTGCTGTACACGTTTCTGCGCCTGTTGAGCAATCCTCATGGACTGTACTTGATCAGCCTCCTCAAGGATATGTCTGTGATATGACAAATGGACAAGGCTGTAATATGGTTTACCTCACTTATTGGAGGACTACTTTGTCTCTGCATACCTGCGATTGAGGAAGGGATTAACAATAAGAACATATAGTGCTGAGACAATTCACATCCACATATTATATTAAATTCACAAGTCTGGAACTCCACGGGCAAGAAACAATTCAATCATTATCGAGGAGCATAATATACGGGCCTACATCAAACAGGGGAGGTTTCTGCAGCTATTGGCATTTGTCAAATGATATTCAAAGGAGCTGGAAGTCTACATTTGAAAGATGAGAAAGCCTTGAGTACTTCCATACGCTGTGAGTCACTTCTACGACTACAAGATCTAACTGTGATCCGTAAATGAAATTGACTGGTGAATATCATATAATTCTCAAAGTTTGAAAGAGTGAAATATAACAGAGGTACCTACTGGTGGGACTCCTACATTATGATTAAAGCATATTGGCATTTATATATAGTTATATCACAGAGACATCCGGTCTTGATGCAATTTCATGAGTCCCATACAAATGTTGTTGTAATAGCATCTTTGAGTAAAGGGCACCGATGTGGTAAATCAATATGTCTATACATCTATTGCTGGAAGAACCTATGCATGATATAGATATAGTGTGGAGCTTGAGAAAGGTTGTTGAAGATCATTTCTGGTCTGATTAAATATACATTTGTGATGTGATATCATACTAAATTATGATATGATGAGAAGCCCAATATTTTATGCCTTTGGTGCAGCAACGATGTTGATTCTGGCCTATGAAAAATTAGGCAACAACGATGGTGTCTGCAATCTCTGTGTACTCACGGGTGGAAATTATATCTTGTAGGAGCTGCAATCAAGGATGATTAACTCCAAATTCCTGTACAATATATGAACATATGAGAAGGGTATGCTTCCGTGTTAGAGGAAGCAACTAGAGGATCTGCTTCATTTGATTTTTGAGGACCTTGGTCATATTAGTGCAGAGGGAGTAGACCATGTCAAAATGGTTTCCCTAGTGACCAGGAAACTGTAAAAAGCCAAAGGATTGTGATTCAAATGATGTAGTTCTATACTAAAGAACAAAGGCACAACTTGCTGGCAAAAGGTTGATATTAGATTCAGAGGGAGTTTGATAGTTCATCTAAAAGAAACCTTGGACGAGGAGGTCAGGAGGTTGTTACAAGGCCTTAAAATTTAACGGGAGCATATAGAGGATCTAATTCATTCTGATCTCCAAGGAATTTGGTCATATTGGTTCAATGGGAGTCATTAAGTCTCTTGCTAGAGAGAAGGTTGTATACTTTCGAGATAAACTTTGTATGTTGGAGAATGAAGCATTAGATGAAAATGAGTTTCAACATCTGTGATCTATTATTTTGTATGTTATTGCATTCTTCTCTTTGAGAGAGAAGTCTAAGGTGAAAGCCCTTGTTTCCACCCTCTGGGATGAGCCATGGTGGATCCACACTCTGAGATGAGTCAAGGTGGATGTCATGTGTGTGACTCCATGACTTTATGGGCCCACCCATCCTGTGTACATTTCTTAGAGGTGACAACTTCTTAGACATGAACACTTGTATTTGATGTTACAAGGTGACGATCTTGTAATGGAGATTCATTATGATAGACAGTTATATGTCTGTGCACATACCATAATAGGGTTATATGTAAATGGAATGTAATGTTCTTATTTACTATATCCTTGTATCAAGATCTGAGGTGATATGAAAATCAGGTATCACGATCTAAGGTGATTCCTCATATCAAGGTGGTATGAAAACTAGGTATCACAATCAAAGGTGATTCCTTATATCAAGGCGGTATGAAAACTAGGTATCATGATCAAAGGTGATTCCTCATATCAAGGTGATATGAAAACTAGGTATCACATGTTAGGTGATTCCTCATATCACATGTTAGGTGATATTGAAAACTGGGTATCACATGTTAGGTGATTCCTCATATCACATGTTAGGTGATATTGAAAACTGGGTATCACCTGTTAGGTGATTCCTCATATCACATGTTAGGTGATATGTAAATCTGGGTATCATGTGTTAGGTGATTCCTCATATCACATGTTAGGTGATTTGCAAAGCTTGGTATCACATCTTAGGTGATACTTCATATCACGAATTATGTGATATATGATACTTTGTATCACAAGTTGGGTAATACTTCATATCACAATTTATGGGATATGTAATTACTTAGTATCTATATGACAGACATCATGAGACGTAGAGTCATTAGACATACCATGGATATTTATGAGCTATGGTGAACATCATGTAACTTGATATTCTTGCATATACCATATCTCCTGATATCACAGTGGGGTGATATCTCCTCTCTTTCAAAATTAATGATTTATTACCTTGATGGATTTTATCTTCTCTAGCTAAGAGGGAGTGCTGATGTTTTGTATGGCTATAGTTAGGGGAGACCACAACACTTTCTGTTTGATCATCCTCCCTAGCTAAGAGGGAGTGTTAATGTTTGTAGCTACTAACAAATACAATATATTATTATTAATCAATATCTAAGTATTATATGTATTCTAAGTGATCATACGACTGAAGCTACAAACATTAACAGTTACTTCAAAATCTCCAACATCTAATTCTCGGGTTCCTTCTTTTGGCTTGTATACAGGGACCTCTACTGTTACTTTTTTGGTATTTGGGTTTGTTACCATTCTAGCAATATTCTTCACCCTTTTTGGTTTAGGGGATTTCACCGTGTATTTGCTTACCATATCTCTAATTGGTATGGGAACCAGTTTCAAACTTTGTTTCTTACTCACGGAGTTTGTCAGCCATGGTGGTATTGAACTAGAGGTTTCTTTCTCTTGTATTTAGTGACTTGAATATCCAGCACCGAGGCAGTACCATCAAGTGTCTCTTGATTCTATTGTTCACCATCCAATGAGAGAGGATCAATCCCTTTACCTAAATCCATGGGAATTGTACCTAGTGCAGCCATCTTGTTGCGCCTCTGTGATCTTGTCCTGGGCCTATTTCCCTATGTAACAAAATGATTGAAAGGAGGTTCAGAGTCAAGTTCAACGGGACTAGCCTTCTTCACTGATGGGGATATTTTACCTGCATCATCAATTGAAAAAGATACGTTAGAATTACTAAGAGGGGAACATAGGGGACTTTTATCAGATCTTTCCATTTGAGTTGTCTGCATTTTCTCCTTCCTCTTCTGCCTTAGCCAGGTATTAGTGTATCTAAGAATAGCTTTAGCCCTCTGATTAATGTTATCTTTCTCTTCTTTTGTCCAATCAACTGCAAACAATGACATTTCATCCTGTTTCTAATAGCTTGGTTAAATAATATCTTAACCATCCTCATTTACTCCTACTACATTCAATTTTAACTGTAAGGTGGCAATTTGAGGTAACAACAATCTAGAATGATATTTTTTTATCAATTTCCCTTTCATCTAAGCAATCTTCCCACAAATCTTCCAGATGGGGGGGTGGTACTATTTGTCCTTCCAGTTCTAAGGTTCGCTTGGCAAACCCTTTATTGTCAAAACCCTTCCTATCAAAATAAAATCCAAAATTGAAACTAATCAAATCACACCTAATGGCTAATGCATCTGCCAGGGTTTTGCATGTAAGATGGCCCAATTGAATAGGAAAAACTAAATGCCATTTTTCTTCAAGAAGAGACTTCTCAACCACATAAAACATTTGTCTACATACTTTTGCCAATACAAAACAATCAAATGCATACCTTGGCAATTTTATAGGCTCGTCCTCAAAACCCCTAAATCTAACATATGTGAACTTGGGGAACTGGATATAGAAACTGTCATACGTCTGAACCAAATGTTGAGCTGCAGGGGATAATCTTCTCTCTGGTGTCCCAGCAAGTTCAAGACATAATTTACCTATGAATACATCATGTACTCTCCTATAATTTTCAAGAACCCTTTTTTCTATAACATAGGACAATAGTTGTAGACAGTAATTTCATCATCCCATGGTTCATGTGGGATATCAGTGAGGTTTTGGGTATAGCCTAAATAGTACATTAGATAAGAAGACATAAAAATCCTTTTTGATTACTTGGCACTATTTGAGTTGATCTCTCAGTGAACCTGCTATGAGTTCCCCCTAATCCATATATTGCATGCCTTCTAAAATTATCTCAATATAATGATACATCCAATCTTCAAATAGGAAAGCTTCGGGTGAACCTCTTACCCTATGTAATAGTACCACTAAATCATGGATATATGATTTCATATGGTCTTTGTTTAGGTTCTTAGGCAAGCGGGAACCTCCTTTGTAAACCTTTTCATTCCAGTTCCTTGCAATAGCACTACGGTTCTTTTCAGCTTGTTCATTGAACTGAGCCAAGGACTGGGTGGGGGTAAACTTTGAAAAAGGTTGGTCAGGAAGTTTCAGCACATACATTATGGTCTCTCTGGCAACAGGAATTAAACATTCACCATCATTTTTCTTTATACACCTAGCTTTGATATCATAATGATTTATGCATTCTTGAATTAGTTCAGGGCTCACAGCCGCTGGTGGGAATGTGGTAGCTTCCAATAGACCGTTTGACAAAATTTTAAGAGAGAAATGATCGCTGAGTTGGCCAGTGATTCTATCACCTATTCTTTCTACCTCTACCCCCATCAATTTAGTATCACTTATGATTGGGCACGTATAGTTCATACTTGAAACATTACCAAAGAAATGCAGAGTGAACCTCATGATTCTTCCTTCAAACACACAGCAAGCTCCCAAGCTTCGAAAAAAATAAAATCCAAAAACACAAACAGGAAAGAGGTTGTCAGTAATTACCTTGAAACCGCAAATATTGTAAATACTCCCTCGCTCTCCTTTAGCTCATTTCTCGTAAATCACATTTTAGAGTAATATTTATAGCCTCACATTATTATATAGTACTCTTGAATTTATTGATCAAAAAGAATATATCTTGAGCATTAATTTAGGAAATATTTTGCATGGGCCAAGTGGTTTTGATTTGACCATTTTAGTGACATGAAAAATTAATGATTGCCATGTCCGCCTTCAACCTTTCCTTGTCATGATTGATCCACTCCTCCCAGTTGTCTTTTCTGCTTATGTCATCCCATCGGATACACCTTTTCTGTGCTTTCAAATTTCAATACATGTTGTGTCATAATTAATGTGATCAATTCCCTTTTATTACCACTATCAAATCATACTATTGTCACATCATACTGCCGCCAAACAATGCCACTTTCCCTTTTTGAAAGTCGGTGAACCTATTTGAACTCTTTTGAACTTATTACAATATGGTTCAAAGAAGTACAAAAATGACCGGCATAATCTAATCGCGGGCCCTGCCTTAAAACATCTCATAAGCTCCATTTTATGCTTGGTGAACCTGTTTAAACCCTTTTGAACTTGGTACAAAGTGGTTCAAATAGTTCAAAATGATTCAAAAGGTTCAGAAAATTCTTACTTAAATAATGCAGAGACAAATGACTCAAGGGTATTGGGAGCATTTGGCATATGGAGAGAAATGACAAAAACATGAAAAGATGCAGGGCTTCAATACGAAAACATGGCGACTCAAATAAGGACACTAACATTGGCTCTACTTGGGGACTCTATTTCAGAAAAATGCAGAGAAACTAGACTCACTGGTTACGCAAAAAAAAAAACTAGGAAGCAAGCTAAACAAACACACCAAACCTAAAGAAAACAGGGAAACCTAAAGACTAATATTTACAAAGAAGATTTTAGAAAGAGATTAGAGCTTGTATAATTTCAGGTCTTGCCCGTTATAAGTAAACGACAAGATTGTGCCATTCGGATAAGCCAAGCAGAAAGCATTTCAACTGAGTGCCTTCTGAATCTTGAATAGTCCTTTCCACAGAGACTCAAACTTCCCGTGAGCTCCTTTTGGTTCTTTCCTTTTGTCCCATAATAATACTTCATCTCCTAAGAATTTCGAGGCCTTGCTTTCATATCAAAGATTTGTTTGACTTTCATTTGATGCTCTGTGATTCGATCCACTAATTTATCCCTCTCCTCTTCCAACTTACTTAGGTACATCACCCTCCTCTAAGAAACTTTGAAAGAATTCATCTTCAATTACCGATTGCAACTTAGCAGCCGACAATTCCAAAGGTAGAGAAACCTACACACCAATTCCATACACAAGTTCAAATGGAGCCATTCCTATAGCTCTCTTGGGCGTAACCCTATTAGCCCATAGAGCTTTGTACAACTTTTTGTGCCAATTCCATGCATTTTCATTCACCAATTTCTTCATCATTGCGACCAAGTTCTTGTTGCTCAACTCTACTTGTTCGTTCCCCTGTGGAAAATAATCAGATGAATGTGCCAGAGAAATGTTGTGTTCATAGCCGAACATGATTAGTTCTTCTGATGAAAAATAGGTCGCACTGTCTGCAACAATTTTCTGAGGTACTCCAAAATGAACCAATATATAATTCTTCAAAAAATCACAAACTACTTGTGAATTGTCTTTCTTGGTAGGAATTGCCTCTACCCATTTTGTAAAGTAGTTTGTCGCGGTCAAGATATACAGATGCCCCGCACTAGATTGAGGATTCAAAGGACCTATAAAATCTATCTCCCACTTCTTAAAAGGCTCATCCACTACCAGTACTGGTCTCAAGGGAAACGCTGCTAGTTGTGGCTTTCCAACAAAAATTTACACTTTTCACAATTTTTGACATAAAAGCAGGCATCTTTAAACATGCCAGGTTAGTAAAAACAGTTTCTAAGGATTTTTAAAGGTTGTAACAGCTGATGAGAAGTTCCCTCCACATACATCTTCATGGAATGTTTTCAAAAGTTCCTTTTGCTGAGTTTCGTCTACACATCTTAAGAAAGTTCCATCAACACCCCTTTTATACAGAACACCTTATGAGATTAATTTCAAATTTTACTGCATGTTGTGTCATAATTAATGTGATTAATCCCCTTTTATTACCACTATCAAATCATACCAATGTCACATCATGTCACCGCCAAACTATGCCACTTTTCCTTTTTGAAAGTCGGTCAACCTATTTGAACTCTTTTGAACTTAGTACAATATGGTTCAAGTAAAAAAATGACCAAAGTAATCTAATTGCGAGACCCACCTTAAAACATCACATAACCTGCATTTTATGCTCGGTGAACCTGTTTGAACCCTTTTGAACTTGGTACAAAGTGGTTCAAACAGTTCAAAATGATTCAAAAGGTTCAGAAAAATCTTACAAGTAAAAATGACCAAATAAACAACGCGAACTGACATGATAATACAAAGACAAATGACTCAAGGGTATTGGAAGCATCTAGATTTGGAGAGAAATGACAAAAACATGAAAAGATGCAGGGCTTCAATACAAAAACATGGCAACTCAAATAAGGACACTAACAATACCTCTACTTGGGGACTATGTTTCAAAAAAACGCAAAGAACCTAGACTCACTAGTTACGAAGAAAACAAAACTGGGAAGCAAGCTAAACACACACACCAAAACTAAAGAAAGCAAGGAAGCCTAAAGACTAATATTTACAAAGAAGATTTTAGAAAGAGATTAGAGCTTGTATAATTTCATGTCTTGCCCTTTATAAGTAAACGACAAGATCGTGCTATCTGGATAAGCCAAGCTTAAAGCATTCGAACTGACTGCCTTCTGAATCTTGAATGGTCCTTTCCATAGAGACTCGAACTTCCCATGAGCTCCTCTCGGTTCTTTCCTTTTGTCCCATAATAATACTTCATCTCCTTCTAAGAATTTTCAAGGCCTTGCTTTCATATCAAAGATTTGTTTGACTTTCATTTGATGCTCTATGGTTCGATCCACTAATTTATCCCTCTCCTCTTCCAACTTATTTAGGTACATCACCCTCTTCTCTAAGGAACTTTGAAAGAATTCATCTTCAATTAATGATTGCTACTTAGCAACCGACAATTCCAAAGGTAGAGAAACCTACACACCAATTCCATAAACAAGTTCAAATGGAGCCATTCCTATAGCTCTCTTGGGAGTAACCCTATCAGCCCATAGAGCTCCGTACATCTTTTTGTGCCAATTCCGTGCATTTTCATTCACCAATTGCTTCATGATTGCGACCAAGTTCTTGTTTCTTGACTCTGCTTGTCCGTTCCCCTGTGGATAATAATCAGATGAATGTGCCAGAGAAATGATGTGTTCATAGAAGAACATAATTAGTTCTTGTGATGAAAAATAGGTCGCACTACCCGCAACAATTTTCTGAGGTACTCCAAAATGAACCAATATATAATTCTTCAAAAAATCACAAACTACTTGTGAATTGGCTTTCTTGGTAGGAAATGCCTCTACCCATTTTGTAAAGTAGTTTGTCGCGGTCAAGATATACACATGCCGCGCACTAGATTGAGGATTCAAAGGACCTATAAAATCTATCCCCCACTGCTTAAAAGGCTCATCCACTACCACTGGTCTCAAGGGCAATGGTGCTAGCTGTGGCTTTCCAGCAAAAAGCTTACACTTTTCACAATTTCTGACATAAAAGCAAGCGTCTTTAAACATGCCAGACTAGTAAAAATAGTTTACGAGGATTTTAAAGGATGTAACAGTTAATGAGAAGTGCCCTCCACATACATCTTCATGGAATGTTTTCAAAAGTTCCTTCTGTTGACTTTCATCTACACATCTTAAGAAAGTTTCATCAACACCCCTTTTATATAGGACACCTTGTGAGATAAATTTCAAATTTCAATGCATGTCATGTCATAATTAATGTGATTAATCCCCTTTTATTACCACTGTCAAACATACCGATGTCACATCATGCCGCCACCAAACTATGCCAATTTTCCTGTTTGAAAGTCGATGAACCTATTTGAACTCTTTTGAACTTAGTACAATATGGTTCAAAGAAATACAAAAATGACCGGCATATTCTAATCACGGGCCCCACCTTAAAACATCTCATAACCTGCATTTTACACTCGGTGAACCTATTTGAACCCTTTTGAACTTGGTACAAAGTGGTTCAAACAGTTCAAAATGATTCAAAAGGTTCAGAAAATTCTTAAGTAAAAATGACCAAATAAACAGTGCGGACTGACATGATAATGCAAAGACAAATGACTCAAGGGTATTGGAAGCATCTGGATTTGGAGAGAAATGACAAAAACATGAAAAGATGCAGGGCTTCAATACGAAAATATGGCGACTCAAATAAGGACACTAACAGACTATTAATTTCTTTACCCTTTTTAGTGACTACATTATCTTCATTCATAGAAGGCATAAAGTTCTTTTACACTTCTTACCTTTTTCATGAGGTTTTATTTTAAGGAGAATTTTTCAACACAAGGACTCTAGTCTCTACATGATCATAATTACCACAATGGTCACAACGAAATACAGATTTCTTCATTGTGCTTCTAAAATTTTCTATGCTCCACGGAGTTTCAGGGATAGGGACATTTTAGGGGACGAGGATGTGATTTTGGTATAAGTATGGCTCGAAGCCAAATTTTAGGGGATGGCGGCAGACGGCAAGGGACAGCTATTAAAAAAAATAGGAAAATTTTTATGCAGAGAGAGAGAATTCAAATATGCATATCATAACATTGATCAATGATAAACCATTCACCATAGACATTTTAGAAACTCAATACAATGAATACATAGCAAATTAACAAGATTCAAATACTTTCATTGTAAAAATATGGCGTACATATAGAAAAATTGCCCAAAGGCTCCAAGTTTCATGCATGAGATCAAAATGACATAAAGAGAAGTCCAACTTGCAACTAAAAAATGAAAGCTTTGTTGCTGCTCCTCTTTCTTCTTCTTCTTGCCAAGAATAAATCAAATGAAGAAATAAAAGAGCGTTAGGCTTTTTAGCATCCAAAGTAGGGTTTAGTATTTTTTATTTGATATTAGAGTCCACATGGGGCCCACCCATAGCCAATTTTTTTTTAAATGCACTTTTTAAGACTGGCAGATTTTTTTTCAAGTTGGGAAATAGGGGACAGATTTGGGTACCGGGGACGGTTGGGTCATCCCACGACCATTCCTGTACCCAAATCTGTCCCCGAGTTTCCAAACCTTCTCATTTTTTCATTTAGGAAACATCCCCGATTTGGGACCTAAAAGGGAACAGTTAGGGGATGTTGAAATTCCGTCCCCGCGTCCTTGGTATGAAATGGGGATGGGAACAAGTTCTAGGCTAGAGGACATATCCCCATGGAACACAGGAAATTTTTATTTTTGTCCTATTATTTGCCTTAATTTCGTTAGAATTAGAAAAAAGAAAAAGAATGGGTGCCTATCTCAATTATTGAACTTATGAGAATCCCTCGTCTATGTCAACTGGTTTGTAAAGGAATATGAACCTACAAAGATGATTATGAAGATGATCTATACATTTATTAGTACTTCTTCTGAGACATGTTTACTGGTTTGTATATCTCTTCTATGGAGTTCATTAGTGTATGCTTCTACACTTTGGCATTCCTTTTTCTTAAGAATCGACGTCACTAGATAGAATTAATTAGTAACTAGTTGTTCAAAATGCTGCCAAGCACTTGTAGAAGTCAGAACATGCATACTAAATTATAACACAAATTGTGTGATCAAATTATCAAGCTTCTCTGGATCAAAATCACATTTAAATGATGTTATCTCAATACTACCCTCGATCTTGAGTAGGGGCTTACTTGGGTCCTCTTATCACCATTGGAAGACTCGCCTTCATTGGAACTGAGTTTGTCACCATCTATTCTCTCCATGGATACTTCCATTTGGCCTTTCATGGTCTCCATTGATTGAAAAAGGCTTGGTATGACATTCTCTATCCTTCAAAGTTTCACTTCAGCATCTGTATATTCTTATTACCTTCTATGTTTCTCGACTCTATTTTCCAGTTGCAGCATTCAATGTCTCTTTACGAAGGTGAGATCTTATTTGCACTTTACTTAGTAGAGGGCATCAATCTACAAAAAAACTCATACACACCTCCCAAAGGAATGAACTTTCTCTAATGCCACTTGATCCATAAACTAGAAGGAAAATTCTTAACTAGTTTCCTAACAAAGGGTCATAATTCTTAGTCTAAGAGAGTACACATGACTGAAATTTGTTAAGAAGAAATGAGCATGGAAATATGACAAAGATCGAGAATCAACACCATGAGGAAACAAGCTTACACTAGAGAAACCCCTTGTCGGTCAAAAATCCAATGTATGTGAGTATATACTTAGTGCTTCAAAATTACAGTCCTTAGGCTTTGATGACAGAGCCTTAAAACAACTTAGACACTTCCCCTGCTACAGGTTGGGCACCAATCACAAGTAATAAAGAATTTATTAGAACTTAACTCGTAGCTCTTGAGGATGATAGACCAATACTAAGAATTCAAGACATGTCCCATAGAGACTACCAATAGTTTTCCATCACATGGAAGCTGAAACATCTTAGAAACTAAGCCAAGAAGAGGAAAATCTGGGAACTGAAATGTCAGTGGATGCACACAACTGTGCAAAATTCACCACTTTTTCTAGAGGTTTGTGAATTTGCCCCAGAAGTTACATTACTGTTGCCTGCTGAAACCAGCAATATTGAAAAAAAATGGGTAAAAATTCATTTTGAAGATCTTCTGATACATAGAAGCCTTCACACGGATGTTCTACTCCACTCTGAACATGCTTCACCATTAAAGTTCTACTAGTTCCAAAAGCATACCATGAAGTACATAAACCAGATTCTCTCTCTATCAGCAAGTCTAAAGACATTCATGAGTCTTGGCCATCAAACTTGGCTAAATCTATGAAAAGACAGAAAACTAACTAGAGATTTAAAATAAACCATTATCTTTTTTTTGATAGAATTAGAGAGAGAGAAAAAAATCTATAGGGGCTCTCACCTGATTCATATAAAAAAATGATAAACAAAAGTCCACGAAGGACCAAACATTCAGTAAAAACGGTTAACAAAAGACTGAAAGAAAGATACATTCAATACAATACCTTGCAATGATAGGTCCCAAAGACAACCACATGAGAGAAAAAATACAAAAATTTCCTCAAAATAATAGGGGCCTAAGAAACCAAAGAGCAATCACTACACGCCAAAAACCCTACATAGGAACCAGCGAAAACAATACTGCAAACTCGATGACAAGTCTCACGGAGCAATATGGAACATAGATCTAGAAAGGGAATTCAAGGAGGAACTTGTCATTGAAATTCAGAGTTACAATAGGACTAATTCTTTTAGTGCCATTGTCCTAGTAGACCCAAAAATTATATCATATGTGGATCCAAAACTAGAACGTCGCTTTGATGCGTCCTCAGAAAAATATTTGAAAAAGTGTTGGACTAATTTGCTGGAGTGCAGAAGCATCCCAATCCCTATTTCAGATTCTGAATCTTCTTGTTTCAGTCCACCTTCTTCAGATGTGCAACACTTCACTTCTAGATCTGTCCCTATTTCAGATTCTATATCTTCTTGTTTCAGTCCACCTTCTTCAGATGTGCAACACTTCACTTCTAGATCTGTGAACCTGTACACAAGGAGAAAAATAGTGTTTGTGTTGTATAGGGGCTTGCCTCAGTCAAGCCCCAAGAGGATTCAACCTTTCCAACAATAATGATGATAAGGAAATCTAAAGTATAATCTTGAATATAATAAGATTATACATCAGGCTCAATGATGTTGATGAATGCTAATGCTATTTGGACAAGATCTCCAAGTGGCACGTTCTTATATTAAAACAGGTAGAAATACTCTTGACAAGATCTAGCGGTGAGATTGTGTTCAGTTCAGGGTCTCACCCCCGGTGCAGGATGGATGGTAGACTCTAGATGCTACAACATGACACCTCAAAACAAGATCAAACATAGAAGCTCCTTGATATGAAGAATATTGCAATTTTCTTCTCTTTAATGCTTATATCTAAAGGAATTCACCCACAATGCTTTCTCTTAGAAGACTTGAGTGGAATGATATATGATAATGAACGGGGAGAGGATGCTCTTATATAAGGTTCCCAAGGTATTTCATAAATTTGGCCAGCATTCCAATGGTCATATTAAAATATTGAGATCAA
Source organism: Chamaecyparis obtusa (assembly GCA_027943335.1). Lineage (NCBI taxonomy): Eukaryota > Viridiplantae > Streptophyta > Pinopsida > Cupressales > Cupressaceae > Chamaecyparis > Chamaecyparis obtusa. The sequence goes on from BSBK01002406.1 coordinate 2,497,680, forward strand.
ATTACATTTGGCACAAACTGACTAGACAATATATTCAAATTTGGGCTCATTTTGGAGGGACTACAACACTTAGTTCCATAGTCCACTAGGACCATGGCACCAAGAGCCATAGTCCACCCAAAAAGGGTGAGACAATGGCACAAGGGTCATGACAGGTCTAGGGCACATGATTTGATCTCCATACCAACAAATGACAATAGTTCGATAATACTTTCTGCTAAAAATAGACTTGGAAAGAGCAAAGAGGAGACACCTTAAGGCCAGGGCACAAAAGTGTGAAATTGTAAGGGGTTACAATTTATGGCACTACAGTAAGGACCATCGAAGAAGGGGAGTTAAACGTCAAAAGTTTGGAAGTAGTCAACTAAGCCATTGTAATGTGGCTTGCTTGGAATGTTCATCTCCCCTATTGCTTCTTGGCTGCAATTTTCGAACACAAACATCAAAATTTTGAAACTGATTTCCCACTAAACCTGTAATGTGCCTTTTTGGCTATACTTGGACACTACGTGGAATTACTCAAAAGAATGCTTTTATTTGATAGTTTCAAGCGCTATAATATGATTTTATAGAATAATAATGACTGGTAATTCCAATTGCTCAAATGAATTAATGGAAATTGATACAATGTGCAGCGAAGTGTATTTAGACACTATGAATGGTAATGTATTGTGATGAAAATGCAATGATAACAATAATATTGTGATGCAGATAATGCAGTTCGACTATATGTGTGACAAGATGAAATTGTGTAATGTACATGTAATGATGGTAAATAGAAATGACAAATATATGTATTTACAATGCTTATTCCAATGCCAATGGAATACAATTACAGACTAAGTCTGCAAGTAATATCCAGACTTTCAGGTGACGCTATGGCTGTCTCTGATATGCTGATATGATCCACGAGCATTCCCTGCTAGCCGTCTCTGATATTCTTTTATAAATGTGTTGTTGATAATGGGATGGTCACAGACAGTATGCTTTTTCTGATCTTCTTAATTATATATGCAATCTGCAATCAATAGAGCTGTCTCTGATATAGAATTAAGAGTATGCTCAATATGTGTTGTCTGATATATACTGTTTCGATAGTTGCACTTCAATAATCGGAAGGTTACGTCAGCAACCGCTGCTTTGCACAACAGAGCGATAATCCACAAAGGGAGTAAATAAGATATATTTTCAATCGATCAATAATGATATAATGATATTTTCAATCTGTTGTTTTGTAGAGTTGCGTCGATTGGCTAAATGTTGTTGTGATTAGTTAACACCATAATGATATTATGAGTAAATGCGATCAATGCTAATCGCATAAGACAACAAATGATCAAGTGCCAATAATCATCAAGGCTGTATAATATTCATTACTCATAATAATCATACTGATCGTGATTTACTCTTTTCTCCATAAATCGGCAGTGACACTCGATTATGGATTTAACAGTCCATCAGAATATGATACTTGAGCATCTTGTATCATTGCTGTGTGAATATACCCATATAGGTTAGAATGATCCGAGCATCGATCATTGTAACAGTGTAACTTGTATCGATATATAGGTGCCATATGGATGCCATCACATATACATCAACCATGTATGCTGATGCAATCATGTAGATGAGCATGGATGCATCTATGGATACTCACGTACGTATGTATGTATGTATGTGTATGAGTATGCATGCATGTGGCTATGTATATGCAGTGATGTATATATGTGTATGTATGCGAGTGTGCATGTATATATATATGTAGATGTATAGGTATGGATGCATGTATGTATGCTCATGTATGTGAGGATGCATGATGAGGGAGTATGGTAAAAGTTGAGACCTGAGAATGTAATGCAAATGATGTACTAACTATTATGCAGGTGCTATATACAAGACAAGGTATGTTTTTTTTATCTCCTTGCCTTATTTACGTTTGTATTTTTGTGAATTCCCAATTTAAGGGATATCACAAAACATAAAATGATAAAGTAGAGGCATTCCATTTCTAGAATGACCAAGCGCATTAAAAAGAAGTCATTAATATGCAGGGAGGGCTTATTTTGCAAATGGGTAATGATCAAACAAGATTTGATAGGATCATTGCGATGGTCATGCTTAGCTCTAAGGAAATTAACTCCAACCACTTAATGAAGTATTGCCCATTGTATGTTAATGTGCAATACTCAAATATTGAGCACCATTACTAGAAGATCTACATGTTGCCTAGTTTTGAAAAACAAAATTTGGGCTTTCGTATGATTCATCTTACTAATGCCCAAGATCGAATCCGGTGCAATTTCACTCAGTTAGGAAATTGTAACTAGGCTTTGCATATGTTATTCTTAGCTAGAGAAGTGAAGCCATAATGAGCATTGGAACAAGTTATGGACTTCTCCAAGATGGCCCAAAGTTAAGCACTTTCTTTTGCACTAAATAAATAAAAATAAATAGATCAATAAGAGCAATTTCAAAATTTGGTACCAAAATTGGGTCCATGCATCCAATTCATGAGAGGTATATGTACAAGTTGCATTTGTTCATTTTGGCCAACCAATTTTTGAAATAAACAATTCACCTTCAAGTTCCAATATACATAACTGCAAGGATGAAACCCATTGGTGATATTTTTAGAGGTTAGGACTGTAATCACCAAAATTTGGTCTAGTAAAACCTAAGCCCCTGATCTCGATCTATTTGCCTAATTTCAAATCTAAATCCCCACGATAAAATTTACTAGACATAATTGTGCCGAGTAATTCTAAAAATCCCCTTTGCATAATTAAATCAAAAAATTAAAAATTTTATATCAAGCTTATACTATGGTCTAATTTCTAGAGCTTGCATATTTACTTAATTGCTATAATATTGTTTTTAATATAAAGTTTCTACACTTTTATTAATAGGACACATTCACGTGTGCACATACTTAATCATGATTAATTAGCAATTAAAGGGGATTTGTGCTTTCAAAATTGCTATTTTGGTCTTATTCTACTTAACATTTCTTTTGCCTCTTAATCCTCACCACTCATTTCTACCTTGTTAGTGCTCAAAATTGCAGATGATCAAAACTTAATCAGAAAACTCTGATTTATAACTCTAGCAGTCCCAACAAATGCATCGACAATAGTAAACACTAAGGTATTAAGGATTTACAATCCTTCTTCTCTTTGAGCTTTAAGCTACATGTGGGTATTACCTTTTAGATTGAATTCTTCAAATATCACAATAGTAACCTGTATTCCTGATACAAATTTAATCACATAACTCTCTCACAACTTTAAAGTAAATCATTGTTTAAATTGATTGGTAGTGAGCACAAATATAAACTAAGCAGTGCCAAATCCTAGGGCATCAAAGTCAATAAATGCACATCTACAGAAAATCTCTCAAATCAAACACACCCAAACCCTAGATAAAATGCCTTACAGATTATCTCTCTATGCATATATTATTTCATCAAATTCACACACAAACAATGAAATCTCTGAGACCTCACTCAAGATTTACCCCTCCCTTGAAAGGAACTCAAGTTTCAACCCCACTATCTACCTTGTAGAAAGATGTATCTAAAATGCCTTGCAAATTTAAATACACAGAGAAATCACAATCACACATGAAGACAAATAAACATATACATGGAACTTCAGTATATTTTATTGATAAATTTCTTGTGTCAATACATTCAGAAAAATTGGATTCCTGAGAATTAAAAACTAAATCTATATGCTCCTATTACAATCAGTACTTTTCACCACCCCTTTGGTGTGAGTTAGAAACTACTATATATAGAGAAACCATCCTGGGATCCTTGATAAAAGGATGCAATAAGCTTCGGATGTTTCTGATAGTGACTTGCACTAAATTACAAAAGAGTTAAATTTGTTAACAGAAAAAGAGGGAAAGTGGCACCAGAAGTTGTTTCTTCTCATGTTGAGTTCCCATTTGAGTTGCACCTTTGTCTTCCGGTATTCAGAGCAACCGCCAAAGTTGTTATGTGAATGATGACTGCCAATTGGCTAACATACATCATTCTCTTCATGATCAGTTGTTCTCCCTATGCTCATAGGTCAGGTGCATTGCTGGAGCTCATTCATCTTCTATATCCTCAATGTCATCTGTTGCAGGTTTATTCCTTTTGGGCTTTGTCAGAGTATCCCAAGTAGATACTTGTTCTTCTGTTGGCCATTGGAATTCCTAAATGCTCTGGAGCTATTTTTTCTACCTCTCCCACCTAGCATCAGTTACCTACTTGACATCTGTAGTAAACTTTGTGAAGTCCATCTCAGCCTTTAAGGCTTCATCCAAAACTGTATTGAATCTATCAATACCTAATTCATTATTTTCATTAACAAATGTCTCTTTCTTAGGTAAGAAGGAATCAAAATTTGACTTCCATTGATCTAACCCCTTTATTGATCCATCCTCATTCTTGATTGGAGGAACAAACCTATTGAAATTTGGGTCAAACATTATTATCCTTGTCTCTATTTGATTTGCCTTGCCCTTAAAGAAAGATGAAACAATTCTTATCTTTTGAATCTCATCCCCTACTTGCAAAACAAATTCTGAGATATCATTCCTAAGAGATTGCACAGCTACCAATCTCTCAAACAGTGATCCTCTTACTAGCCAAGATGTATGATAAGTATTTAAAATGGAAACAAAATTGTTTACCTCATTCTGCAAACCAGGTAATTTATTATAAGCAGTAAAAACTGCATCTGCTTTCCCCTTCAACATTTCAAGTCTATGCTGCAAATCTTCAAAAGGGCTTGTAAAATAGCCTCAGTCTTTTCCAAGTTCACCTTCTTTGTTGTTGCAGCAGCTTCTTCTACATCTACACTTTGAGTTTCTGGTAGTGTAGGTTGCTCTGGTGGTGTAGGGGTAACCACAAGCATATTGATGATCTGTTGATGTAGATCTTCCACATATTTTTCCAATTCTTTTTCCTTCATAATGTGCACTTCCCTATCTCTCACAAGTGCACTGTAATCTTTAAATAGGTCATTATACCTATCCGAAAGTTGCTTAGTTTTATCTTCATTTAGCCTTGCAAAATGAGTGAGCACTTATGAGATCTCTAAGTCTCCTGTATTGTGGACAGACCATATGATCTTATCCCCATCCATTTCTCTTGTATATTTAGAAGAGAGGGCTTTTGATCCTTAGGATATAAGCTCCACATGGCCAATGCCTAATTTTTAGGGCTATATCCAAACCCTTGTATTAAATCCCCTACTTGGGTCTCTGAAGACAAGTTTATATTTCCCTGCTTCCTAATTTGATCTATAATGAAAGTTGAAGCTAGATCCCACCCAAGTACAAGCAACATGTTGCTAGCCTTTACCAATTGTCTAGCTTCCTCTGGGGTGATGGTCTCTGATTCAGGGTCATGATCTCTTAATGCTTGAAGGGCCTCATCAGGTACCTGACCCTCCTCTGTAATTTTCATAGTTGATGCAACCTGTTGTTGCTTAAGAAATTCTTTAATTCATCTAATTTGATAAAATTATCATCCTTCAAGAAGGCATCATGTTCTAGCATTCTCTCATCTCGACCTAAAGCCAAGGGCAACTCAACTTCTTCAATTGTTTCCTCTTGTCTTCCCTGATCTTCTTCCTTAATCGATGATCATAAGCTCTAGTGTTAGGATTAACAAGGCAGAAATAACAATTATGTGCAAATATAACTAATATCAGAAAATAATAAACCACATAGAATAGAACACAAGACACACAGATTTAACGTGGTTCACCCAATCCCTGGGCTACATCCACCAACAGCAAGTCCAATATTATTATTATCCAGTGATTACAACCTGATTACAATCTGTAATCCCTTACAGCCCAATTCTGCCACAAGTACTAATATCATACATAATGAAAATCCCTAACCCTAAGCCATATTATACAATATTTTTCCGCTTTAGGGTTAGAATGAGTTATAAGTAGTCGGCGAGGTTGGGAGGAAAAGTGTACAGTACTTTCCTGGATAGTACTTTCTGATTAGTCACCACAAGCTAACATCTAGTTCCAGTGATCAGAGCTCCTACTCTATCTTTCTTCTTCTCAGGAACCTTTTCTTGTGAAGGCTCTCCTACTTGCAATTTCTTCCTCTTAAGAGGAGGCACATTTGTATCCTGAGAGCTAGGAAGCTCTATCAAATCCATGATTGTATTCTCTTCTCCTTCTTGCTCAGTAGAAGGTGGTTGTTCTAGGGCAGGAGGGCTATATATTGGGTATCCCCCATCACTGTCTTCCTCACACTCTGATTCAGAGTACTTTGCCTTCTCCCTTTCCTTATCATCAAGCTGGTCCTCAAGTGAGTTGACTAGTGTGTTGAAGCTTTCCATCATTTTATCCAATCTTTGCAGATATGGAAATGTAGGATAGAATCCTCCAAAGGGAATTCCATTTTTCTTCAACTTCTTCTCTAATGACAACACCTCTGAAAATTGTTGTACTCTCCTCTGTACTTCATCATCATCTGGGATATTTCTAATAATATCCTCTTCAGGACACTACTCATGTCTGTTACTTATAGGAATGGAAGGAGTATAATATTTCCTAGCCATAACTATAAAGTCCTCTATATCAACATACCTGTAAATGGCAGCATTCATTTTATACTAGTTCAACCAGTCATTCAGCTTACTGAAGGCATTCTTCCCAATTGTGAAATTTCCTAATCTGAAGTGCCTTGGGGTAAATGTACCCTTCTTGTGGGGAGCTAAGTGTTCCTTATCAGTTAACATTAATTGCCAAATAATCTCTAAGAAAGCAAATCCTTGGTGGCACAAAAAATGGTAGGACATGAGGTGGCTGGGGACACCCATAAACTCTTATTATTGTGAAGGTCTGCTCATAATAGAAGTCTCCCCAGTTATGATTTTTAGACCACTTGTCAACAAATTGACAAGGTCTCAGTAGTTGTAGAGCCCTAACTGGAAGCCTAGAAAGATTTAGTCCTAGGCTAAGCAAAATAGGTTCTACCATCCAATTCTGAAAGGCACAGAAATCACAATTGGTGGAAGTAGGGCTCTAGACCCCTATCCAAAACTGCACTAGATTGGGCTGACCCCTCCATATCATCTGAGGCTATAAGTGCTCCAAATCCATAATGTTGTAGTTGTAAAACAAAATGAGGTGCATTAATAGTGAGAAATGCAAAAATCTAGGAGAAGCCTCCCTCTTCTTGAGAGCTTCAAGTCCTTCATGCATCTTATTTATTACATATCCTATGTAATCATATCCTCTGCTTGTATGCATGCTCTGTCAGTCTAGTACCATCATTAGGATAGCAAATGAAATCCTCTTTGCACCACCATCCATCCCTAGCACCCTGCATAATCCATATGCAATGTATTTGATGTAGAAACATAGGTCTTTGTAGAAGTATGGGGCTGCCCCAGCGATTGCTACTATATAGTTTCTATTGGCTCTAGGGACATGACTCTGGATTTTCTTAGCCACTATGGTTGATTCCCTAATATATCTATTAGCTTGGGCCTACAGAATGATCTCTGTGGCCATGGGAATACGGATACCAAAAGCCCTCATAAATGAATTTTTGTCCAATGTGACTAGAGCCGAGCCATCCCCTTTCCTTATTATTTTTGATAAAGGGTCATATTTGTTGGCCAAAGCTATGAGCAAGTCTATATCATTAAAAACATCAAGCACTACCAACCTAGCCAACCCGGAGGTCCAAGGGTTTAAAACGGGTACTGGACTATCGGCATTCTTATGAAAATATCTAAACAAACACATGTTAGACACATCTCCAGTCTTTACATCTCTACAGTAACTTAAATTATCAACAAAGGCTTCATCACTAACCTTTTTATTCTGTGACAACCCAGGCAGCAAAGTGAGAAATTCGTCTGAGAAACTTTCTTTCACTTTTTCCTTGGATCCCTTGTTGGTGGAAGCTTCGTTGGTTGATGGCTGACTCATCTTGACTATAGATGCAAATCTTTCTGAAAATTTTGAACTTCACTGAACTCCTTATTCGCTAAAAACTCAAAAATTCTCGAATTCTTCAGCTCTGGCTCTTTGGAATGCTTGGTAATTTTAGAATGAGTGACAGTTAACTGTATTTATTCTAAAGAATTGAATGCAATTTCCCTTTCAAGACTCAAGCTCTATAATTCATGTCACTTCCACCATTACTTGGCACATTCTGAACTTCAATTCACTAGCCATGAGCTGAGAAAGTGATAGGAAATCAAATTTGATTTTTGGCGACCTAGCGACTACATAGCCAATCATAGTCGTTGAAAGACTTGGCGCTTTTTCACATTCTTCAGAGATTAGGCGACTAAAGGGAAATCCTTAAATCGCTATAGATGATTTTATCTTTTAAAATTTATCACGAGACCCGGCGACTATAGTTAGTCTCTTTATCGTTGAATATTTGAGCCTCTTATGATTTTACCCTGAGATTCAACGACCACCGTTACTTTTCATTTAGAGACTTAGCGACTAGCAGTGAGTCTCCCAGTCGCTGCAAAATTTATCATTTAATAATTTTATCCCGAGACTTGGAGACTACATCTTTCCCAAGTCTCATTACCCTTCCTCTTTATTGGGAGACTCAGCAACTGTTGTGAGTCTCTTAATCGCCAAAACCTGTTAACTTTTCAAACCTTTTCTAGAGACTACCCGACTTCGCCCATCTGGAGATCTGGCGATCAAAGAGAAGTCTCTTAGTCACTCAATCTCTTAAACTTCACTTTGACTTTGACTTTCTGAAGAGATTTGGAGACTGAGCCCATCTGGAGATCTGGCAACTGAAGGAAGAACATCTTTGATTTATTTCTTCTGGAGACTCAGTGATTATAGTCCATCTATTAATCACTAAGAGGTTATTATTTCTTTATTTTACTCTACAACCAATCAGGAATGAACACGTCATCAAATCCGGCAAACGGATTCATATCTTTTTTCATTTTTTGACCTTGGCAAACACTTAACCCTTAGTCATCTGGCGATTGTGCGACTAAAGTTACCTCCCAGTCACTGAATGATTTCCTTAACCTGGTTTAGTCCGGAGACTGCACGACAAAGCATTTCTCGTGGTTGCTGAAACTTTTCCTGACTCATGGTTTGATTGGGAGATAACACGACCATTGCTCGATCAAAGATGTATCAGCGGTTCATATTCACTCTGTGAAAACCTTTACCTTAACTCACCACCTTCTGGTGAACACGCGACTAAAGATATCTCACAGTCTCTTAATATTTTCCTTTACCCTGGTTAAATTTGGAGACTGCGGGAAAGCCTTTATTCGCCAAGTCACTAGATATCCTGCTTAACCTCAGTTAGACTATGAGATTAAACATCGACCGTTGATTTTTCCTTCATCTTACGGTTATCGTTGAGTCACTGAACATTTTAAGACTTAACTGCTACATCATGAGATTAAGAGATAACTGTGTCGCTAGATCGTTGAATGTTTACAACATAACCACCAGGATTCTAAGGATACGTGACTACTGCAATCACTGGGTCGCTAGATAAAAACACTAACCGCCTGAGAACTGGGAGACTTGGTGACTGAAAGAAAACATAACTGCCATCTTTCATTTCGAGACTCAGTGACTATAGGGAATCTCATAATCACTGAATACTTTATCACCTCATGACTTTATTAAGCGATCATCCGACTAAAGGTATTTCTGATCTGGAGACCAGGCAACTATAGTTGCTTTGGAAACATTTATCAATGTAGTTGCTAGATCTTAAATAGATCATTCGGAGACTTGGCAACTGAAAACATCCGCTGAGTCTCATGAAGAAAGGGAATATTCTCTATACTTAAAGAGATCGCGCGATAAAGGGCTGCTCTGAATCACCAGACTTAAAGGGAATATGCTGAAATCATTTGGAGACTTGGTGACTAGCTAGTGATTATAAAGCGCACATGTTTGAAGGCTTACTTAAGTGATTTGAAAAAGGTAATGGCAAAATAGAACTCGGTTAAGCTTTCCTAGGGTTTTTGGATTTTTAGAAGCATCTTCGACCTAGCACTTAGGGTTTTTCACCATTATGAACAATTTGAGAGCTCTGGGAGAGGAGATTGCGGGAGATTTATCACAAAAATAGGAAAAACCTTCAAAGGAGCAAAAATTAAAATGCAACTTTGAAATATTGAAAATACTACCAACATACCTAACCTTGCATCTCCTTCATTCTCCTTTTGTCTCTTAATCTCAATCACACATTCTTTGCCACTTAATCTTAACCCTCTATTGTAGAGGCAAATCCTTTAAAAGCTCTTCTCTCCATTGAACAAAGGATGCATAATCAAGCATTCAAGCGTACTTGCATTCTAGAGGACTTTTTGGCATTCTTGAGCATTCGTAGCAATCTAGTTAACTTTCTTGCATTGTTTATCATAGCATAGTTTCTTGCATTTCATTATAAAATACTAGTTGCTTTGCATCCATTCTAGCTTAGTTCTTTCATTTAATAGATGTTAATATTGCATTGCATCATAGATTATTATTACATTTTCTTAATCTAGTTCATTTCCATAGCTTACTTTGCATTATCATTCTTAGTTTAATCTTGCATTTCATAGCTTTGCAATCCTCCTAGTTTACTTTACATTTCATCTTGCAACTCAAAGAAGATGGGGATCATTTTCTGAATCTTCCATTTTGAGGTTGTCTAGTCACTATTTCTATTGTCTCAATCTAATGAGCACAATCCAGAACTAAACTCGCTTCAAATAGGAAGCAATAAGCCGCTTTAAAATATTTCTTTGTTTATTTCATGTTCTTACTAGATTAGGAATGTTTGATGTAATGGTTTATTGAAGTGTGTGATTTGCAGGTCTAAAGCATCACATTTTTATCATACACAAGGACTAGTGTTCCACTACTTGTTGAGAATAGGCGGATGATGATGGGGGTTGATGGGGGTCGGTGTTGTATATACTATATACTATACATATAGTAATTGAAATGCTACTTATGAAAAGGTGTATAAGAAGTAAAAATAGGAAAATTGAAAATACTAAATACAAAATACTTGAACATTGAATAATGAACAATGAATATCAATAGTGTAATGCCCCACCAAGGAACCCTTGGCTCAAGGACATTATACTCATTAAGTCATACACAATATATAATTTTTTTTCCAATAAAGTAGCAGAACATAATCTAATTTGATTTATTTAATGTTACTAGAAGTCAAGAGAATAAAGACATCGAGTACTACTTGTCCTATTCAATTAACAAATTATTATTCTTGCATACCTGAATATCGCTAGCATTCTTTTACATGATGACCACCATGTCCAACACCTGTAACTACACACATGTCTAAACAACTAGAAGCAAACATTAGATATATTCAATCGGAAATAATTTTTTTATTGATAGCTTAGCTATGAGAATCATTATTAAGAAGAAGTGAAATCATTATATTAGAAACTTAAAGACAAACCCTAAGGGACTAGACCTAGGCCTCGGGGGCTCATCATCGATGGCTTTGCCTACATTCATGCTTAGAGACTTCATAGTTCGACTCGCCCCATTCTAGACTATCTATTTATAAAATCAAGAAAGCGGGTACGCAACCCTTTCTAGGGTCTTGTTCCCCAGACAGTTTTCCCTTCGGCTGCCACCCACTTAGGTGTAACCTAAATAAAGTCCTATACTTAATCCATAACCTGATACTAAATCCACAACTCAAGGTAAAGTTAAAATCATACTATTATAAAATAATATATCATTATCTTTTATTAAGTATCTAGTTTATAAAGTACTAATCCTAAATCACAATTTACAGGATAAACAAGAAAGATACAAGGGAGTTTTGTCCAACCTTTTTATTATAATTCTAATAATCATTTCTTATATAGGGTGGCTGCAAGAAGTTGGGTCCCACTTTTGGCCAAAAAGTGAAAGTGTTTTCTCTGTTTTTCAAAATTTCTGTCAATTAATGTCTAAATTTGAAGCACTTAAAGATTGAATCTTGAAAAATTCAGTAATATAAAATTTAATGCTCGGAATCTAGTTTTCAAATATGTAATTTATTTCAATACCCACATGGTATAAATTGAATTTTAGTATGCATGTCTAAAAACTACTTTTTCAAAATGTTTGTTTCAGGACCACACCTCACGCGTGTACGGACACCCTTTTTTGAAGTAAATGAATGTATTTTTGGGAATCCTTTTGGGAAAAGGTACCTAAAACACTGAAGATTGATGAGAATATTTTATTTTATTTTTTTACTGAATATTTTTTTTATTAATTTTTAATTGACTATAAAGTACATTTTTTAAACCTCTAGTGTACGGACACCATAATTTGATAATTTCACTTTTTTTTAATTTTTTTTTTTAAATTGAAAAGAATTATATATAGTTTGATTACATATAACTCATTTTTTAAAAAATAAAAAATTTAAAAAGTTATTAAAGTTTTAGTTAACCTTGGTATTTTAAGTTTAGGTACCATGTTGGCTTAATAAATATTGTATAAATATTAAAATTCATCATATCACTATAAAATTCATATTTTTATAATCTGCACAATAAGAGCTAAAATGGATTTTCGTTTTATCAAAAAATTCATTCGAAAAATTGTCCTAAAAATTATGGCAAGGCAGAAATTTTACTCTGTAATGCCTTTACCAAATTTTTGGAGGTCAAGGCATAGGCTTGGTTCTACCAAGCCTAAACCAAACCGAATTTGAAATGAAATTCGAAGTGGATGTGTGCTTCCCGCTCATGTCTTAAGAAACGGGCGCCCGTTTTTTTAAAAAAAATTCAAAGTCTTAAAATGCATTTTTAAATCTTTTAAAAAAAAATTTTAAAAATTTAGAAATGGGCACCCGTTTTTTGAATTCAAAGAACAGGCACCCGTTTTGAATTCAAAAACGAGCACCCATTTTTTGAATTTAGGATCGAATGCTCGAATCTAAAACAAGTGCCTGTTTTTTGCAAACGGGCACCTATTTCGAGCGACATTTGTCATTTCTAAAAGACTTCCACGGAATTGTCCCCCAACTCCAAACTCTTACCCTATAATTAAAAATAAAATCAATATCTTTACAAGATTCACCACTGGTAATTATTATTATTATTATTTTATAATAGTGTGAACTTAGCAACTCTATCAAAATAATAATTCAATAAATATGACTATTCTATAAGGCCTTGAGAAATGAATGACAAATAAATATCCATTATAATATAACGTGTACTAAATGGATTATTTACCATATTCATGCAATGAATATTCTTTAAACTATATAGTAAACAATATGTGGACATTAGTTACAAAATTAAAATAGTTAAAAATTAATAGTTTCAAATAAATATCCATTATAATATAACGAGTGTACTAAATGGATTATTTACCATATTCATGCAATGAATATTCTTTAAACTATATAGTAAACAATATGTGGACATTAGTTACAAAATTAAAATAGTTAAAAATTAATAGTTTTAAGGTGGAATCAATTTATTAGCACAAGTCATTAACTAAGAGATTATCTTCCAATAACTTTCAATTTTTTAAGAGATGACTTAAAAGATTATCTTTCTAAACTTATGAGATAAGCAAAGTCTCAAGACATAAGATTTCCTTATTGTTTTAATTTGAAAATTGTTGATCATATAAATAAAATAATAATTTTATAACTATCTATAATTCTTATTAATAGAAAAAAAGTTATTTCACTTAAAGAAATAAAACTCAAAATCAGCCAATACCACTATTGCATATATAAATATTCCAGCACCTTCTTATTATGCCAAGTCATTTTTAAGTATCGAAAAGATAATATTTCTTTTTATCTAATGTTAATTTATATTAAATAAAATAACTATGTTTTTAAATATTCATTCTCTATTACAATTTGTGGTAATTGTTAAATTTTAATAAAATAACATTGACTTAAAATAGCTATAACTTTCACATATGTTAACCAAATTAAAAACTTAAATATGCTTCGGAAAGGGAAGAATGTGAAGAAGAGAAATTTGGAATTAATTTTTAAAATATCATAACCAAGTGTGAGCAGATTTTTTTGCAACTAAACTCACTTATTTAATCCGAGAGGTAATTCATTACAATATCTAAAACATAAAAAAATAATGTTTAATAAAATTAAATTATTAAATTACACAAATTAACCATAAGACATCATGAAGGAATATTAATATCAATTTAATATAATTTACAAATTTACAAAACTAGATTAAAAGATAAATCAATATTGTTAAAATATTCAAATTCTAAACTCATAATATATATTTTATTCAATACCCTAACTTGTCTCCTACAAAGCATAAACAAATATAAACAGCGGCATAAGATATTCAAAAAAATTTAAAGCAATAGAGTGGTAAAAACATTAATGGATGAGGAAGAAATAAGTGGAAATATTTATCAACAATAGAACAAAATTTAAAGCAGTTTCGCATAGCATACAAATAAATTAATATCACAGAACTGGTTAAGGGTACTCACCTCTTTTCTCTGTTAGAGATGTTCAGAGGGTTCATTATTAAATGTATGTTGAACTCTATTATGTATGTGCTGGTACATTGCTTTTCTTGATCCTCAATATGCCCCTCCGTAAAATCTTCTTTTCTTTGTCTTTTCACACAAACGTAAATCTCCCTCATGTGCATTTATTTCTCTCTCCCCACAAATATAATTCTAATATAAACATAATTTTATTAATTCCTATCCCACTCCCTTCACATAGGAGATCCTCCCTGTATATAGATTGGGGAAGGTGGTTGCACGAGTAATCCAACCGATGCAACCATCCCAACTATATTAGTTATTTGCTAATATTATGATTTTCAAAACCATTCTCGTGAAGGGTTACATAAATTTTGTTTAATAACATTTAAATCTATGTCTCCTCATTTTGAGGATGACAAAATATATATATTAAATATTTTAGGAATTACTTACTATGGTAACTTACCAAGGTATTTCCCAAACATAATTATATCATATACTTACCATAATCTCATAATAATTTCCTCCACATAATTAAATTACTATATAATAATAATATATATTTATATATATGTATTTATAGGCATATGTGTGTACCCATATGCTTATGGTACATATACCATAGTAAGAAATATTATTACTAATATTATAAATATTTATTTTATTGTGAATATTATTATTTTAAATCAAATACATTATAATTTGAACCCACTTACTAATTCATATTCTTTACAAAATATAATAGTGATAAATATTAGGTAACTACTAACATAAGTTAAATTTTACCACTATTATTAAAACATTATTAATACTATAAATTCTTTATTATTATTTTATAATTAATAGCAATTAACTCTTATATAAATAAAATATATATGGGTATGCTTCTCAAGGAAGTCACTAACCCAATGGCAACTTGGGACCCCTTACAAACTAGAGGTCTTGAGTTCCACTCCCACCCTCTATACTAACAAGATATACAAGAGAGAGAGAGAGAGAGAGAGAGAGTCTATAAAGTAGGAGTAAATATAGGAGTAGATAATTAGTTTTATTTACTTTTATATTATATTTATTATTTTTGTTTATTCACTTTGCATTTAGTATATTTATCTAAAGCCACCTTATACATCAAAATCTCATGCTCCATAAATGCAAGAAACAAGCAATGCACTCCACATAATCTAACAACTAAGATCACACAATAATTCACTATCCGCACAAGGACTGACTCAAAAACTCCCCACCTAAGGGACATAAAAGGGTCAAAGGTAGGATTTCCCTCTTGCGAAACCTTGGTGATATCTTCATAACAACAACAACAATCAAGGATTTTGAGGGCTCGCTTAGACCTGTGGGACCAGGTGAAGACAATACCCGGTACCTGCAAGCCTGCATCACCGAGAAGAGATACATTTGTCTATATATACAATAAGACATTTGCAAACAGATGACCAAGATCAATACATCGTGCGGACCTCAACTAAGTGAGTAACTACGACTTCGTCCTGAGTCATGAAAACACATCAATAACATATACATTAAGCATGAGGCATCACATATATATAATGGTTAGCTTCCAAATCCTTGGGTTAGCTCTTTAAATCTTCATAAGTATATACAAGATGAATGATTTCTAATTTAATAAACAATAATCATAGCTGAGTATATCTAAATATATGATAAGCATATCATCATAACATAAATGTGAATGCATAGCTCTAATCATCATAATGTAAAATTTTCAAATCAAATAGTCCAAGTATAATCATCGGAGAGGGTGTTACAAATAGAACTAAGAACAGTTACCAAATAAAATTTCAATTAGACAAATGGAATTGTCAAATTGGCGAATTGAAGATTTCAATTATATCAAAAATATCATAAATATGATTACAATGAGTATCATGATATCAAAACAAGTACAAAATGTCAAAATGTAGTGAAGGGAGGCCTCTAATTACCCCTCAAGGAAAACACCTCATCACTGGAACTACTGGACTCCTCATGATCAAGATCCGCCAAACGAACACCAAACATCCTTGCATTCAAAGCTACAACCTCCTAATCCACATCAATCTATAATGGCTCATTTGTCTCTACATCCCTTTGTGTTGTTGGACTCTTCTTGTACATACGTGTCTTGCGGTCAATGAGATGCAAGGCACTATTTACAACCACTAGCTTCTCTTCTCTACTAGAGGTATGTTTCTTACTCTTAAAAGAGGGGATGAAGATATAAATACACCAATTCCTCTTTGTAGCTAAAGAACTAGAAAACTGAGAAAGCAGTCGAATGGCTAGTGTGGTAGTATTTGATTTTTTTCTATGACAGTTCCACCACAAAATCTTGTCCTCTTGTGCCATAGTTCTTATATCCATATTTTCTAATCCAAATAACCCCTTGCCAACAATTTCAACATCATACATCTTATCAATGTACCTGAAGAATCTTGCCTTCACCTCATCATCTTGAATTAGTGTTACTCTACCAAGCCTAGGCATGTACCACTTCGGATTTAATACATAAGGAGCCATATGTAAGAGAGTGTTCAACGTATCCCATCTATGATGTATGATTGGCCAAATGTGCTCATTGTAGAATGCTAAAGTGGGGTCCTCTCATACAACAACCCTCATCTGTTCAAGCATAGAATCAATGCACTCATACACCTCCCCAAGGGTAGGTACATCCCCATCCCCATCCCCATATATGATGACCTGGAAAACTGGAGCAATGATAGGGACTATATATTTTGCATCGCTCCAAAATACATCACTCTTCACTATCTTCTTCACCCTCTTCTCCTACTCTATCCTGGCCTCGACCCATCAATTCCACTTTGTAGTCATAACACTAGTACATTTGAGACCTTTTTCTGATGGTTGAACGTCTGGATTTAGACAGTATACTGTCGATTAAGTGACACCACCCGACGTTGTAGTTTTGCAGTCGGAAAAACTGACGATTTTGTTAGGCATCATACTTATGACAACCACAACTGTCACAAAAAGAGGGTGCCAACAAAGCGAACCTGTCATCGGACCTATCTATGGTCGTCGAAATTGGGATGCCTATCCATCGCAACAAATACAAAGGACGGTGACCCGTCAGAATATTCTGACGAGTAGCCATCATTCATAACTTGTTTGCCGATAGAAATGTTATTAATGCAATGGACATCTATCAGAAGTTTATGATGGATATCCATCGTTTATGGTTTGTAACGACAAATATGTTGTACATGCGACGGGCATGCATTGGGCATTTACGACAGATGTTTGTCGTTTATGTTTTTTTCCGACAGTGATGCTACTAATGCGACGTCTGGATGTCAGATGTTTGCGATAGCTAATCATCGCTATTGTGGGGCCGTCCTAGTTACAATGATAATCATTTTTTAAAAAAATATATATATATATTTGTCGATTCAAAACTGTGTTCTTGCAGATCTGGTTCCTAGTCATGATTTGATTATGGATCATTCGGAGATAACTTTGCAGTAGATTCGGTAGCAACTCATGGATTATTGAGTCAAGTCTAGAGACTTAGATTTCGAATGGATCATACCGAATCAAGACTTGTGACAGCAACGGCTCTAGCACAAGAAGCTAGTGCGGTGATCAGAGATGCATTCTTCCTGATGTGTTCATGGGATATATGCGGACCTGATTGCATTCGAATTTGATTCGAGCGACTTCTTGACTTCTTTGGTCTGAATTTGATGTGCTTTGTTCCTATGGAGTGTAGCAATGACTTGACTTGGAGTTTGAGTAGACTATGCATTGATCGACTTGAAGACATAATCAAGCTACTCTTTACATTTTTGTTGAGATCGGGTTGTGATGGATTGCCGGGATCATCTACCATTTTTGCCATAGTTTCGAATGAGTTACGTGTGATGTCGAGAGAGCGACGTGCAGAACTTGCACATTGGAGATTTGTAGATCACTATGGTGTCCGTGATGACTTGGGAGAAGTCTTCTTCTTGGTGAACCAAGCTGAGAGACTTAGATTATAGAAAGTGGATCATTTGATGTGACTTATGAGACATTGAATGCCTCTTCATAGTGGGTTCACAGTGCGGTCTATGGTGTTTCTTTGCGACTGGGTTCTTGACAGAGATCTATTGATTTGGTAGCCATTGAGATGGATCAATATATATTTGTCGTATGTGTATTAAGACCTTAAATTATTGAGTTTCTCTTTGTTTCGAGAATAATTTAACATTCTCTACTTAACAGGGCCAACCACGTGAAGGTGGAAGCTCATCTGACCCCTCCTAGGAGCCTCTTATGACCCTTTACAACATTTTAAGATCTCTAAGATGTATTCTTAGGGATCATAAAGGGTCGTAAAGGGTCATAACGGGTCCTAGAACACAACAGCTGAGAAACATAAATGTAGGCATGATGCAACAGTGGTTAGCGGAAGCCTTCAAATAGTGAGCAAATAGTAAGTTTCAATCCCTCAACACCCAAGGTGAAAGGGCCAAGTGCTAGATACCTATCTCAGGTATAGTAAAAGGACTTGGAGAAGGTTATCACAACCCAACTATGCAAGGTAACCTAATCACTAGGCTTACCAAAGTCCTAAGCACCAAAAACCAAGGATTCACTAAGAGGTCTCTTTAACAAAATGAGTACTCAAACCCCATGAAATGGATACTAAGACCAGGGGTGGCCCACAATCACTTCTCTAGCCTATTTAGGTCCTATTTTGATAGTTCCAATGGTTCTTTCACCAATGGGCAACTCATAATACCAAGTTGCTTCACAAAACCAACTTTAGGCTTGTAGCCTTTTCAAACTAGTATTTTGAATCTAGGTCAAAATCCTTCCAAACAAAGTATGAATTAGGTTGGGAATATAGGTACCCTTTTGGGACTTATAAAACATATTAAGACACTAGGACTTGAAACCAAATGAAGGTCACTAATTTATCTAATTTTAGGACAGGGCTAATAGGCCTAATCAGGTCTAGTTTGCACTACAAGTGCTTCTTCCTCCAAGCCAATGCAAAGATCAATGATGGGATCCTTTGAGGGAATGTACAAGGGCTCCAAATCCAAAATCTTGGGTCTTGATGAATCCCCAATTGAGTTTTATCATGACTGTTCTAAGTCACTGGTAGGTGCACATATGGGCCTGTACACCTAGGGCTTTGTGGAAAACACACCCCCCTGTAGAACTCCACCTCTAACCTGCATTTTCTAAAAGCACATAAACAAAGGTTGAATTCCACCAAGGGGCATCAGATTCCCATGGTGGAATTGGATCAAAAGGTCAAGCCCTATCGAAACCTTGCTGGAAACCCTCAATCCGAGCAAGCAGTCAATAAACTTTGATAACTTTTGATCTAGGATGAATTAGATCATGAAACCTACTGTAGTTGAAAGAGGATTGGATACAAAAACTTCTAAACTCAAAAACTCATGCACACCAGCCTGTACATGTCCGTACTAGGGCACTGTTCTCAAGGAATGCAGGGAAAATGGTTGATATTTTATTGATTAATTGCCAAAATTACATTGTATATCCTATCACCTTCCTGTAAGGGCTTATATAGGATACTCCCAATGGTTACATGACCTGTTTGAACTAATTGGCTATTTGGGAGTGGTGTTTACAAGTTTGACAACTTTTAAGGAAGTTGCTCGAAAGTTGCTTGACAACTTTTAGAGCAACTTTGCCAATTTTACAATTTTGCAAATTTAATGACCAAAATTGGTCCTAACCTTATTTTGATGATCCCTAATGGATCAAAATATAGAAAAGCATGAAAATACCTATGACTAGGGTGTTGGATCATAAATGACCACTAGTTAGACCAAGGGCTCATAAAATGCCAAACTTGAAACTATGGTCTTACAATGGGATCCAATGTCTAACCCTTATCCTAGCATGACTAGAGGCCTCTAAGGACCTTAGTGTGAAATCCTAGGTTCCATAGGAATTCTTGTTGAATCTGGAGTAGGTGCTCCTGCACCAAGGCATCATGGTCACAATTGTTTGGAAACACAACATAATTGAGTGGTATACCCAGATGATGCAATGCAACTACTCCTCCAGTTCCATGTCTACACTGTGTAAACAAAATCCAAAGATAAAGAATAAATTTAGAGAGCACATGAGGAGAGTGATAACGACCAAAATAATATAGGGACCTATATTACTTTGGTCGTTCTCGCTCTCCTCCTCTCTCTAAATTTCTTTTTTATCTATGGATTTTGTTTACCGCAGTATAAACTTGGAACCAAAGGAGTGATATATAGTTGTGTTGCATCGTCAGGGTATACCATTCAATTATGTTGTGTCTCCAAAAAAATTTGATTATGATGCCTACATTTATGTTTGTCAGCTATTGTGATATCTACATTTATGTTTCTCATTTGTCGTGTTTATGTGCATGTTCTTTATGTGTATCTACTAGAAATTCTAAAATAAAAATTAGTATCTACAATAGCCCTCTGTTAACCACATTTACGCATATGGTCCCAACAAAGTAGTGCACAAACTACACAAAGAAGGCATCGCAAAAATATGATTTTTGCTTTCACCATTGAAACAATCTTGGCGGCACTAGCTACATCTCAAGCCTTGCACAAGTTGCACTCATTTCCTACACTAGGTATAGATGTAGATGGGGTAGATGTAAATGTGGTTTGATCGACCCACTGAAAGTATTGACATCCAATATTTCCGTGACAATACCAAATGTACATTAGTTCTTCATAAAATGATTAGTTGTCACATTATTTTTAAACATAAAATATAATTATGTATCCAAACCTTTTTCCTATTTGGGCAAACCCAAAATTGACGCCCAGGATTAGTTGTGCATGATGTCTTCAACATGCATGAGCCAACACCACATTGACACATAGGCATATTGACCGAAGTCATCGATGTTATTTCGACAAATATTGCATTATCACAAATATTGCATTGTCATTATTGTGTTCATTCATACTAATTATAATTATAATAAAAAGAAACATACTAATGTAGACTTGCACATTTTTTGGCTAAGTCGAAGTCTTTGGTTTAAATCACTAGACACTCAAAACAAAATGACAAACCAAAGATGACCATGCAATTGTAAAGAAAGGTAATTTGCTTAATCACATCACTAATTTGTGTATGTCTAAATACTGGTGTATCTCAAGTGATTTGATTCTTGTCATGCCTACTACAAATGAGAACAATCTTAACTAGTGAAGTTGTTTAAACATATAGAGATTAAATACACTCTTTTAGAATGAAATTTCTCTTAACAAAAGATCAAAGATATATAAGTAGGTTATATAAAACAAGGTGAATAAGAGTAATACATATAAAACAATCAGTAGAATATGCCAAACATCTGGTATAATTGTACATTTCATTCATGTCATTGATATTCTTTTTCATCCATCTCATCATCAAGATTGTCGTAGTCAATGACATCATCACCACCACTATTTTTGTTGTCATCATCATCACCATCAACATCATCATCATCATCATCCTCATCATCATCAACATCATTAGCAGCATCATCGTCATCAGTAGCAGCAGCATCGTCATTTTCTTCTTCATATTCTTCTTCGACTAGCTCTTGATCGTGATCTGGTTCTACATCATCTTCCTCAGTATCTTCTTCCATCACATTATACTTTATCGGTCTTCCTCTTGGATCATGTCTAACAACAAATGATCAACCTAGTTTATGTGGAACCTCTGAGTAAAATACATGTTCACATTGGCTTGGAAGAACATAGGGCTCTTCTCCAACTAGCTCAAACAACCTTGTATTAATCATTGGAAATTCATTGTCACATTCAATAACAGTTCTATCAGGATCATTTTTATTGAGTTGTAGTTTGTATCATTTCACAACGAAGAGAACTAATTTGAAGGAATTGAAGTCACAGTCAAGTATATCAACCAAAATACCATAGTATCAATTTTGTGACTCTCGAGGATGTAAATCATTTCTAAATGAAATATTAGTCACCTAGAACACTGCACTTATCCCAGAATCACAAGTTCTCTTCATGTCATCCAACTTTTTGATGTGAAATTTATAACCATTTCAAAACATAGCCTTATGGTGTTTCACCTGCAATAATGTCAAACATGTATAAATTATTGCATCACGAGTTAAAAAATATATGATTGATTAATTAACAAATTTATAAGTACCTGGTGATCTCTTAAACCATATGCTAAATCTATTTCTTTTTGTGTAACATTGGGATCTCCGTTGCGATGAGCTTGTATAACCAATGAAGACACAGATTCTCATGTTAATCTATGATCATCATGTTGACATCATTCAATCCATGCTGTCATCCAATCTTGATTGTTTGCAATAAACAAATATATTGCATCTCACTCTTTAGCAGCTGTACAAAAGTAAATAGATGACTTACAATAGATTTATTTTGAAGATTAAGAATTAATTTACTACAATAACATCTCATAATTTATTACCTTTCAGTTTTCTAAATCTACCTTTGCCCACCAAGTACTCCCCTTCAAATTTTTTAATTGAGTCGAGACCCAAATGTAATTTATATGGGTCTTTGCTACAAGATTAGGAAGATATTGAGTAACGTACACCATCATCTGGTATACCATATATCCCTCAACCATAGAACCCTCAGGACGTGCTCTTTGTCATACCAAACCTTTCAAAAATTTCAAATGTCTCTCAACCATCCACATTGACCTAGCATGTACAGGTCCACACATTTCAATCTCCTCAACTTGGTGTATGAGGTAGTGTTCTTGTGCATTGAAAAAAATTGGAGGTAAACACTTTTGTATTTCACACAATAATCGACAAATTATTTTCTTCCAATATTTTATATCTTATTTATGGATTTCTTTAGATGACAACCACCTACAAAAGATTCAAGACATAAATATATAAATACGAGACTTTACAATATATTACTTGTTTGATATTATTGTTTGATATATTGAACAAATATCACTGCTTACCTCGTGTATTTTCCAAGATCATATATCACTTGTTTGATATTATTATTGAAGTTCTCTGAAAGAGATAGGGGTAGAAAATACTGCAACAATTGTCAATTGATCATTTCATACAATGAAAATTGAATACAATTACACAAATATATTGTAAATACAAAAGACTATGACTTACCTTGATGAAAATATATCAATCATGCATTTTCATCCCTGACCCAATATCATTTTTCTTTGATATGAGATTACTTATATCCACAGCAAATCCTGTAAGAAATCAAATTTTTTGGATCACTTATTTTATGGCATTACTTTATTGCTCTGTTAATAACTAAGGAAGAGCACTTGCATTAATCTGGTCTCCATTACTATTTGATTCAATAATATTTTTCATTGCATGATTGGAATCATGAATGTCACTACAAATTTTACCAAGTTTTTCTTTGTCATGCCTTCCATCTAATATTTTCTACATTGTCTGTTACATTTTTTCCAATATGCATAGTATCAAACAAATGCACAATTTGTAGATGCTCATAGTGGGGCAGCCTACTAAATTCTCTGGGATAACATTTTAGTCCCTTTGTAAGCTGGTTGATGATGCCTTCATGACCTTCAAGATCATCAACTACATAATTAGCCAACAAAACACAATCAAAATATATAATTTTCAAACATCAACCATTACGTGGAATGATATTACCTTGAATTCTATTATATTTCAACTGTCATAGGTGAGGTGTCATTCTTCGAAGCTTTGATGTAGTCTCTTCTTTCCCATTGAAAAAATAACTTTTTGCACTTCAATACTTATGATTTCTGGAGAGGAACTACCTATACTCATCAAACACCTATTTTCTTAAACTTTTGGAATGACGGGATTTCATCTTTGGACCACACATTAGACATGTAAATTTTTTCTTTGTTTGAAGACCTACAAGATAACAATAAAATTAGATTAAATATGTATATTTTTAAAAGTTGAATTATCGCATACAACTAGAATTCACCATAACATACCATAGAAATGTGTCAACCCTAGAGCATCATGAATTGTCCACACAATTATTGCATGGAATTGAAATTATCTTTGTCCAATTGGTCAAGAGATGTCATACATAGTGAAACCTTCCATAACACCAACAACTCGTCGATAAGAGGCACAATATATACATTCATATCTTTCACTTGGTACTTACCTAATTGAATTAACAACAACATCAGATAATTATTGTGACCATTTCACTCTAAGACTTATAATTACATGTAGATAACTATAAAATAATAAGATACTTGGAAAAATTATTGCCAACATAATGTGCTCCATCTTTATTGACATCCATGGAGGAAGATTATTGTTTATAACAAAAATAGGCCACATCGAGCAAACAAATCTCATCTCTCCATGCGGATTGACACCATCTGCTGCCAGAGAAAGCCTGAGATTTTGAGGTTCCTCTTTAAAGTGTGGTCGCTTTTCCTTTATGTCCATAAATGATGAACCATTCACAGGCATTCAAATAATGTCATTTTGACTCCTGTCGTGTGCATGGTAATCCATAAATTATGCCAAGCTATTGCACTTGAATAATCATTTCAGACATGGAATAATGAGGATGTGACGAAGAACCTTGTGAGGCACCTTTTTGTCACTTGATCATCTTGATATCTGCTCGTATGGCATTCAGGACATTATGTTGCATTTTCGTGCTCTTTATAATAAATAATATGATCTTTAGGACAAGCATCTATTGTTTGATACTCCATTTCAATATGTTTCATAGTGGCACATAATTCTTAGTATGAGCAAGGGAGAACATTTGATGGTGGTAACAGAAAGTCACATATCAATCTGTAACAAATAATATAAGTCATTGCTATAAACAATCTTAATGGTACATGTTTTACCTTTTATAGACTCTAATGACATATATGACAAACCTTAGCATATATGACATTGCTATGTTGGATAAACCATTCATAACCTTCAAATTCACCAACAACAATATAGCAGAGAGAAGATTAGATTGGGAGTCTTCGTAAAGGGTTGTGTCTACCTTCTCAAGTAGAGGTATATCATGGACGTCGTCAATGTCATCCTCATCATAATCATCATCAGCAGCAATAGCAATAGCACTAGCAGCACTAGTACCAAATGTGTCAACGATCAATGCATTTATACCATCATCTTCAAATATGTTTTATGGCGTATGATCATCATTTTCCATAAGATCATCCTCTATATTCACACTAGAGAGATCGACCTATATAAAAATTATGATAATCAAACCTCCTTCCATGGTTCATATGTATATTAATTGTGAAAACAATATAACAAACAACTTACCATTGGATTATAATCAAACCAATGTTCCATGTGACCATTCTCCCTACAATGTCTCTTTGCTATTTTGATTTTGATTTTTCTTGTCTTTAAGCCGTTACAACTCTTGCATGGACAATAACATTTGTCATCGTCTTCTCTTTAAAATTTAGACAACAATCTAATGATTGTCTCTCTATTTTGATCGAATTCCCTTGTATTATCTGACATGATCCTTAATGTGTATATCTGCAAAACAAATTGGAGATGTCTCCTTTCATTAGATTCATGTCAATTTTTCATAGCTTCTCATTTTCTGACAGATTTCGCCAAAAGCTTTGTAGGAAACCAAGTAAGGGGTATTCTTGAATTCAAACACATTGAGCTGGTACAACTAAATTATAAATCATGAATTCACTATAAAATTAAAAATGAATAGGGACATAAGTAAGACATTTAATGCATTATTACTTCATCATAATGATAAAAATTTCATTAACTCAAAGCAGATAGAAATTCAAAATAGTAGGATATCTTAATCTTTATGAGCTCAAATTCAAAATAGTAAGTGCATTATTTTATTGCTGATGTTCCTATTTGATCTAATAGCATCAATATAACAAATAGAGCACCGACCAATCAAATAGGAACATGAGGTGCTCAAACAGTGAGCTCATAAAACAATATATTTTAGTCTTAATAAAATCTTATAAAACAACATATATTGTGTGAAGTGTTTGATCTCTCTTTATTTATTTTGTTGTTGATATTCACTATGTGGTACTCCCCGTTTATGATCATTTCATGAAGAAATGTCTTGATGTATTGTGGGCTGCAAGCTAGGGCATCATGCATTATTTATGAGCTCACTATTTGAGCACCGGCCAATCAAATAGGGACGTGAGGTGCTCAAATAGTGAGCTCATAAACAATGCATGATGCCCTAGTTGTAGATAGTTGTCTCTTCTATAATGATGGAGGAGTGAAAGGTAATGATCAATGAGGTTGCTGCTATTAGATCATACATTAATACACTTACTCTTTTGAATTTGAGTTTGGGCATCATGCAATATTATTGTTGTCATTGCATGCTTGCTGCTGTTGTGCACCATATATTGTTTTATACACTGTTTATTTCATTGAGACTGTGAACTATTGTAGTTGATTGTATTTTTTTGGGGTCTAATCTATTGTAATTGTTTATTTTTTCTTTGAATCATTGTTTACAATTACTTTTGATGCAATATTTGTGTGAAGAACAAGAACAAAATAGTGAACGAGTGTATTTGACAAAGATAAACATGACACATTTTGTTGGGCTAATTGGGTTGGCCTGGTACCATTTACATGGTCTGTCCAGATATTAAACAGTGAGCTCATGAACAATGTCAGTAATAAACAATGAGCTCATGAATAATGTATAATGTCCTAGCTTGCAGCCCATGAGCCATCAAGATATTTCCTCATGAAATGATCATAAACAGGGAGTACCACATAGTGAATATCAACACCAAAACAAATAAAGAGAGATCAAACACTTCACACAATGCCTTGAAGGTAATAGAAATGATGCCCTAGCTCTCAAAGCTAGCATGTCATCAAGCATTTCAAATGAAAAGATGTAAACAATGTCAGTATTAAACAGTAAGCTCATGAACAATGTATCATGTCCTAGCTTGCAGCAGCCCGCAAGCCACCAAAACATTTCCTCATGAAATGATCATAAATGGGGAGTACCACATAGTATATTATTTTATTACTGATGTCCCTATTTGATTTAATAGCATCAATATAACAAACAAAGAACTGACCAATCAAATAGAGACATGAGGTGCTCAAACAATGAGCTCATAAAATAATATATTTAGTCTTAATAAAATCTTATAAAACAATATATATTGTGTGAAGTGTTTGATCTCTCTTTATTTGTTTTGTTGTTGATATTCACTATGTGGTACTCCTCATTTATGATCAAATAGACAAAGCTCGAATGCCTACCTCAAGTGTCTGTGCTCTCTTCCCACACAGTGTCGGCCTCTTCATGCACGCCAAACTCAAATGTCCTCTTCACGCCATGCAAAAGTGTAGTTCCATCTTCGCAGTAGCTCTTTGAATTCACAAATCACAAATGACACTTTCTTTTTCTTTTATTTTGTTTATAACCAAATGGGTGTCACAATTTATGAGCTCATTGTTTGAGCACTGGCCAATCAAATAGGGACATGAGGTGCTCAAACAGTGAGCTCATAAAAAATGCATGATGCCCTACTTGTAGGTAGTTATCTCTTCTATAATGATGGAGGAGTGAAAGGTAATAATCAATGAGGTTGCTGCTATTAGATCATACATTAATACACTTATTGTTTTGAATTTGAATTTGAGCATCATGCAATGTTATTGTTGTCATTGCATGCTTGATGTTGTTGTGCACCATATATTGTTTTATACACATAGAACAATAGATTTGGGAACTTAGACTTATGTTCAATCCTTAGTAATGGTTTGGAGAACTAATTATTAGATGAGTGACTATAGTACCCTAGTTTGCATTATTAGATGATCTTGTTTAATTTGTGTTCATTTCATGCAAAGATACATGTAAAGGAAAAGAAATTTTTGCATCTAAAGATTACATGTATATATATGAAAAATAAATTGTATATACCATATAAAGAAAATAACTTTCAAAAGAAAATGCAAGAATACAGGCATACATAAAAGGATGAACATAAATAATAAGGGTGTCAGACATTGCCTGAAGTGATGAATTTTTGACCCACGTATGAATTTAGTGTGCCCCTATGTGATCTAGAAGCTGCAAAGAAAAGAGAGATGGGGGTTAGATAAAAAATATCTAAGCAATGAATGGCATCCTATTACTGATCCTCATCTACAATTATGTATGTGCATAGTCAAGTTATATACTTCTGAAAGAAAAACCAAGCTCACAGTCTCAATGAAATAAATAGTGTATAAAATAATATATGGTGCACAACAGCAGCAAGCATGCAATGACAACAATAACATTGCATGATGTCTGAGCTCAAATTCAAAACAGTAAGTGTGTTAATGTATGATCTAATAGCAACAACGTCATTGATCATTACCTTTCACTCCTTTATCATTATAGAAGAGATAACTACTTACAACTATATTTCATAGTTCCTCCTTTGAAGTATATATATATCAAGTATAATTATGAGTTTACATCATATACTTAGTCTTAATAAAATCTTATAAAACAACATAAAACTAATCCAAAACACTTTGTCTTAATAAATTCTTAATAAAATAATATATTTAGTCTTAATAAAATAATACACTTACTATTTTGAATTTGAGCTCAGGCATCATGCATTGTTTATGAGCTCACTATTTGATTACTAGCCAATCGAATAGGGACATGAGGTGCTCAAACAGTGAGCTCATAAACAATGCATGATGTCCTAGCTTGTAGCCCGCAAGTCATCAAGACATTTTCTCATGAAATGATCATAAACAAGGAGTATCACATAGTGAATATCAATAACAAAACAAATAAAGAAAGATCAAACACTTCACACAATGCCTTCAAGGTAATAAAAATGATGCCCTAGCTCTCAAAGCTCGCGGGTCATCAAGCATTCCAAATGAAAATATGCAAACAATGTCAGTATTAAATAGTGAGCTCATGAACAATGTATGATGCCATAGCTTGCAGCCCACGAGCCATCAAGATATTTTCTCATGAAATGATCATAAACGGGGTGTACCACATAGTGAATATCAACACCAAAACAAATTAAAAAAATCAAACATTTCACACAATATATATTATTTTATAAAATTTTATTAAGACTAAATATATTATTTTATGAGTTCACTGTTTGAGCACCTCATGTCCCTATTTGATTGGTTGGTTCTCTATTTGTTATATTGGTGCTATTAGATCAAATAGGGACATCAGTAATAAAATAAAGACATCAGTAATAAAATAATACATTTACTGTTTTGAATTTGAGCTCATAAAGATTAACTTTCAAAAGAATATAAATGAATGCAAACATACATAAGTGGATGAACATAAATAATGAAGGTACCAAACATTGCTTGAAGTAATGAAGTGTTGACCTAGGCTTCAATCCAGTATGCTCTTATATGATCTAAAACCTGTAAAGAAAAAAAAATGGGGTTAGATCCAAAGGATCTAAGCAATGTCTGACACCCTATTACTAATCCTCATCTACAATTATGCATGTGCATAGTCAAGCCATACACTTCTAAAACAAACTATGCTACAGAACATGGGTGTGTGTTAATGTGATTCAAAAGCTATTATGTAAGATTGTTTTATTATTGAGATAAGGATATCTTAATTTTATAAAAATAAATATTTTGAGAAATATTTGAATTTAATTTTGACAATAACATGAGTAGTGATATATCTCAAGCTTCAGCGAGATTTCATACCATGTAGTATTTGTAAATTACGTTCAATGCGTTATTTACGCTTGTATTGGTGGAAAAACTCTTGAAAACATGCAAAAGAGATTGAATTCAACCATGTTGTTTACATGACACGTGTAGTTTACCTCCAACCTAAATAAGTGTTGCATACAAATCTACGGACGTTGTGTGGTATGAAGCCTTGTTGAAGGTTGAAAATGATAAGCATTATGATGCTGAGGCATGGTGTGGTAAGCACAAGTATAGTTTCTCGTAAGCTGCTATTGGTATAGTTTTTTTTTTTCAATAGTTGCAGAATCCAACTTCTCCTATACTTACACATATGTATACATTTTCAGCTTGGCTTTAATGTCATGTAAATTTGAGTGAAATGGTAATAATATTTAAGAGCAACAAGTATGGCATTTTAAACAAATATGCATATACATTATATAATAAGAGGAGTAATATATTTTAATAGCAACACTTAATGAGAAGGATGCATATATAACAGGAGGAGTGATATATTTTAATGGTAGTGGACATAAAAATTGTAGTGAAACTTTGTAATTTATTATTGTAAGTGGACATAGAAATTGCAGTGTAAGTAGTAGGATGATTGTTCATGAGCTCACTATTTAATATCTGGTCAGGCCATGTAAATGGTACCAGGCCAATTCAATCAACCCAACAAAATGTGTCATGTTTATCTTTGTCAAATACACTCGTTCACCATTTTGTTCTTGTTTTTCACACAAATATTGCATCAAAAGTAATTGTAAACAATGATTCAAAGAAAAAAGAAACAACTACAATAGATCAAACCCCAAAAGAATATAGTCAACTACAATAGCTCATAGTCTCAATGAAATAAATAGTGTATAAAATAATATATGGTGCACAACAGCAACAAGCATCCAATGACAGTAATAACATTGCATGATAAAATTCAATACTCTTAATTTTTATTCAAATCTATTCGAAACTCCTATCAGCTCATTGTCCAATAGTTAAACTAACCTATGACTTCAAAGAAGGAATTATGAAATATAGTTGTAGGTAGTTATATCTTCTATAATGATGGAGGAGTCAAAGGTAATGATCAATGAGGTTGCTGCTATTAGATCATACATTAATACACTTACTGTTTTGATAGCAATAACATTGCATGATGTTAGAGCTCAAATTCAAAATAGTAAGTGTATTATTTTATTACTGATGTCCCTATTTGATCTAATAGTATCAATATAACAAACAAAGCACCGGCCAATCAAATAGGGACATGAGGTGCTCAAACAGCGAGCTCATAAATAATGCATGATGTCCTAGCTTGCAGTCCACGATCCATCAAGATATTTCCTCATGAAATGATCATAAACAGGGAGTACCACATAGTGAATATCAACAATAAAACAAATTAAAAAAATCAAACACTTCACACAATGTCGTGAAGGTAATAGCAACGATGTCCTAACTCTCAAAGCTCGCGGGTCATCAAGCATTCCAAATGCAAAGATGTAAACAATGTCAGTATGAACATTCATATTTTTCCATTAAATCAACAAATGTCATCAAAATGAAATTGAGTTGATGAGAAGACAAAGCTCGAATGCTTACCTCAAGCCATGGCTGCCATATAAAGATCAAATGCTAAGAAACTATGTTATAAAATTTGATGCCAAATTTCAAGGCATGAAATTTTATAACTGTACATATATTTTCTTCAGGTCCCCCACATTGTAAACTCAATGCTAAGGAGAAAAAAGTATGATGTCAAAAAGTATAAGATTTCATGCCTTAAAATTTTATAACATAGTTCTTTCGCAGCTGCCATATGAAGAGCAGTGCAAGGTGGCAACTTTTCCATTTTACCACAGTTAGGGCCCTCTTTTACCATGCTTTATGAGCTTTATGTTTTTGTTTTAAATGAAGACAAAGATTATCTTAATTTGTTATCTTTAAATTTTATTCATTTTATGATTTTAAAAATTGAAATAAAAAATATAAACTTTTAAGAAACTTTTACATATTTTCATCAAATGACCCAAAAACATCAAGAATCGTCATATATGGTCGCTAATAGCCAACTTTCAAAAGAATATGAATGAATGAAAATATACATAAGTGGATGAACATAAATAATGAAGGTACCAGACATTGCCTGAAGTAATGAAGTGTTGACCTGGGGTTCAATCTAGTATGCTCTTGTATGATCCAAAACCTGCAAGGAAGGAAAAGATGGGGTTAGATCCAAAGGATCTAAGCAATGTTTGGCACCCTATTACTGATCCTCATCTACAATTATGCATGTGCAATGTGAATAAAAACTAAGAGTATTGAATTTTATCATGCAATGTTATTGTTGTCATTGCATGCTTGCTGTTGTTGTGCACCATATATTATTTTATACACTGTTTATTTCATTGAGACTGTGAGCTATTGTAGTTGACTATATTCTTTTGGGGTCTAATCTATTGTAGTTGTTTCTTTTTTCTTTGAATCATTGTTTACAATTACTTTTGATGCAATATTTATGTAAAGAACAAGAACAAAATGGTGAATGAGTGTATTTGACAAAAATAAATATGACACATTTTGTTGGGTTGATTGGGTTGGCCTGGTACCATTTACATGGCCTGGCTAGATATTAAACAATGAGCTCATGAACAATGTATGATGTCCTAGCTTGCAGCCTATGAGCCATCAAGACATTTCCTCATGAAATGATCATAAACGGAGAGTACCACATAATGAATATCAACACCAAAATAAATAAAGAGAGATCAAACACTTCACACAATGTCTTGAAGGTAATAAAAATGATGCCCTAGCTCTAAAAGCTCGCAAGTCATCAAGCATTCCAAATGAAAAGATGTAAATAATGTCAGTATTAAACAATGAGCTCATGAACAATGTATCATACCCTAGCTTGCAGCGGCATGTGAGCCACCAAGATATTTCCTCATGAAATGATCATAAATGGGGAGTACCACATAGTGTATTATTTTATTACTGATGTCCCTATTTGATCTAATAGCATCAATATAACAAACAGAGCACCGACCAATCAAATAGGGACACAAGGTGCTCAAACAGTGAGATCGTAAAATAATATATTTAGTCTTAATAAAATCTTATAAAGCAACATATATTGTGTGAAGTGTTTGATCTCTCTTTATTTTTTTTGTTGTTGATATTCACTATGTGGTACTCCCCGTTTATGATCATTTCATGAAGAAATGTCTTGATGGCTTGCGGGCTGCAAGCTAAGGCATCATGCATTATTTATGAGCTCACTGTTTGAGCATCGGCCAATCAAATAGGGACATGAGGTGCTCAAACAGTGAGTTCATAAACAATGCATGATGCCCTAATTGTAGGTAGTTATCTCTTCTATAATGATGGAGGAGTGAAAGGTAATGATCAATGAGGTTGCTGCTATTAGATCATACATTAATACACTTATTGTTTTGAATTTGAGCTCGGGCATCATGCAATGTTATTGTTGTCATTGCATGCTTGTTATTTTTGTGCACCATATATTGTTTTATACACTATTTATTTCATTGAGACTGTGAGCTATTGTAGTTAACTGTATTCTTTTGGGGTCTGATCTATTGTAGTTGTTTCTTTTTTCTTTGAATCATTGTTTACAATTACTTCTGATACAATATTTGTGTGAAGAACAAGAACAAAATGGTGAACGAGTGTATTTGACAAAGATAAACATGACACATTTTGTTGGGCTGATTGGGTTGGCCTGGTACCATTTACATGGCCTGGCCAGATATTAAATAGTGAGCTCATGAACAATGCCAGTATTAAACAGTGAGCTCATAAACAATGTATGATGCCCTAGCTTAATGCAGCCCGCGAGCCATCAAGACATTTCCTCATGAAATGATCATAAATAAGGAGTACCACATGGTGAATATCGATAACAAAACAAATAAAAAGAGATCAAACACTTCATACAATGCCTTGAAGGTAATAGAAATGATGCCCTAGCTCTCAAAGCTCACAGGTCATCAATCATTCCAAATGAAAAGATGTAAACAATATCAATATTAAACAGTGAGCTCATGAATAATGTATCATGCCCTAGCTTGCAGCCAGTAAGCCATCAAGATATTTCCTCGTAAAATGATCATAAATGGGGAGTACCACATAGTGAATATCAATAGCAAAATAAATAAAGAGAGATCAAACACTTCACACAATGCCTTGAAGGTAATAGCAATGATGCCCTAGCTCTCAAACCTCGCTGGTCATCAAGCATTCCAACTGAAAAGATGTAAACAATGTCAGTATTCAATAGTGAGCTTATAAACAATGTATGATGCCCTAGCTTGCAGCCCGCGAGCCATCAAGACATTTCCTCATGAAATGATCATAAATAGGGAGTACCACATAGTGAATATCAACAGAAAAATAAATAAATAGAGATCAAACACTTCACACAATGCCTTGAAGGTAATAAAAATGATGCCCTAGCTCTAAAAGCTCATGGGTCATTGAGCATTCCAAATGCTAAGATGTAAACAATGTCACTATTAACAATGCTAAGATGTAAACAATGCCACTGAAATTGATTTAATAAGAAGACAAAGCTCAAATGTCTACCTCAAGTGTCAGTGCCCTCTTCCCACATGGTGTCAGCCTCTTCACACATGCCAAACTTGAATGCCCTCTTCATGCCACGCAAAAAAGTGCAATGTCGTCTTCACGGCAGCTCTTTGAATTCACAAATTACAAATGACACTTTCTTTTTCTTTTTTTTGTTTATAAACACATGGGTGTCACAATTACAACAACATCGTCGCTATTACGACACCATCGGGGGCACTTGCAAAAAAAAACACAAATTGTAGTGGTGTCACAAATCGGTGTCAAAATTCGACCCCAAATGTTGTAATGTAATCATGAGTTGTAGTGCCTCTTTCAACTCAATCATTCTCTCCAAGAGAATGAAAGAGGATGCATATCTGGTCTCAAATGGTTTTAAAAAATACTTCATGAAGCTCCTAAAGGGTGTAGGTCAAGTGTGGTGGTTGTAGAGAAACATCTGCACATCTCTCACATCACTAACCAATCCTTTAATCCTGTCAATCTTCCCCATGTCCTTGAGTGCATTGTTCATGGCATGCACACAACGTGGGGTCCACCAAATATGTTTGTAGGCTGCCTCAATAAGCTTCCTTGTAGTTTTCTCACTTTGTCACTATTGGGACCATATTTTATGGCCCAACCTCCTCAATAGCCTCCCTAAGGTCCTCAAACTAAAAATCAACATATTTGTGATGCTTTGTACCACCCTGAGAAAGCATGGGCCCTCTGTACATGTAACCATGATGTTGATGAGTGGGTGATAGCTAATGTTTGTCCACCCATCCATAACTATCTTGTATCTAGGCTCCACCCAACATGCCTTCATCTTCTCCATCAAAACATTGATCTTGGCATAGTTCTTATCCGAGATCATGGTCCACAATTTGTGCTCACCTGGTGGCACATATGATGGTCCTCCCCTTGCCACCATCGACATCATCTGCTTATAATAATGAGATCTAGCTACATGAAATGGGATTCCATTGGCAAAGAAGAACTTGCTAATGACATCATCTATCTCATCCTTCAGCTGCACGTTGAACAATTCAGCTATGGGGTTAATTTGCATCTTGTATTTCCCCTTGCCCTATAATGTTTCAACCACAACACTACGAGTGGATGAAGGTCCTAAGGCTGACTCTAACATTGTTCTTGCTCTCAGATGCAATGTATGAGTAGTAACATGTGGCTGGCTCTGCATTTGCTGTATAGTCTGAATCTAAATCCTACTAGAAAAAGTAGTAGGCATTGCAAGTGCATTGTCTTCAGGAACAACCCAAAGCTTGTTGAACTTAATTTTGTAATGGACATTTTTAAGCTTTTCCAAAAATTTACATGGATCCACACCTTTTCCTTTCCAAAAGAGGAAGTGTGCATTAACTCTAGTAATGCTGCCAAACCATTTTCTATTACAAATGTTACATCTCCATTTCCTTGTGCCACCGCCTATTGGCATTGAGGCTTTTATTCTTGTTGCAAATTGCTTGAGAGGACACTTGGATCATAAGGACCCCTAGCAAATTTTGCCAAAAGCTCGAAGGGGCAATCTGCAGCAATTGGTGCACTAGCCATGGAACTAGTTTGGCCTTTTGGATCAGCCCCATGCTCATCCCCCTCAACCTTATGCTCAGGATATTCTAATTGACTTGCACCATGAGAATGAATTTTCATATCATACTCACTTATATCATGACTATGAGAGCTCATTGTGACACTACATTTCACAAAATGAAAATAAATTCAATAAGCAACTAGTTTCGACCTACTTTAAAAAATTAAAACTTTAAATTTTATTTTTAATTTTTAACAAATTCAGACTTCTAAAACAATTCGGTACATTTGCAAAGCAAATACTGGTCACTCAAATAGCCAAACATAAGAAAGATTGCACCATGAATCGCAAGACATCCATTTACTTTGGATCATTGTTCTAAAGATGTGAAGCAAGAAACTCCATAATTATCAGCATAAAGTCACGAGGAGGGCAATTGAGGAATAAGGCAATCACAATTGAATGTCTGCGAATTGAGAGCCACTCAAGGAAATTACTACTTTGAGGTGATATAGGAAGTATTCCAACTTCAGGCATATCACAGCACCCTCAAATTGAAAACACTGCCTTACTGTCACTATCATCACCCTTAAAAGGTCTGATCACGTGAGTCCTAGGGGGGTTTTAGCTGTTATTACGAGTGGATGATTAAACTTTCATAAGTTCCAAACTAATGTGCAGAAGGGGAAAACCTACGAGTTAATACGAAGAACTAGATTCATTTCTGAGTGCACTTTGCAATTTGAATGTTTTTATTATTGTAGTCCCCTCAGAACCATTGAGTAACTGAATAAAAGATTGTTATTTATTTTCTGCTCACTTGTGTTTGGATGTCTGTGAAATCTGTCTGTGAAATCTTTATAGTTCAATGCAGATTAGTAGCAAATTTAGAGCATAAATATGTATCTGTATCAATATGCAAAAATAGAAAGGATATCAGTTCGACATGGAAAAATACTTGCTGTGGAATAGTTGCCTTAAAGGTGACGAAACAATTCCACATCTTTTCATTAGCCTTCCCCTTGCTACTTCTATTTGGGGAGCTTTTGTTGAGAAATTTTACTCTAGAGTCAAAAGCGGCAACTCTGCAAAGAACAAAATAAGAGTTTCTTGGTCTCCATACATCATGGGTTCGACTCCGAGGCCCAGGTTCACTCCAGCTGCTTGATTTATCTCAGGGACTAGTCTTGCCTTAACTCGCCCTAAAATGAGCATTGGGCTAGATCACAAGGATACCCTGAATGACCCAAAAAAACAAATTGGTCATCACAAAAAGTCCAAATGTCAATATCAGAGTTCTACTATTATTTATCACCATACTTAAGACTTTCTAGTTTCTATGGAAGAAACACAATGGAGTAACCTTCCAAAATACCTTCACCCCTTATAAAGAAGTGATTCATAATAATATACAAAGCACTGGATATATCCTCTATTATAATTGGCTCGACATTTTTTTCTCTCCTAATATCTAGAACAAGGGGCTTGCCAAAGAATAACAAATCCCATTCTGTTACAAGTTCCATCTTTTCAAGGTCTTCACTTGAAATTTGGAATTCCACAACAGGTGAAAATAAACTTCTAAAACTTAGTTGCATTTGATATGGGAAACGTACTGCTAGTTTTTGAAATTTTAGCTCTACTGTACATTTCTAAGAACATCGATTTTGATCATCCTTGTATATATAATCTCAATCTGTTTTTTTTGTCTATCTTAGTCCCCATTTTTTTTTGCTCTGTCTATTGATCTAAATTATTTGGCATGCATGTGTTTCAACTTTCATGAGTGGATATTAGCTCACAGAAGTGAAGTACTTTAGTGCTTCCACAAATGTTTGTTTTTATTTTTTTAATTTATTTTGGTGTGTTGTATATAACAGGGAGAACTACAACCTTTCAAACCATATATGCAGAGATATCACACCCCATATCAGTCCTCGGGAAGCTCATCTCCTTTATGGTACTCAATTAAGCGTGTATCAGCTTACATCATTGTTCTCTCCTCATACTCAGCCTATGGTAGGTCTTCTTCAGATTATTTTTAAATGCTTTTAATTTTGTTCCAACATAAGATTTGTAGATTGAAAGCTGTATGGCTTGCTTTGCAAACAGTAGAAATAAACCCAAATTTTCTTTTATCTAACTCACTTCCTTTATATATGATAAGATGTATTGAAATTCAAGGAAATAAAAAATTGCCATTAGAAGTATGGACACAGCCTGTTTGGAAAATCAATTTCTTAGAAACAGGGCATACTAAGTTCATTTTCAAATAAAATATTCCCTACATTTCTGTGATTTCCATTAGGATTCCTTGACAGGGATTGAATCATTTTGATTATCTGCACTTACACAGAGAAATGAGTCACAATTTACTTCATTCCAAAAGTATTCAGCTTTTATAGATTCAGAAATTTTGATTCTATTCAGTCTCTATTTGACTATCAAATCAAGTTCAAGTTCACACTTAAAATCACTCCATTAAGAATTATTAATTAATGACTATGGATCAATATTAGCAACTAAATTTATAATCCGTGTCCTAAAAAATTTTAAACCAGTCCTTCTGTTAATATATTCAGGTTTTGTAAGGAAAAAATTACAATCTATAAATAATTTTATGACCGAAAATAAAATTGACAAAAATAGACAAGGAAGGGAAAGATAATACCCGGTTTGTAGCAATTAGTTTTCCTTCTTTTTGGCCTCATTTTCCTTTATTTCCAACTGCAAATGCTTATAATCCGTGTCCTAAAAAATTTAAAACCAGTCTTTCAGTATAACATTGGCTAAAAGTATTGGAAATCTTTGACAAATCTGATCACAGCGTCTACAAGTTATTTAGGGCAAATAAACTGTTGCGTGACACCAACAGGGTTAAATTTACTTAACATAGTCTCAACATTTGAGAAAAAATTTCAGACGATTTTCATGTTAAATAAATCCAATAATACAAAGATGAAAATGACATGGGATATTTTTAAAGAATCAAGCATGTTCTTACTAGTTTTAAATCTATACAGCTAAAAAAAATACACATAATCAAGCATGATTCATGGAAGTGAAAACGACTCTAAACTTTTTTTGTGGATTCAACATGAATCCAGAGGATTTAAGGAGGACCCTGAACTGCTGTAGTTGGGTTCAAGTTTTAAAATGCTTATAGAAGATGACATGATGGAATATTGAGTAAGTAAATGACACTGCATAAGATAT
The DNA here is from genome assembly GCA_027943335.1 of Chamaecyparis obtusa. Lineage (NCBI taxonomy): Eukaryota > Viridiplantae > Streptophyta > Pinopsida > Cupressales > Cupressaceae > Chamaecyparis > Chamaecyparis obtusa. The sequence continues at coordinate 2,537,290 of BSBK01002406.1, forward strand.
ATTTTGAACACTAACAGCATTTCTAATAGTTTGAATTTTTGAATCATCTCTTCTTTAAAGGAAAAGATATCAATGGTGCTAAATATTGATTAGCTTTTATTATTCAAAAATAACCCACCGGATAAAATTTTCAAGATGTATCTTTATGTGCATGATAAAAAATAAAACTACCTTGTGCAAATTCAGACATGATTAAGAATATTTTTGCACAAAAATAAACTGAATGGATTGTTTCTGTTTAGCCAATGTGTTGAGTACAATTTATTCTTAAAAGCAATCAAAATTTCAAAAGACACCAAGATATCTTGACAAACTGCTTGTATGGTATCATATGATTTTTTTGGGGTATTTAGAGGCTTTCAATTTGTATTTAAATTTGTGTTTATATTAATTGACAAAGGTAATGTTAAGGAAGTCATTTAAAAATTGAATCACAGTGAGGAAAGACACCACTTTGTCAATGGAAATACAGTTATCTACACAAATTAGTTGAATGAAATGTTGTGAAAACAGGAAACTTAATTTCCTGGATATTCAAGAGTTCAATATATCAATTCTTATTTGTTTGTAAGCTTCATTTTGAAATTCATGCTACGCAGTTGTGTTATAGTACCAGAGTTCTTTTCTCATATGCACGTTAAATCATATGTAATTAATTATTTAGATGCTTCCACAGGAGTTAAACCATTTTGCTTGTGCAACTGAATGTCACCGAAATTGAGGCCAGTGATTAAATATGCAGTTATCTTTACCATTGTAAAATTTGCCTTTATAGGTCATGTTATTCCTCTAAGCAAACCAATCCACACTCTTAGCATGATTTGGATCAATTCTAGAGCATATGGTAAGATAGAAATCATGCTTTGTGCATTAACATCTCCTATGTCTTGTGTATTTTCTAAGAGCTTTGCCAAAATCATGTTGGTCTTTCTGCTTTAAAATTGATTGTTAATACAATTTGAATTCCAATGCCAGAGGAAATTATACTGTCTGTTGTCTGAACAATAGATGCAAACATCTTTTGATTGAGACATTAGATTCACAAAGTTGTTTGATGTGCAGCACAATATACTCCACAGTATAAGTGGCTTCAGGAAGAGTTCACAAAGGTAAACAGATCAGAGACTCCATGGTTGATTGTTCTCATGCACATACCATGGTACAATAGCAATACTTTGCACTACATGGAAGGAGAAACACTACGAGTCCAATTTGAATCGTGGTTTACAGAATACCAAGTTGACATTGTTTTTACAGGTCATGTTCATGCCTATGAGAGATCAGTAAGTTTCAGCTTTCATTTGTTATGAATTTTATGAATGATCTTCATTTGAAGAACATATAATTCATCTTTTTATAGAACTTGTGCTTTCCTCCTAATTTTCTGTTTTTCTATACTTTCTTATCTGAACCAGTTCGCTCATTGCATATATTGGTGAGAGAAGAGATACAACTACTTTGTAGCCAAAAAGCGATTTTAATTTCTCAATGATGATTCAGAGAGTAACAGAAAAAGCTACCATTAAATCAAAAGGGGCTTTCTTTTTGCCAATTCATAAAGAAACATTTTGTTTAATTCGTGACATTTAAGCCTTGGACTTACGTCTCCAGAAATACACTGCCTCGGAAGCATTAATCTGTTTTTAACTTAATCCTTTATGCTTGCAGTCATTAAAAGATATCCCCTATCACCCACTTTGACTTATATCTCTGATATTTTTCTTTGCAGAAGCGGGTATCAAATGTGGCTTATAACATACGAATGGGCAGTGCACACCTGTGTATAATTCATCTTCTCCAGTTTACGTTACTATAGGTGATGGAGGAAATGTAGAAGGCCTTGCAACAGTGTAAGTTGGGAAAGTGGCTGACATCATAGGTCAAATACTGCATCAAGTAACAGAACAAATTTCTTTCATACTACTATTAGGTGTTATTTATTTCAGAATTCTTAGTTTGTCTATCACAATAATTGATTTCATTGATCAGCTAATGAAAATTACACATGGTTTGCATGGGCATTGACTGCAGCTATACAGAACCTCAACCTGAATACTCAGCATTCAGGGAAGCAAGTTTTGGCCATGGAATCTTAGATATAAAAAATCGAACACATGCTTACTTCTATTGGCATCGTAATCATGATGGAGATGCTGTAGTTGCTGATTCCCAATGGCTCTACAATAGGTATTGGTATCCTCATAGTGAACCTACATCAGATATCTAAAGCTCGACTGTCACAATCCTGCAAACTCTATATTTTCTTTTTGTATTTACCACCCAATGTCCCGATGTAATTTGGACTTATGTGTGAACTCAATGCTGAAACTATAATCATGCTTGACATTTTTGCATGTTTGTATGGACTTATTGATTAATGCTATGGACTTAGTACTTTAATTGACATAATTGTTACAATTATAGAGTAATTGAAAGCTATGAATTAATTTGTTTTGTTTTGGTATATGACATGATTATATTTATACATGTAAGTTACGTTCAGAATAACCAAGCACTAATGCATTTTAGTGATATGTATGAATGAGAATTGGAATGGTTTTGTAAGTGCTAAAGGTGCAACAAACCGAATCTAGAAACCTTTTCCTGTTAATAGCCTTGAAGCCCTTTAACCTTGCCTTTGTAATCATGTACTTCAATTGTACTATATGGAGTCCCCGAATGTGAATTGCCTACTAGATGCAAGTGTATTATTGGTCCTTTATCCAATCACTACACTCTAGAACAATAGTCGAGTAAATGAGTCCTTTCCAGCTGGATGTTCTATAAATTGTCAATAACAGGTTGATGGGCTCGCCAACTCTGTTGATTGAGCACCAACAACTAAGGTTTCCTGCAAATGTCTGTTAATTACAAATTACTTGCACAATAACCTTACTCCTGTATTTGGCATATTGCCCTAGGCATAGTTGTTGTAGAAGACTGGATAAAGAATGATAGATTGAAGCTTTAACCTACTGTGTTTTTCTTAAAATGGTTTTTAAGATGTTATATTGTGAATTATTCTTTCTAGCAACAAAGACCACTGGTTATGAACAAAATAACTAAAATGTTATTGTAGAAATTACTTCCACTGTAGTTGCAAATTGTCACCCTGGATAACAATTGCTCAAGCTTTAGTTATAACCATCATTGATATAATGTTAAAGTTATAGTGCTAATATCTTCATTATTTATAAAAGAAAAATATTGAACCAAAGAAGTTCAGAGTGAGCACTTATTCCTTATTTATTTACCTTTCAAACTGATAAGATAATTATTTTAATTTGAAGTTGGATAATAGTAGAAGTAGACAAAAATCTCTATCACATTGTTGTCTAGAAGTGAGGTTGTAAATGAAAAAGAAAATTCGAGTAGTGACATTGTTTAAGGAAAGAATGAATGAAACCTTTTCTAAATATACCTGCCCTTATTTACCCCTAGATATAACAAAAAAACAAAACCAAAGGATGTTCTTTAGCTCTTTTCATTGCAGGCAAATCATAGCTCATTAAGAAACCTCTGAAATTTTTTTATAGAAGCAAGAAGCTTGTCACTAGCTCACTTGAATTATAATGGTTCTTGTAAAGTTTGAGTAAAAGCTCAAAAAAGTCAAGTTTAAACAATATAATTAAAAACCCTTGAGGTTGTTTCTATTTGATGGTCTAAGAATAGAAATGATGTTAAATTAATTATCTTTATGAAGCATATGTTTGCAGCCTAGGGTCCTTTATGCCCCCTCAAAAATGAATGGATGGTGCTATATTGTCCCTCCCCTTGCCACCTAAACTTGTTAAACTTAAGGGAAGAGCCTAATTTTTGTAATATAATTGATAAGTAGAATCTATCCGAGAGCAAAATAATTTGGAAGGTTAGTATAAACTGCAAGTTAAAGTACATCACATCTTTATGGATTACTACACCCCAGGAGACTAGTAGTTTTATGAATTGATGGGGGGTTGGGGAGTGATGGGGAGTATCCTTATCTTTCCCTTATCTTGTTAAGCATGTCACTACCTTGACCCCCCACCTATCAATTATGTATATACTTCTAATAATTAGACAATGGAGAATAATGAGGTTAACTTTAAAAGAGGTGGATTATTTCTTAGCATTTAAGGGTGTGTTGAAGGCTCATTATTGCTCTATCTCTAGTTGTCCCAAATTAACTACCATTCACTCTAGATTTACCTCCACCTTGAGACTATCATGGTTAGAGCTCTAGTAAATTCTTAGCCAATAGATGCCCACAAACCTAAACCTCATGATACCAAAGAAATCAGCCAATTGTCACTAATATTGTGTAGGTGACTAATCCGAAGAGCAAATTTTATGCTTTATGGATCAGTTGTCATTCACAATTAGATGTGAAGGTGAAACAATGTTGAGGATATCCTTAATTTAATACTAAAGTAGTTGAGCTAATTGTTACCCATACCATGTAAATAATGATAACTGGGAGCTAACCATTGTGCTAGGGCGGGGGGTGGTCATCTAGGTGCTAACTTTATTGTGAAGGGGTCAATCAATTATATCACCAAGGCCATCCCGTGTCATATGTCTAGTACTACTCCCTCTTTGGGTGGATGGGCTTGATGGCTTATGGATAATAAATGATGGAATCCACCAGATTGGAAACGTTCATTACTTGTGGATATATTACATTCATTTTACACAACTATTTCAAGATTGAGGAAGGACCCACAATGTAGCATGAGATGCATCGCAGTCCTCTTCCTAGTTATCTAATTGCATACGCGACCCTTGTGGGGTGAAGATGGACCCTTGGTGTAGTATGGGATTAAATGTATCATCTTTCAAAACATCTCCTTGAAGAATCCACATTTCTCTCTTTTATCCCTTTTGTTGACCTTGACACCATACTTAAGATTTTCTCTGGACAAATTGCTAAGTCGAGTTGGTTGGGGTTGACAAGGTAGTTGTCCACATGGTTTGGTTTGTTGCATCCTTGGGTTGGAAACAAGACCAAGAAAAACAATTGCTATACACAATAGTTTAAGCTCTCACACTACTCTAAGTACTCTTAAGTTGTGAGCATTGTCTTTTGATTTGTGCTTATTCATTGGTGTAGGAATTGGACAATGTCAGATACAAAGACTTCTAGGTATAATGATTGATGTGTTGATTATTTATAGTTTGTAAAAAAATGATCCTATGGTTGGTGTTTACAATAATATTCTTTTGTAACTCCAAGAGAAACTCCAAAAATAAGACATCCCACTAGGCATGTTGGGTACCTAGTGTTCATGGTTCTCATTGGTCAATAGACTTGACAATAATCTTGAAATATTAGTAATGACTTCATGGGCACTTGTGTTACTTTGATTTCATCTTTTTTTTATGCTTTCCTTGAATGGTGAACTAATGAAAAAACACTGCGAAAACAAGTTATTTTTAGTTAATTTAAACTATGAAGGTATATGATGTGCATTTCAGTAATAAATATATAAAGTCATGTTGTTTGAATAGAGGAAATTTTCTCATCATCTTGTAAAATAGGTTTCAAAAAGATTGACAAGAATCATTTTTATTGTAACTTATATTCATATTAGACTCAAATATTTTTTATTTATTTACCCTAAAATTCCCAACTAGAGTTTAGATTGTACTTGGGATTGACTGTTTGTAATGTTCCCTACTAGGACACTATCAATTCCCAATGGTTAACATACATCACTATGCATTTAAATCATATTAAAATAAGAAATAATTAAGGATTTGTAATACAATTGATAGTTAACAAACTTAAGCCCCAATTCCTTACTTCTCTCCTAATTGTCAACCCTAAGGAGGATGGGGATTTGCTTGTTGTAGGTCAATTGACACCAATCTACAAGTAGGCTCCCTGAAGGCTTCAAAATTGCATCCATAACTCATCTTGGCATTCACCTACCTTGTGAGAATTTACTATGCTCGTCCCTACACAACACCAACCTATCATCTTAAAGGGCTATAGCGGGTGTATATATATATATATATATTTCCTTCCTTATGGTGATCCCTTCTTCCATACCTTTAAAAAATGACTTTCCCTCCTACTTATATCCTCATTATGAAAGAGTCACAACCTTTCATTATTATAACCTTTTAAGAGAGTAAAATTATCTTAGATAGAGTAATATTACATAATAATGAAAATGCTATAGATATAGATGATGGTTATTGCACACTACCATTGTAATGAGTGTTCCATCTAGAAACCTGTAAGAACAAAAGAAAAATATTACAATAAGTGGCCTAAGACATTAATTAAAATAGGAGTAAACAATAATAGCAATATTCATATTAAACTACACAATTGAATACTAATAGCCATATCTAACAAGGTAATGTGATTATGAAATCATATGTAAAGAGGGTAACAAGGTGCCTTAAAAGCCATAAAAAAAGTTATAATATGTTGTGAGTGCTAGATAAGGTACATATAAGAATAGATAATTAGCCCATACTAAACATGATAAAAATGTAAATATTGTATGACAAGTGTAGACACCTAAAAATTCATTGGTAAATAAAAGTATTTTTATTTTCCAAAAACCCCTAATGACATCATCATTTGTTAATTAATTATTTTATTTATTTATTTATTTATTTTTATGCCATTAATTCCTCCTATTTTAATTAAACACATTTAATTAAAGAATCCCTCCCCAAACCACTTAAATCAAATTTGAGTAATTTTCCCCTATTTATTGAATCATTATTTGATAAGGGTATATGCACAAAGATGGGGGACCAAAAAGGTGTCACTTTGCTTTTTGGTCCCCCATCGACCATAGTGCATACGCACTAAAGCATGTGCACCCTATAGGGTGCACACTCTAGGACGCACACGCTTTGCAAAACACTATAAAGTGTTTGTTGCGTTTGGGAAAGCCCATTTTTCTTTCCACAAACCTGCATTTGCAATGAAAGAGGGCTTCCCAAGCACGTACACAAAATCTTTTTGCTTGTTCAATCCATTTCATTTCATTCATCCATCAATTTGCATAAAGAATGGCTCCACAACATCGTCAAGCTCGATCTGAAAGAAGAGGTAAGTGTTTTTACAGCCCATGCCTCTTATTTGTATTGAAATTTCAATTTTGAAGCAATTTGTTTTGTTAAAATTTATTTTCTTAGATTTTATGTGTAATTAAGGTTTTAAAATCTAGTTTTTTTAATTGCTAGAAAGAAATGATCTCCTTGAACAAAACCCTCAACCAAATCCTCCATCTCCTCATGAAGAAATGAATGAAGAAAATAACCAAAAAAATGAACCTCAACCGCCTCCACCAATCGAGAAACCTCCTCCTAGAACACAAGAAAATTTGATCAACCAAATTGAAAGAGGGAAAAAAGAATTAAAATCTTTAATTAGGAGGTTAAAAGATTCTATTGCTACAAATCTTGGAAGGGAAAGACTTGCAAAATCATTGGAATCAATCTTGACCCACGTAGGCTCGGTTAATGGGCAACTTAATTTATGGCATGATAAAAGAGAAGAACAAAAACAATATTATGCAAATGAATTATCATATAATGACATAAAAAAGAAAAAAATCACAAAAGATGACATTTGCAAACTCTTTAAAAAACCAGGGGACACTGATACTCTTAGAACTACAACAAGGAGGTTCCCAATTCATTGGTGCTTGAATGAAGACATTAAAAACAACTTTTGGGAGAGATGGTGGATGGTCTTGATTCCCCTCCCTGTAACAATCACGAGGTTCCTATATATTTCTTGAGGAAACTCTATTGTGAGTTTGTACTCAAGGAGGTGCCAAATTATTTTGACTTTCAAGATTCTCAGGGTAGAGGAGGGGGGTCATCATTTGATAGAGCGGAGGCACATCATGACCCTAATGCACCTAGGGTTCCTATTGGCAAGCCATAGGTGGACCATGTTAGTATTCCTTTTGTTATGAAGGAACATGTAGAGGTGGACACACTAGGCACGATTAGTGCTTTGACAGAGACTCTCATTTAGTGTGCCACTCCTTTAGTTGACGGTGACCATGGTCAATCTTTGAGGGGGCATATTTGTCGGTCATGTGGATCTGTGTACACATTTGGTACTACCGAGAGAGAGGAAGAGGATTGTGGAATGATGACTGATGATTTTCTAAATATAACATTTGGCATTGACACACAGGTAAATATTACCAAGCTCATTAAATTTCTTTGATCATATTTAATTTATAAAAGAATAACTAATTAATTTAGTATCTATTGATTATGATCAAAATTCAAGGCAAGAGTGTCGGTGGTGGTGGCAGTGGCAATGACCCTCTTGCCCCCTTCTACACATCATCGTCAAGTCCACAAGTATGTATCGAATAAAACATTTTAATTAATATATTTGATTATTATTTAATTATATGAATGATTGTATCATAACTTATTGTGCATGTGCATTAGTTCACTGGTGGACCATCGACATTCACAACAGATAGCGAAGGGCATCATGCCACTTTCCTTGAGGTTTCTTTATTTGCATGTTAATTTAATTTACTTGATTATATTTAATTAATAAATGAATGAATAACTAAATTACTAGACAAATTATGATCAAAATCCAGAGGCAAAGTGGTCATTATGGTTATCACATTCTTTCAACTGGCTTTGTGATGTCATCATTGAGTCCACAGGTATATATATGTAATAATGCATTATAATTAACATGTCAGTAGTACGTTCTTATATGAATGGTTGTCTTATGAATTTCCATGTACATGTGCACTAGTTGAATGTTGGAGCTTCGACATCGACACCACACACCAAAGGATGCGGTGGAACCTTCACAGAGGTATCATTTATTCATTAGTAGGGTTGTAAAAAATATATGTAATCTTGATAACTACATAATACTTTTGTTGTTTCATTTTCAGTTATTGACATTAGAGACTCCTCCTTCTATTCGTGATACTTTGGATCATGGAGTAGCTGCAGCAGTAGCTAGTTTTGAAGCACTAAGTGAGGTATGAAAGAGATCACTTAATTTTAATTGTTATTTTAATAATTTGTATTGAATTTTATAATGATATTCATGTATGTATTTTAATTATTAATTTGATCATTGTTGTAGGGACTTATTACTCCAAATTGTCAGCATGCGCCTTTGGTGGATGCACATCGTGACTATTTGCTAGCAGTAAGAGAATATTCTATTTTATGTCATTGCATAATTCAATTTTGATGTATATTAGTTATTGATGCTTAAATATTTTTTTATCAGCTCGAGCTGCAGAAGAGTCTAGACAAGAGGACTAGTGAGCGCACTCAGAAGACTACAACATCCACTACATCTCCATCAATGCGACGATCGAAGACAGCTCAAGATTTGTTTTCATCCCCTGGCAGGAAAGGACTAGATTAGGGATATAGATTGTATGCCTATATGGCATTAGTGGACATATTTTTTGTATATTGTATAAGTGATACGTTGTACATCCATTTGGCTTTGAGGAAGCTAGTTTAACTATATTGGATATATTCGATGTATGACATTATTAGACATATATATTTGGCTTCCTGCCCTACGAATTTTTTTTTTTTATGTTTTAGATATGTAATTCATGTGTTTTTTGTATTGATGTATAATAATTTATGTTTATGTGGATGTCTTATGCTTTGTAAATTTCCTATGAAATAGATCTAATTAGAAGAATATTCCATCAATTCGACTCTATGACACTTCTGGATATGCAAGCCCCAAATTGGTCTTAAAAACCCTTATAAACTAGGGCTCTCTCAATGTATGACCTTCGAACACCATACCAACCAAATGAAAGTTGTTCCACCATTCTTATACCATCTCCAAACAGATTCAATCATAAAATGACCACCTCCAAGGGCTTGATTCTCCGCTGCTATACCTATGGCTTCATTTCAATGACCCTTGGTCACTCCTCAACCCCAACAACTCCTCCAATCAATGCCCACCTGCAAACTCCTTCTCATTCCTGCATTCAAATTATTATAATGCTATAATAAAATTATTGGATGCATCCCCAAGTGATAGTAATTACAAAAAGGGAATGGATCATTCTATTTACATTGTAAAACAAGATAATTCTCAGCACTATTTTAGACCAATCAAAAGGAAATGCACCAAATCAATGAAAAGACTATAAAATTGATTCAAAAGAGGTTTTTACAATGTATCTCAACCATGCACAAGTATGGATTTCAATGATACATCCAAAAACTATGAGAAATTACAAGAAATCTGAAATTTATTGCTGAAACAAGACACAGTCCATACAACTCTTGCCTCCAGTCTGTACCATCTGAAATAGCAGACCTCCAAGCACTTAAATAAAGTCTTATCAACCTCCTCAATTGATCCAAATCAGTTGGAACTCCTTATAGGTCTTGCATATTCTTCAAACTAATTAGTCACCCAAGTGACCCTACTGCCTTCATTAGGGTGCCATGCACCAGTTCTTCCATACAAACCACACGGTCCAGTAGCCCATCTTCATTTAGTGATCTACAAACAACATCAACTTACATCCCTGCATGAATGAGCTACAAAACAAGGATATATTACATTTTTTGCACTCATCCGCCTACTCGCACCTTGAGGGACACTTCAACCCAAAGTGGTTGGCAGTGTTCGAGCGACTTTGTGTGCCAAACGAGCTTGTCAATAGCATTTACCTAGCTATTCGAGGTTGTTGGAATAGACGGTTTGAAAGATACGCAATGTTTCTCATTTCAACTGAGGAACACTGTGAGTTTTAACATCAACTGAGAATGTGTTGCCAAATATAAACGACCTTGAATCTCTGAAAACTAAGATAGGTTATTGTAGGCCTAGGCAACACTGTCCCACATCACTTGATGATTTGATTCCACCCCGCACGAGCTCTGAGATATGACCTCGTAAAGATCACCAATTTTATGTTGAAGGGACCTTGAGGGACACTTCGGCCCAGAGTGGTTGGCATTGTTTGAGCAACTCTGTGTGCCAAACAAGGCTGTCAGTAGCGTTTACCTGGCCATTTGGATTTATTGGAATAGACGGTTCGATGCTAAGACTGAGGGTTTGAAAGATACACAATGTTGTCCATTTCAACTAAGGAACACTTCAAGTTTTGACATCAACCGAGAATGTGTTGCCAAATATAAATGACATTGAATCTTTAAAAATTGAGACAGGTTATTGTAGGCCTAGGCAACATTGTCACGTAGCACCTAACAATTTGATTCCACCCCGCATAAGCTCCGAGATATGACCCCTAAAGATCACTGATTTTATTTGGAAGGGACCTTGAGGGAAACTTCAACCTAGAGTGGTCGGAAGTGTTCAAGCGAATTTGTGTGCCAAAAGAGGTTTCCAGTAGCATTTAGCCAGCCATTCGGAGTTGTTGGAACAAATGGTTTGATGCTACAACCGATGATTTAAAAGATACAAAATGTTGTCCATTTCAACTAAGGAGCACTTCAAGTTTCGACATCGACCAAGAATGTGTTACCAAATATAAATGACCTTAAATCTCTAAAAAATTGAGACAAGTTATTGTAGGCCTAGGCAACATAGTCCCGTAGCACCTGACAGTTTGATTCTACCCCACATGAGCTCTGAGATATGACCCTTTAAAGATCGTTGATTTTATGCTGAAGGGACCTTGAGGGACACTTCGGCCCGGAGTGGTTGACAGCGTTCAAGCAACTCTATGTGCCAAATGAGGTTGTTCATAGCGTTTACGCAACCATTCAGAGTTGTTGGAACAGACGGTTCAATGCTACGACCAACGGTTTGAAAGATACGCAATGTTGTCCATTTCAACTGAGGAGCACTTTGAGTTTTGACATTGACCGAGAATGTGTTGCCAAATATAAATGACCCTAAATCTCTGAAAACTGAGACAATTTATTGTAGGCCTAGACAACACGGTCCTGTAGCACCTGATGGTTCAATTCCACCCTGCACGAACTCTGAGATATGACCCTGTAAAGATCATCGATTTTATGCTGAAGGGACCTTGAGGAACACTTCAGCCCAAAGTGGTCGGCAACGTTCAAGCAACTTTGTGTGCCAAAAGAGGTTGCCATTGGCGTTTACCTGACCATTCAGAGCTATTGGAACAGACAGTTTGATGCTACGAATGATGGTTTGAAAGATACACAATGTTGTCCATTTCAACTGAGTAACACTTTGAGTTTTGACATCGATCAAGAATGTGTTACCAAATATAAACGAGCTTGAATCTCTAAAAAATGAGATAGGTTATTGTAGGCCTAGGTGACACGGTCTTGTAGTACCTAACGGTTCGATGCCACCCCACATGAGCTCCAAGATACCACCCCGTAAAGATCGCCAATTTCATGTTGAAGAGACCTTGAGAGACACGTCATCCCGGAGTGGTCGGCAGTGTTCGAGTGACACTATGTACCAAACAAGGTTTCCATAGGCATTTTCCCGGCCATTCTGAGCTTTTGGAACATACAATTCGATGCTACGATCGATAGTTTGAAAGATATGCAATGTTGTCCATTTCAACTGAGGAACACTTCAAGTTTTGACATCGATCGAGAATGTGTTGCCAAATATAAATGACCTTGAATCTCTAAAAATCGAGACCGGTTATTGTAGGCCTAGGTGACATGGTCTCATAACACCTAATGATTTGATGCCACCCCACATGAGCTTTGAGATACGACCTCGTAAATATCATTGATTTCATGCTAAAGGGATCTTGAGGGACACTTCGGCCCAGAGTGGTCGGAAGCATTTGAGCGACTCTATGTACCAAATGAGGTTGCCACTGGCGTTTACCCAACCATTTGGAGTTGTTGGAATAGACGGTTTGATGCTATGACTGATGGTTTGAAAGATATGCAATGTTGTCCATTTCAATAGAGGAACACTACAAGTTTTGACATCAACCAAGAATGTGTTGCCAAATATAAACGAGCTTGAATCTCTAAAAACTGAGACAAGTTATTGTAGGCCTATGCGACACGATCCTGTAGCACTTGATTTTTTGATGCCACCCACATGAGCTCTAAGATACCACCTTGTAAAGATCGATGATTTCATGTTGAAGGGACCTCGAGGGACACGTCATCCCAGAGTGGTCGACAGCGTTCGAGTGACTCTGTGTGCCAAATGAGGTTTCCACTGGCATTTACCCGGCCATTCAGAGCTATTGGAATAGACGGTTTGATGCTACGACCGATGATTTGAAAGATACACAATGTTGTCCATTTCAACTAAGGAACACTTCAAGTTTTGACATCGATCGAGAATGTGTTGCCAAATATAAACCAACTTGAATCTCTGAAAACCAAGACAAGTTATTATAGGCCTAGACGACATGGTCCCATAGCACCTGACGGTTCGATGCCACCCTGCATGAGATCCAAGATACCACCACATAAAGATCATCAATTTCATGCTAAAGGGACCTTGAGGGACATGTCAGCCTGGAGTGGTCGGCAACATTCGAGAGACTCTATGTACCAAACAAGATTGCCACTAGCATTTACCTGGCCATTTGGAGCTTTTGGAATAGATAGTTTGATGCTACGACTGACGGTTTGAAAGATATGCAATGTTGTCTATTTCAACTGAGGAACACTGTGAGTTTTGACATTGATCGAGAATGTATTTCCAAATATAAATGAGCTTGAATCTCTAAAAATTGAGATAGGTTATTGTAGGCCTAGGCAACACGGTCTTGTAGAACCTAACGATTTGATTCCACTCCACACGAGCTTCGAGATACCACCCCATAAAGATCACTAATTTCATGGTGAAGGGACCTTGAGGGACACTTCAGCCCAAAGTGGTCGGCAACATTCGAGCGACTCTATGTGCCAAACAAGGTAATGGCATGGTGGAGTATGGTGTGAAGAAGAACTAATGTAATGATTCTAAATCAATTAAAACAATCAAATTCTCTGCAATAGTGAATCTGCCCGTGGAACAGTCAGTGTAACAGTGCATTCATATGCTTAGATAGAGGGTACAGTCAGCATTTTGGATTTGAAGACTTCACAATGAAGTGACTCTCCCACCTATGTGGCTATTGTGATTGGTGGGAGAGGTTTAAATATGTATTTTTATCCTTGTATCATAGTGTGTTTATGAAGGGATATGGAGATGATGTGTTTGGAAGCCACAAAGAGGTGGTAGTTTGATGATTAAAGGGAGTCGGTCTTGCACCAGTCACTTGGAGAGTGAAGGCCCTTAAGAATAGATACATTTCATGATGGATTATTGTTTTATGGGATCAAAATGATGTGTTGGAACTATTGGTTTGATCTGGAGATAGTGTTGAAGGTCTTTTTGAACATACCCTAGTTGTGTGACCCTAGAAGCAAGGGTTTGGTGGCTAGAAGTGTAGGTGAGGGATGAAGCCTTAAAACTTTGAGAATATTTTGTTTTTAAACCTTAGTAAAGACTATTCCTTGGTTGGTATTCAAGGGGATGAGTATCTTTGTGAGTTGCTTTTCAAATGAGGGTGAATTGGGCCTATTTGGTGGGTTTTAGGTTATTAGATCAAAAATATGGTCCAAAGGAGTCTACCCTGAGACTTGGGGAGGATTTAGAAAACCTAAAAGGGTATCTAAATTAGTGATTAGTTTCTAGAGTTGTTTGGGAAAATTGGAAGAAAAGGGCTGATTTGTGACTAGTGAAGGCTACAAGTCTAAAGGGTTGTTGGAGTGCATTGGTGGAAGATGAGTTGACTAGACTTGGTGGGTTGATGAAACATGGTATATGGACCATGTTAAGATATTATATGGTGTTAGAATCAAGGTGGAAACCCTATTTGAAGTTTTGACATAATGGAGGCTCTAGGTGTATTGGGAAGCTTAGATTGGGGTCCTTGTGTGTGGTGTCAAGATAAGTTGGAATAAGATATCAGAGGAAGTGAACTTGTGCCTAGCTCGAGGTTCATGGCATATATAAATATACATTTCTATATAAATATACATGATATATGCACATTTATTCAAATAGATTTGACATTATAATATTTTGTATCTCCATTTAGTCCAATGAACCAATTGGATCTGCCCTACCCTTGATTGTCTCAAGTATTGCCTTGTGGTCTGACTCATGAACCTTCCAAATATTTTTATTATGTGGTCTTCCCCCATATCTGATAAAGTGGACATTTGATGAAATGATGAGGTTTGAATAATGAAGAATCTTTATGTGTGTCTCTCAATCCTTGAACAACCACAACCTAGGGTTCTTCATAGTATACCGCCTAAGCCATGTACCAGTTACAACCACTGCTCCTATAAGGTATTCTAATTCTTCACCATCCATAACCGAGTGATCCAATTTCTTTTTTTCTTCAACACAATGACACAAATAATAATTTATCCCTTCTTCATTGTCTTCAGGTGCAATAACAGCAAAAACATGGCTTGTAATGATATAAACATAATGAGGACATTAGTTTACTGAATATTTATGATAAAGTACTAAATTTGAGATTATTTGTATGTGAAAAATTTACCTGGTTGTACTAGATCAGATAAGCAATCAAAGTCAATGGATGATTCCATTTTTGTCAGTTGTAGTGATTCATGGGGATGATAGGAGGTAAGTGGGCTCAAAATATGTGTATACCATTCATCAACCCATTCCTTTGACTCACACCCATCCCAATCTTCATCTACACATGATGAACAAAAGCACACCATATGTCGTGTGTGGATACTGTATGAACCTGCATTACAACTTCTAAAAGAGTGTAGCTCACTCAATCATGTCAGTGTACAACAATCCTCATATGGTGCAATGTTAGTTTCATCCATCAACCAAAAAAATCTACAAACCATAGACTCACCTTCATTACCTGGACCCATTGTAGCATTACACCACTGGACAATACATCTCACATCTGACAATGTTGCTTGCTCTTTGTACTTTAATTCTTCACGTATTAAGGCTCTTTTAATGCATGCACCTGCACCATCGTGCTCTCCCTTTCCATGACCGGCCTATGTGAAATTCCACATATATTGAATTCAAGTAATCTTATGCATCCTACACAACCAATAAAACATCTGATAATTCTTGAATTGTGATGCAAAATTATCTGACCATATGATATGTCGATGATATTTTATGCCCTTGTTAGACAAATGACCATAAAATAGTTTAAAGCAACCGTGTACAAACTCTGTAGAATGTGAATGATCATCGCTAATATAAAAATGATACTCCCTCAATATCTTCCTGTTCTCCTCTATATTGTCAGGTGAATGCATGAATGCTATATGAACAAATATAGCAACCTGTTGAGAGCTGTAATACTTTGCTTGCACCTCATTCTATGGTTGTATTGTATAGTTCTCTATAAAGTCCACAACTAAAACAATAGTATAAAGTGGGAATGTGTCCTTGCACAACTTGAATAGCATATCCAACTATTGCACTTTATGTGTATGCCTTGCATACTCATAAATAATTTTTTGACAAAAAAATGTCCATGAACTAATATACTAGAATTTTTTCAATTACTAAATCACATCTTTTAGCCTCTTTTCCATCTTTTAGATTGTATGTCATGTTCTTATATTTTCCAAATTTCACTATTTCATTACCGATTTCATGTGTACTCTCCATATGTTGACAAATTGGCAAATTTCACAAACATCCGCAATCTATACATGTACCATTCAATCATGAGAGCTTGTAAAATTATTGAGCATCCACTCTTTCACATAAAATGGTAGATATTAATTCCCTTGAAGATCTAGGTGGGACATTTATGTTACAATCTTGCAAAACATTGTTAGAGTGCAAATCTACACATATATTCTTATAAACTTCAAAATGGTTAGAAAAATCAATATGTACCCTACAATAACACATTGTGCGTGTGTGATTTATCTTCACATAAAAAGGTTTAGACATTTCAAAATATCTCTGACTAATTTTAATTTGAGGATACATGTGTGTAAATTTTGCAAAGAATTGTGTCTGAGTTGAATCCAAAAAAAAAATTTGGATGTGGAACACGAATTCAACAACCAATCCTCCTTCTTACAATATCTCTTTGATTAGGAGATACCCGTGTGAGATTCTTCCAAAATTATTCAATCAAGGATTTCAAAGCTTCAACAATTGCTTTATCTTTTCGCGATAGTCTACCGGAAAATGCCCATAACTCATTTCTATTTGGTTCTTCCACTCTTTGACGCCTTTGTAGGGCTCTCATTAGAGACTTTCTACTTATTTTCAATGTTTTCCTTGTCTTTCTAATGAGTCAAGATTTCTTCATTTGAGTGCTTACTATTGTTGATGTAAGTACACGTCATGTGACATTACTAGCTTTCGTGCGTGATGTAGAACCCACACTCTCATATGCAGTCATTAGATTCTTTATAGTAGATTTTTCACTTGACTCATCCATTGTTCTTAGCCCAAGATTCTTCATGATGGGCCTAAATTTCAGATTTCTCATCATTTCAACAAATAGTTGACATCTTCCTGCCATGTTTAAATTCTCAAAAAATGATCTCCAAATACGATTAGTATTTCTTTGAAAAGTACACTTGGGAATCTTGTCAGACATTGCTTGCAAAATGTTAGTATCAATATCAATCAAATATTTTGGCTTTCTATAAATAATTCTAGGAGCATCAAAAATATTATGTGTGAATTACGTACCATCTTGAGTGCCTTCATGAACATGACACAATGTTGTGCCTTCAACATGATACAATTATGTACCTCCACTTTGGGATGTAGACAATGGCGTGCCTTCAACATTATACAAGGGGGTGTGTACACCTTGGGATGTAGACAATGGTGTGCCTTCAACATGATACAAGGGTGTACCCACACCTTCAGAAGTAGACAATGGTATGCCTTCAACATGATACAATGGTGTGCCTCCAACATTGGATGATGATGTCTCTTCAACTTCGGAACTCATAGATGATGTGCCCACATCTTCATAATTCAATTGTCTTGTTACACGCAAGTTTCTCATTCGTTGTCTTTTTATTTCCAATTCCAATTCTCTCTTACTTTGTATTGATGTTTCATGTTCCTCATCCAAAGAAAAATATTCTTCTATGGTATCCAAAAATTTTTGTTCACGAAGTTGTCTCATTCTTTCCCTTTTCTTCTCTTTGTCTCTTTCATGCTCTTCTGGTGTTAAATTATTTGCTTATTTCCTCGGCATGATGATGATTTCTACATATGAATTGATTACAATTTTTAAAATATAATATAAATCTATTACAATAAGTCAAATTATAATGTAAATCTCTTACAATATGACAAATTAAATACTATAAATTTATTACAATTATATCAAATTATGTATTCAACAAGTCTATATTATACCAATTATAAACCAAAAGACTCTTTATTCACATTTCACATGTAAAAAAATAAAAAACTTACCTCAATCGATAAATTTTGGTGAAGAATGATTGACTTTCATAATTCGATGTTGATTTTTGAACAAAAAGATGGTGCAAATTGATAGAATATGCTTCTTTGTTACCTTCAAGACCATGAAAAGTGAATATTTGTCAGTTAAAATGTAGAAACCAGACAATATACAAAAAAAGTGGGCCTCTTTCACGAGATATTTAACATATAAGATTGGTTTTTTAGTCTTACATAGCGCAAGCGCGCTATAGCACGTGTGCCCTATGCAAAACCACAAAAGTGTAATCCATAGTCTTACATAGTGCAAGTGCACTATAGGGCATACACCCTATGGAGAGAGAGAGAGAGAGAGGCACATGCACACACACTCTCACTCTCTTCCCCCTCTCTCTCTCTCCCTCTCTCTCTCTCTTCCTCTCTCTCTTCGCCAATCATTTCCATCTTCTTACTATTTCTCTCTCACTATTGAAATATATGACTTAAATAGGGCATACATGCTATAGGGTGCACGCCCTATAGCGTACACGCCCTATGGAAGTCATAGATTTCAATAGTGTACATTCCCTATAGGGCACACACGCTTTGCAAGACATTGGAATCAACCAATCCTAAGTCATGGATTTTCCTTGGAGATCCAACCCAAAGGCTTGGAGGATTCAAATAGGCTTGAGACATGTTTTCCAGTAGACATACAAAAAAATGACATATTTTTTTGTGTGCTCCTCGTCAGGTTTACTCATGGTTCAATAATGTAAAAATCAGACAACGTGATATTGCAGATCTCTTTATTAGCTATCTAAGCATATAATTTATTTTGAATTCTGATTATGTTAAGTTTTTCATCTTTGATTTCTTTTGTGTGTATGTCTATTTTTTGTAAAAGACCAACGTATAGTATTTTGGGCATAGATTTTGGCTCGTTCATCTAATTTTGCAATGAGTTACATTTTTAGAAACTAGAGTCCATTCTACACACTTTAAAAAAAAGAAAATTTTATTTTCGATTAGTTTTAAATTATTTCTAGGGGGAGCACATACAAATTTCACATTTTTAGGATGTGTGCACTTCGTAAATTCATAAAAAATTATACATCCATCAAAAAATTAGCAAAAAAATACGGGATAAACTATGTGGTGTTAGCTAACTTCTCACTAGAGCGATTAAAATAATTCAAAAAAAAAGTTAACATTTTTGGGGGAGCACACTAGACGCTATGTTATGTTTTTTCACAAAAATAGGACCACTTTTTGTGCTCCCCCTTTTTGAGGGCCTTAATTTGCACCATTTTCAAAATAAATTAGTAGTTTAGGAACTAGATTTAAAGTATTACAACTCTTGTTCTTGTCACATCTTAAAATTTTGAGTCTAACTATCTTCATCTTCTTGTTTAAGTTCAGAGTTTATTGATTTTAAGAAAAAAGTGGCATCTTATACCCCCTTTTTGGTCCCTCATCTTTGTGCACTTACCCATAAATGATGTCACATTCCCTAAATAAATAAAATATTTATTTAAACCCCCAAAACCATAGAATCTTCTAGGAATCCTAAACCTTCCTAAACTTTCCTAAACCCTTCCTAAACCTTATTAAAAGGTGATTCCTACATTTGTTAGCCTAAACTAATCTTCTTTGACTTTTGGTCAAACCCCCTCATTAATGAGCCTTACACACTCATTAATGGCTTCTTCCATCCTCATTAAAGCTCTTACAACCTCATAAATGAGACCCATGTCTTCTCTTCCACCCTTGTTCCCTTGGCACACTTCCCTAGTGTTTCTCACACATGTGTGAGCAACCTTAACCCCCATCCATCTAGCCTTACCCCTAACCATACCCCTAGCTCTACCCCAAACCCTAACTCTAACCCTAACTCTCCTTCCTAACCCAAGCCCTTCCTCAAATCCTATAAATAGTCTCCCTTCCAAGAGAAATCTATGAACTCACATAATCATTTCATAGTAGTGTTATAATGCTAGTTTAATTCTAAATCATCTTAAGCTTTAGCATATTTGTTAGATTAACTCATTTAAAAAGTTATCTTAAATCATACCATATCTTAGATAACATGGATTAACTTAGTTTTCTTCATTTTTATGCATTTTATTTCATCATATCATGTTTCATTTGGATTAAAATTAACTCTAGATTAATCATTTGTAGCTAAATCAAAATTTCATCTTCATTAGGATCCTTAAGGCCTTAGGGGCAAATCAGGTGAACTATACCTGATTCTATGCAACTATGGGTTTCTTATGGTCCCTAATCATCCCTATTCTTTCCTAATCCACATTAGGGAATTTCTCCAAGTTTTTTGAGAGCACACCCACATTCCTAAATCAAGAACAAATCAAATGGTGACAGGGTGCTCCCGTTTCAGTTCTATCTTAATGTCTTTGCGAATAGTTTTCTCTATATGTTTAGTAATGTGATGTTATACTTTGATTAAATAATTTTGGAATGTTTAGGCCTATTTTTAACAAGTTAAATTTTCTTTGCACACATTTTGGCACGCCTGATGGGACCCCACAAGCCTCCTAAACTGCATTTTTAGGGGTTTTCTAAGCAAAAAACTCATTTTTTAATCAATCTCATCTTGTTTTGTGAGAATACTCATACAAGTGAACTCACCAGTGTACATTATCATACAAGAAAACATCAAAACTCATACTGGGACCACCCAATACTCGTATGGGAACTTTCTATGCAATTAAAACCTATTTTAGGCATTCTGAACCTATTTTCTCGTACCAGGAGTCATATTGACTCATACTGACACTACCCAATACTCGTACTAGTAAACACATTAAAATAACCTACCATTTTTATTCATATGGGAAACAGGGGGCATGTGTAAGGCCATAATCAGGGTGCAAGTTGGTTTGTAGGTGTTTTTAGGGCCTCTTGGTGCCTCCTAACTGCAATTTTTAGTTTTTGACCCCATCTTTTGTAGGTGATCTTAAAAATAAAGTAAAACATCAAAAACCTTAAAGCCTTAAGGCTCATCAACTTTCTTGAGCAATTAGTTACTTTAAACTTTCATTTGGTTGGTTTAAAATGAACATCAATACACTCTTGAATGCCTTAAAAGAACCAATCTGCAAATATTTCCTAATCAATCCTAATAAACTCAAAAAATTCCTAATTGGTCCTAAATAAATCAAAACCATCCCGTAAGTCTTTCAGTTGGCTAAAAAGAACATCATTCATGTAAATCTAGGGTTTTTGAGTTCATTCATGCAAATTAGGAACACTTCACACTTTGGAAGCTTAAAAAGAACTTCAAATCTGCATTTCATTCCAATTGGTTTCAAATAAATCCTAAATCATTATAAGTGGTCCTAAATCAATCTTGAAACATTTTTCTAAACTAAAGTGAACTTCATTTGCAAAATCTCAAAGTAATTTCAAGTTTTATGCAATCTAGGAGCAAATATGCACTTCATTTCTAATGGGTTCCTAAACGATCCTAAAGGTTCCTAAACTTTCCTAATTACATCCTAAAGCTTTGATATTGGTAAAAAAAAATTGTCTTGTTGCAAAATCTTAAATGTTTTCCTAAAAAACTATGCATAAAATCAATCTAGGAATCTCTTTTGGGTCTAAAACTAAAATCTAGAACATCCAATCTTGAGTGAAATCTAAGGAAATAAACCAAAGTCCAAAGAGTCATTTTTCTTTGAGTCCAAATCAAAAACCATCTTGAATGTCCTAAAAGTGAAAGAAAATAATTTCTATCCAATTCCTAAAGCTCAAATCAAGTTCCTAAAAACACGCAAACTCAATCTTGAATGCCCAAGTAAAGAAATTGCAAATCTCTCAAGTTTCTTATTTTCAAAGAGGAAAGAACAAATCAAAGCCTTAAACATTTGTGCTTGCAAAATTTCAATTCAATCACTAATAAATTGGGAAAGAATCTTCATGATGTGCATCTAGGAGTTTCCCATTTCATCATGTCCTTTTAATGTAAGTGACGTAAAACACTTGAACTTGTACAAGTTCATTTGTTCTACTTCTAGCGAAGCCTGTCCAAAGAGAAAAAGTGATTCCTCTTTGGAGAATGACTTCAAACTAGTACTTCCCCGAATGGTATAGAAATGAAGTGTTGAGAAAACTTTCTCTTCGTCCCCTCAAGCTCAGGTTATCTATGTTGATGGTAGCCTGAGGTAGGTGAATATCCCTACTATTTTGGCATGGTCAACTAAGCTATTAAGTGAGTGTACAAACCAATTGGGGGGACTCCACAGATCAAAATAAAAACTTGTTAAAATAGAAGCTACCTGATCTACTCCCAAAGGTATTAGAATCTTTGTGCAAGGACCGATCCATGTGGTTTCCCGGATCACCTTAAGACACTCACTATATGTATCCCTTTTAGGGATATCAAGTTGTGGGAAAAGATTTTGATACTAGCCTTGTCCTTAGGTAGTTCTATTTAGTGTGTTCTTAAAAGTTACAAACTCAATTCAAACATTTATCATAACATACACTCTTTTCAAAAGAATATCAGAATCAGAGGTCAAACATATTGCTTGTATCCCACAAATTTTCCTTGTCCTTTGTTGGGATTGATTTTCATAAAATATTTGTTGAGTTTGTCCTTTTCCATTGGAGACATCAAACTGATCCAAAACTTGGCCAAAATCATTCAGACATTCTTGCAAAGAGATCCTTCAAAATCAAAACACCCAGAGCTTTGTTTCAATCCAATTACCGAATCTTTCCAAAGCTATGTCTGATTTGATAAAACACAAGAAAGCTAAGCTTCCCAATTCCCAAGTTTATCAAGAGAAGAAATTTGCAGAGAGGAACGTCAAAGATCACCAACCTTCCCTAAAAGTAACCCAAGCATAAGAGAAGTATCAGTAGAAACTTGACAACATGGAATATAATGCAAGAGCGAAATAGTTTGCATTCTGATTCCAAGTTAACTTTCGCTATGTCAACCTAGAGAGAGAAGACTAGCGTGGCCCATCGTATATCTAGCATTCCTTCAGAATCCCACAATCCAATCTTGTCATCCTTTGCATCCTAAATCATTCTTAGTTTCATCCTTGCATTCTTTTTCATCTTCCTAGCTACACCATAGGTCATCCTTTTCAACTGCATCTAGATCGTTCTCTTAGGAATAACATCATTTTCACTCATCCTTCATCATCCTTCCATCAGCAACCCATAATCAGAATCCCAAATCCCTGATCCATTATCCTTGTCATTATCCATCATTCTTAATCCAAATCTACCATCCATCATCCAAGTTAGGACACACCATCCTTGCACCAAATCCAGTGATCCAAAATCCATCCACTTCATGTCCTATCCTTTGATTTGCTTCAAATCCTTATCCCAAATCATAAATCTCCCCCCTTTGACAGAGCATTGTCTAGGGAATCCTTACTTGTCCTTGTTAGCCTCATCATCTCAAGTAAGATATTGGTGCGCATTAATAATAATCTAGTCATCTAAAGATCATTAGTCTATCTTAGGTTGACAATCATCATTGATCCCACATCAGGAAGCATCAACTCATTTGTTGACAATTAGTAAATCCTGCATCATCCTCCACAAATCCTCCATCATCTTTGAACATTCCACCATCTTCCACCTAGTCTTCCATCATCCTTGATCCAAACCAGGGCATCCCACCATCCTTCAGCATTCCCACCAAACCTTCACCATCCTTCAAAATGTTGATCCAAAGCCTTGCACCACATCCTAGAAATCTCCCATCCTTAGAGTTTCTTTTAGATTTGCATCCATCATCTTTAGAATTTTTTAGAAAGCAACCTTGCATCCACCCATCATCTACATTTTCATCCTTATAACTACATTCCATGTCTGTCGAGATGCGATCTAGGAAGAAAAGGAATATGGATCCCAATCGGGCCACTAGTTCATCTGATCCTAACAATCCTACCAGTGCAATGGTAACTTACAATCCATAGATCCTACAAGTTGATAATATATGGGATGATCCCAATAGACCCCCCACTTTATTTTCTATGGAAACATTCATGAGCCATCTAGGGCATGCACAAATAGTAAGTGCACTTATTGATCAAAATTGACAAAACATATTGGCTAACTTTGCATAGGAGGGTACTCTTATTCCACCACATCTCGAACCTCGCATCCCCATAAACACTATCCAAATCCTAGCAAAAGCATATACTCCCATCATCCAACAAATCCCCAATCCTAACCTACAAATGTCTCAAGAAACCTCATCCATTCCCCATTTCTTGCAAAGAAGCTTCACGAGTCCTACAACACAAGAAGTAACACAATCTACTCCATTTCTCATCATGGGAACACCATCATCTTCTATAGAATCCCAAGCCATCACTCCCGCTCAAGGCTTCCCACAAAATCAACCTCCACCAGCTCCCACACAAGCTACCATGCAAGTAATTCCCCCACCTTCCATGGTCCAAACAACATCATCATTTATGGGGGCAATGCAATCATTTCCTTCCTTTTCCCAACAAACCCCTACATTAACATCATCATTTCTAGGGACAACACAATCGTTCCCCTTTCCTACTTAGAAAACTTCCACATCAGCATCACCTTTTGTGTGGGGAACCCAAACATCTTCTTCCACTTCTCAACTGGGATTTTCCTAAGAATAAGTTCCACTTCCACCATTTATTTCCAATGAACAAGAACAATAAATTGCCTTCACAATAGGGATGCCCTCCATGGGATCTCAAAATCCACCATCTACATCCCAAATCCCCACATCTCCATTCCCAACATTCTTCACATCACAATTCCTGCCACGAACTAGTTCTCCTTGGGGCCTCACTCAAGAAGAAATGAAAGCCTTGGGAATACCAACCCAGTCTCCCATATCCACGCCTACAAACCAACAAGCCACTTTCCCTCAAATAGTGCAATAACAACCATCGCAACCTCTGCCAGCTTCATCCTTTCCTTCAAACACTAACTATCTATCTTCACCACCTATCACTTCTCAAATGGTTCCACCACCCCAACAATAGATTTCATCTCATCTTGTAAGATACCTTTCTCAACCACCACCTGCTTCTAGTTTCCCAACATCTATTCCACCCCTAAGAAATGTAGGGATACATCCTACCTACATCAACTAAGCCCAAAGCCAAGTGTATTAAAGCCAATCCTACCAATAAGCTACATCATTCCACCAACCTCCCCCACAACAGCAGTACTTCCCAACGCAATAGTAACAACATCCTATTGTTCCACAAAAACAACAATCATCATCCTACCCATCACAACAACAACATCCAATCATCCCCTAGTAACAGCAACTCTTTCCATATCCTCTACATCAATACACTCCCGCACATCAGTAGCAATATCCTCCCTAGAAACCATCACCTCAACATCAATTCCAATCTACCTATCTTGCTAGGCAATCTCCATATCCCACTCCACAATACCCTCTACCAAATCACCCTTATTCACCAACACCATCAAATCCTTTCCAAATGGGAGTACCCACTCCAATGCCAATCAACATCGAGTGGGAAGAAATGAAGAATGCTCTTAAGGAGCTCAAAGCCAAAACAAAGAGCAAGACCTTTAAATTTGAGGAGGTATGTCCCTATCCTTTCGATCGATCGATCACGGCTATCCCTTTCCCTAAGCACTTTGAGACACCCAAATTTGATAAATATTGAGGGAAAGGAGATCCAACTAGCCACATCAAAGAGTTCTATATGGCATTCCAAGAAGTGGAATATAGTGATAACTACCTTATGCACCTATTCCCAAAGATTTTGGGAGGAACTACTATTGAGTGGTTCTACAAAATACCCTATGGGGAAATCTCAACCTTTGTTGAGCTCTTTGAAAATTTCATTGCTCAATATGCCCATAATGAAGAGAATGAGTTGTCTATGTTGGATCTTTGCAACTCAAAGCAGAAAGGAGGAGAAAGCTTGGCCGACTATTTGCAACAATGGAAGAACCTCACTACCATGTTATCATACCAACCACCTAAGAAGCATCTTGATGAGTCCAATTATTGCCTCAATTTTTTTATAATCTTTATATTTTGTTGATGCTCTAACAAACATTTCCAAAACATTTATTACTTATACCTATGTGAATTCAAGCTAAGTACAACTAAAGCCACAAAATCTATGGGTAGCTTGAGTGATATGTTTTGTTGACTATTATAAATATAATGCAGTACTTCATATAGTTATTTCAAGCTGTGTTCTAACATTTAAGTAGGAGTTGAAAATTTTGACTTGCATATGTGTACCAAATGTTACTAACCTTTCAAGTAAACAAGGATCAATGTGAAGAGTGGCACAGCTACATTAAAGAAGGAGCGTTAGAAGACCAACTATGGCAGTAGAATCCAGCTTGATTTTGATGGATATGTCATGCTTAGAAAGGAGTTGTTGTTCCAGAGAATATAGGGAATCAGTCCTGCTATATTTCCTCAGAACTATTATTATGTTGTCAACAGTAATTGTATTATGTCGTGGTTGTTTTATCTCCTCCATATTTGGTGAGGTTTAATGAGACTTTTATGTTATGTTTTCAATAAGTGTCAATCCTTGATATAAAGGGATTTTGATTGATTTAGTAGGTAATAAGAAAAGATATAATTATGTATTCAGTATAGTGGAAATTGCTCTATTTTGTTCTTCATGAGTTATTCAATTGTTATGTAGCTAGTTAAGAAGGATTTAATGGAAGAGTGATTTTGGATTATTTCTTGTGTTGAGTAGTTAGCAAAAGCCAACCAAGGGGGCCCACTTGGAAGGTGGATTAGATTAAGTTAGAATAGATTTGCTTCCTGTACTTTTCATGTTTTCAAATAGAGTTATTGTTTTGCTCGTGCAGCATTGCCATTGTGGTTGTTCCTACAGCATTTACAGAGATGGGTATAGTGAATGTTTTGAGTTGTTAGACAGGCTTAGATTCATTTCATAAGTTTTCTATAGTAATTCTATTTAATAGTCAAGTGTTTTTACTTTCTTGCAGCAATAACATAGATTCCTTTCGTGCATTTTATCTTCCTGCAGCATAGGTGTTATGACTCCTAAAGGAACTTAGTGCACAAACTGTGTTGTCCCATTTCAAGTCTATGTCCCTAGGTTGACAATCTAAATGCATTTCATGATGGGAATAGGTAATCCTTAGCATAGATATATTACCCCTAAGAGAGACAATGGCATGCTTATCTTTACCTATTGTGAGACTGTTCATTTTTGGTGCCATTGTCGGGGATGGTGTCAAACTAGGAACCTTAATGAGTCATTTATTTTTCAGATCAATTTCCCATTTTTAGTCAATACCAAGAAGTTGTGAGCTTTCTTCACAAGTCATCAACTTACTTGCATGCATCGAAGAAGGTGAGATGTTCATGGCAAATTTCTTCCAAAAGAACCTGTTAAACTGAAAGAAGAGTTTGAAGAACTTGAGCTACCATTTCTTGACGCCAGTCCTGAGTTTGTTGCATCATCTTCAATAGAAGAAGAAGACACCCAAGAAACATTTGACCTCTGTCCTTTTGCAGAAATATTAGCCAGTTTCCATAATAATCCTACTCTAGGACCACCTATTGTCCAAAACCCTCTAATCAACAATACTTTCCAGCCACAGTTTCAATATCCAACACCTCCAGTAATGGGAGCTCCTAAATTTCCATTTCCAATTCCAAGTCTTATCAACAATCCTAACCTCAAGAACATATCTGCTTCAACACTTCCAAAGTTCTATGGACTTATTACGGAGGATCCTGACACCTTTTTGTTCGAATTTGACATATTGTGTCAAAGTTTTGACTATAATACTGACAGTCATCAGCTTAAGTTGTTCCCCGCAACACTAAAGGATTCGTCTCTCAGATGGTTCATGGGCTTAGGAGTGAATGTAGTAGCTAATTGGGATGGAATGAGAGATTTGTTTCTAAGAAAGTATAAGGAATACTGCAAGGGAAGTGATTCAAAAGGAGATGACATCTTCCATATGTCACAAAGGGAAGATGAGACATTAGAGGACTACATATCACGCTTCTTATTTACTTTACAAAAGAACCCGCAACATGCATTGCAAGAGGATTCATAGAAGCTGATTTTTCTAAGAGGAGTGAATGAAAATTGTCTTGAAGCTTTGGACCTCATGGCTAGAGGTGATATATCTCAGTCTTCCTGGGATGACCTTCAGAAGATTTGTATGAACTATTCTAGAGAAGAGGTCAAGAAAGGAAGGGGATTTTTCTCAACGGTGGCTAAAGGAAGTGGCTCTGGCATTTCAAAGATTTAATTTTCAAACATGTTGTCAAACTTCAAGCAAGACATCATAAATGATATTGCTACACACCTGGACACAATGACCGCCAAGAAGAAACATGCAGACGTGGAGGCGCAGCTGGCTTAATACTATCCTCATTGCCACAAATAAAAGAAGGATTGTCGGTGCAAATTGGTCGCAAACGTAGAGAATCAACATATTCCAACTGAATACTTGAACATAGAAGGAGAGGATGAGCAAGTATTCTTTGTTTCTCAACATCGGCCATGGGCCACGAGACAAGGTATGCCTCAAGACCCATTACAAATTTCAAGTCCTTATAATAGTCAGTGGCAAAACTGGAATGTCCAAAGTCCTCCATAATATAATCAACCCACTTGGAATAATGCTTGGCCAAATAATCAATAGAATCAATGGTATCCTCCACAGCAACCCCAATGGTCACAATTTCCAAACCAATGGCAACAACCACAAGGTAATTGGCAGCCCACTAACCAGCTGAGAGGACCTCAGCAATGGCCTAATCCAAATCCTAGATATCCACCTCTACCACCTCCAACAAATATACCTGCAATAATGCCACCACCTCCAAACGTAGGTCCACAAAAGCAAATGCAATTACCTGCTCAACCTCAACTGAATCCCAACAGTCAACAGCCATAGCAGAAAATGTATGCTATCAATGCTCAGCAGTACCCTTCCTATGCACTTGATATAGCTGATATACACCTAAGATCAGGTACTACCTTGCTGGCACCTAAACCACCCCTTATCACTAAAGTGCCAGACCTTCCTGTAGCATCAATATCGATTCCAGAGAATAATTTTACAAATACTATTGCATCAAAAAATGTTTCCAACTCAGGTAATGCTCATACATCAGTTAAACCACCTTTTCCTCAAAGGCTCACCATGGACAATCCCATACCAAAAGAAGACCAACCATTTGATATCATTGACCAGGTTAAGAACATGGATGTCCAGATTCCCCTATTTCAAGAAATAAAGGATGTTCCAGTTTATGGAAAAGCAATAAACGAAGCTTGTATCAAAAAGCCTGGAAGAAAGAAAAAGGATCCTACAACAATTCATGTTATAGGACAATTGGCTGATATCATGCTAGGAAAACTGGTAATACCAAAATATTCAGATCCAGGGAGTCCAGTTGTGAATATCATCATTAATGGCTAGTTTGTCAAAAATGCATTAATAGACTTAGGTGTTGCCATTAATGTAATGACTAAGGATACTATGAATAAACTGAGCATTGAAGGGTTGAGAGCTACTCCAACAATATTGCAATTAGCAGATAGCTCTATTGTTACCCCTGATGGAATGATAGAAGATATAATAGTTGCCTTAGATTCTTGGGAGTACCCTGTTGATTTCATGATCCTCTCACCAAAGGTCAATCTTGTTGGTTACCCTATTATTATAGGACGTCCATGGTTAGCAACATCTAATGCAAACATAAGTTGTTGATCAGGGAACATGACAATTTCAGATGGACAAGCCACTAAGAAACTAGCATTATATCCTCCAGCTCAACCACAGCCAGATTTGAGTACACCTATATGGCCAGACTTAGGAGATGGGGAAGAAGAACTGAATTCTGTGGTTCAGCTCATGATGTTACATAGGCAATCCTTTCTAAAGCTGCAAGAGGAAGATGAAGTCACTTGGAGCATTCTAAATAATGACTATTTTGTAACCAAAGATATATCTGAGAGTTCTGTGTTAGAGTTAACTATTGGTGTTTGGATTAATGTAACAATTTGTATTGCAGTTGTAGAGAGTGTAGAGGCCATTGTTAATGAGTAGGTTGAGGTTGAGGCTGAGGCCAAACAAACTGACCTCGATGTTGATGATGTGACTAGATTAGGTAAAGAGATATGAAGATAATTTTGAGAACTATGTATTACCTTCAGAACCCAATATTATCCACCAGTTGCTACCTAGTGAAGTAAACACAAGTCCTATCCCTGAAGAGTCCATGCTTGACCTTACAACTATTGTGGAACTTTCTAAAGGTCATAATCTCCATGTAAATAACAAGTTGCCTCCACAACAAATGGAGAAACTAACTAAACTGCTAAAAACACATGAGAAAGCCTTTGCATGGGACTATGGGGATATGAAGGGATTAAGTCCTACACTATGTACTCATAGGATATATATCAATGAAGGAAGCCTACCCCTTCGTCAACCTCAAAGAAGGATTAACCTAGCATTAAGGGAGATAGTCAAAACTGAATTGCAAAAGCAATTAGATGCTAGCTTTATATATCCTATATCTGATAGTAAATGGGTATCACCTCTGGTTATAGTGCCCAAAAAGGGGGGTAAATGGAGAATCTGTGTGGATTACAAGGAGTTAAACAAATCTACCAAGAAAGATCACTTCACATTACCATTCATTGACCAAGTACTTGATACTTTGGCCAGTAAGAAGTATTTTTCCTTTCTTGATGGATATAGTGGATACAATCAGATAACTATTGCTCCAGAGGATTAGGAGAAGACTATGTTCACATATCCATGGGGCACATATGCATATTCAACTCTACATTTTTAGTTTTGTAATGCTCCAACAACGTTTCAAAGAGTTGTAATTAGTATTTTTGTTGACATATCACATGACTGTATGGAGATATTTATGGATGACTTTACAGCATTTGAAGTGACATTTGAAGAGGCTTTAAAGAATCTTGAAAAGGTGCTAATCCTGTGTAAGGAGCATAATATATCCCTTAATAGTGATAAATACTTTATGATGATGCAGGAAGGAGTGGTACTTGGGCATTTCATTTCAATAGTAGGAATTCAAGTGGACCCAGCTAAAGTTGAGGTAATACTTATACTACCTACTCCTACTAAACAAAAAGATGTAAGATCTTTTCTTGGACATGCTGGATACTATAGACGTTTTATTCAAAATTTCAGTCAAATTATTGGTCCTCTGTACACATTGTTTACAAAAGAAGTTGAATTTATCTGGACACAAGCATGTGATTAGTCCTTCCTATAGCTAAAGAAACTCCTAACAACTACACCAGTCCTAAAAGGACCAGATTGTTCTATTCCATTCCACATCCATACAAATGCATCAGATTATGCCATAGGTGCTATGCTAGGACAAAAGCCTACTAACCTTGAGAATGCAATTTACTATATTAGTAAAAGCCTCCATGGCCCTGAATTGAACTACACAGTTACTGAAAAGGAACTCCTAGCTGTAGTTTATGCATTGAACAAATTCCAACACTATGTCACAGGCTATCCCATTTTTGTTCACACTAATCACTCAGCAATAAAATATTTGATGAACAAACCTGCCATAACAGGCAGACTGGCAAGATGGCTCTTACTATTGCAGGAATTTGATATAACAATTGTTGATAAGCTAGGGAAGGCCAATGTAGTTGTTGACTACTTGTCTAGACTACAAAATGCTGATGAAGACACTACTCGGGTTGAAGATACATTTCTAGATGAACACCTGTTCCATATAGCAATCAAAAACACATGGTATGCAGACATAGCCAATTATATTGCAGCAAATAAGATGCCCCCACATTTTTCTCAGAAAGACAAGAAAAAGCTTGTAGAGAAAAGCTTTTAGTTTTCATGGATAGATAACAATCTATTTTACACTAGTCCAGATCAAATTATGAGAAGGTGTGTGAGAGAAGATGAAGTATATGATATACTCCATGCTTGTCATGATGAGCCTTGTGGAGGTCACTTTGCAGCCAAGTGAACAGCCCTGAAAATCTTAACAACATGATATTATTGGCCTCAATTACACAAAGATTCAGCTAGTTATACAAAAAAATGTGATAAATGTCAGAGGATGGGTCGTCCAATGAAATTAGATGAGATGCCACTTAATCCACAAGTAGTAATGACACCCTTTTATAATTGGGGTATGGACTTCATCGGGCCAATTGATCCTCCATCAAATGGAAAATCCTACATCTTGGTTTGTACAGATTATCTGACAAAATGGGTCGAAGTGAAAGCTATGCAGAATGCAAGGGATCAAAAAGTAGCAAAATTCTTGTATGAAGAAATTTTACTAGGTATGGAGTCCCCAGAGAGCTTGTAACAGACCAAGGAGCATAGTTCACATCAAATATGATCACTAAGATAATGAAGGAGTATAGCATAAGGCATCAGAAGTCTAGTCCTTATCATCCACAAGCAAATGGATAGGCATAGGTGACAAACAGAGAAATAGAGGCCATATTAACAAAGATAGTATAGTTACATCACAAGGATTGGATCAGTTGATTAACAGAAGTAGTTTGGGCTTACTGTACCACATGGAAGACAAAAATAGGGTTCACACCATTTGAATTGGTGTATGGAAAAGCACCAGTGTTTCCCATAGAATTTGAACACAAAACATTATGTACAGCACTTGAGCTAAACATCAATCTTCCTGCAGCACAATTAGAATGCCTACTCCATCTCAATTCCTTAGATGAAATGCGCAAATCAATATTAGAGAGAATAGAGCTAATTCAGAACCAAAGGAAAATATGGCATGATTCACATATCAAGAAAAAGTAATTTCAAGTATGAGATTGGGCTTTATTATATGATTCCAAATTCAAGGAGAACCCAAGAAAGTTGCAAACCAGATGGCTAGGACCCTATGAAATTAAATATGTACTTGATAATGGAGTAGTTCAGCTGACCACACTTGATCCAGTACAATTTAAGCTACTTGTCAATGGACACCGCTTATGCATGTATCACAAGGCTTAAACCAAAGAAGAATTCTTGAAACAGTTCAACATGCATAGATTAACAGCCCCTCTGGAAACAATTCCTGTAGTAGAAGGTGAAAGCCTTCCTCCTCCAGCATCACCATGACATACATTCACCAGCACTCATAATAAAACTTCATTTAATGAGGTATACTTCTTTATGTGGCTACCAAAATTGACACTATCATCAGCTCACATTCATGCACGGTAATTAATTGCCAGGTACAACTTTCTAACTCCTTACTTACTTTTAGTGTAGAGGTTTAATTAATTATATCTAGTTCTGCATTAATTATATAATATATGCATTAAACCAGTTTCCCAACCTCGTGCTCAATTTATCAAGTGAGGACACTTGTTTAACTTTTGTAGGGGGCAGGGGAAGTGTACTAACTTCCAAGTGTCATTCCTAAACTACCCTTGTCACATCCCTATCACATCAATGTTGTACTTGGCTACATTCCATTAATTCTTTTAATCCTACACACATTTTTTGTACTTTCAAATTCTGATTTCCTGAACTTGACATGATTTTAAAAGGACCATAATTAAATTATGAGGTAACTCATACTTAAGGTTGTGATGTCCTCTGAAATCAATGACATTATTACTAATCATGTTAAGCACAACGGAGGTAATGTAAGCAAAAATATCAGCATTTTCTAGAATAGCAATTGGGATTTCAAGAAGGTATTTGCAAAGTATAGGGAGACTAAGGATTAGCAAAAATTGAAGACTGGACATTGCTAAGATGGGTGGACAATTACAGAGACATGAACGAGTCATCCATGGTATTTTGCTAGCAGATGTTGAAGCAGTCTGTAGATTCAATGCATGTAGTTGGCTTAGCTATTTTCTTCAGCTGACAAAGTTTAATGAGGAGGTTGCAGCAGAATTCATGAGCACTTTTTAAGAGGGACAAGCAACTGTGTGGGGTTTGACAGTTGTTGCTACTGAAGAGAGAATTGTAGAAGTTACAGGGTTACTAGTTGTTGGAGAACATTATCCAAACAAGCATGATGGCAGGTCATCTCGAGCTCAATTCTCCAAGTTGAATGATCCTCTGCTTGAAATTACTAAGTAGGGGTACATGAGATTGTCTCTTCCACAACCGTTTCTAGAACTGGCTACACACATTATCAAGTATTTAACTTGTGAAGGAAGATTTTCAAACCTGCATGCCCATCATTTCAAATTGCTTAGATGTATCAGGCATAATCTTCAAGTCAATATTCCCAATTTTCTTTATAATATGTTAAGCATTAGTGCTGAGGAAATGCAAAAGGGTAATGCAAATTCTATAAGTCACCATGCCCTAATCAAGCTTTTGGTTGAAAAATCTCTTAGGGATATTTCTCCCATGTCTTGGGCAGAATTTGTTCAATTTAAAACTTTGCAACCCCAAGTAAATCCTATGGCCCAACCTCCAGGAGATGCAGTAGAATCTTTTGGCCCTACTAAAGAAGCAATTATGAAAGAAAAAGAATCAAAATTACCCCCAAAAAACCAATCTCATGAACCTACTCCAGAGAGTAATATACCCACTTCTTCCTCAAGAAAAGGAAAATAGATGTTGGAAAAGAAATCCCTAACTTAGAAGGTGAAATTTCAAACCCTATAATTCAAATAAATAAAAGAAAATGGTCGAGTCTTGCAGTTTCTATTGCTATAGCATCTACTCTTGCAGCACATAAGCCAAAAAGGTCTCGCCAACCTAAAACTACAATGGTTGAAGAGGCAACTGTGTGTAGAAGCCCTCACATGTGAGGACAAGTGTCTCCACCTTCCCTTCAAAACCCAAATATTCCAACACCAAAACCTACTAAAGAACCCTCTGTTGAATATATTCCTGATGACTCCCCTATGTAGGTAGAACCCCAACATATGGAGGAATCTCCTAATGAGCAAGAACCTAGCAGTAGCATGCCATAAAATGATCAGAGAATGCCTAAGCCGAGCCTTGATGTAATGCAAGAGAGCATTCCTATGAATGTTCAATCTACTCCTCCTCAGCATCTTGTATATTCCAATGTATCCATTATACCCTACTGATCAATGTGGTTCACTGACTACTTTCAATAGGCTACTAAAGAGAAGAAAAAGAAAGCTCAGATGCAAGAGTTCCCTTCATCAACAATTCAATATGTCCTCTTTCATCTATACAACCATTTTATCTTTCAGAAGACATGGTGGAAGCATGAAAGAAATCAAATGCAAAGGGAGCTATTTGATAAGGATGAGGAAATTGAAGCTCTCAAGGAGCAGCTAAAGAAACAAAAATAGCAAATGGACAAGGCCTTAAAACTAGCTGACCAGGTCATAGCTTGTAGACCACCACCTAGGATATATGATATTTTCTTAAAGCATAAATTTCTTTTGTTCCAACTTATGAGGACAATCAAGGATATTGATTGAGAATTCAAGTCGGCCCAAGAATTCTATGGTTTGTATCAGACTCTACCATCATGGCAACAAAATTTTTTATGTGAGCTCTATTTGCACAATTTTATTATCCCACATGAAACAGAGTGGAATCCTCTGCTCTATATAGGGGACATTCACTTAAGGGCCTTGATGTCATGGATGCATAATGAGAAAAACTATGATAGATAGCTGAACACCTACAGGGATCTGGAGAAATCTAAGCCTTTGCCATTAAGGTTTGAGTCACATAAGCCTGATGTCCTTTTAAGGGATTGGCTCAATTTGACTTATGGGAGACCAAAGCCTGAAATCAAGGAGAAAGTATTTGCATTAAGGGATAAAGTTTATAGATATTATCAGACATTGCCCAATTTTACAGCCCAAAGAGCTCTTTCAAGGGTCATAATCAGGTGGAAAAGATTGCCAGAAGCTTTCAGGAAAGCAGAACCACATAGCCTAATTAACTATGAAGTAGTTGTCCATAAAGTGACTAAATACATGCAGTTGGGGCGATAGCCCAGAAGGGAATTATGGATACCCTTATCCTTCCAACCACCTACACTCTTTTGGACCCTATACAACATCAATGCTACTAGATTGGATCAGTTGGTTGAGGAGCACCAAGGAGATCACTTGGAACACACAAGGGGGTTTTACTACACTTTCAAGAGTGGAAAGAAGGGGAAGATGACTGTCGATGATTTCAGGACCATAGCTAGGAAATACAATGCTTGAGGATAAGCATTCTGTTATTAGGGGGCAGATGATGAGTCCAATTATTGCCTCAATTTTGTTATAATCTTTATATTTTGTTGATGCTCTGACAAATATTTCCAAAACATTTATGACTTATACCTATGTGAACTTATTCTAAGTAAAACTAAAGCCACAAAATCTATGGGTAGCTTGAGTGATATGTTTTGCTAGCTATTATAAATATAATGTAGTACTTCATATAGTTATTTCAAACTATGTTCTAGCATTTAAGTAGGAGTTGAAAATGTTGACTTGCATATGTGTACCGAATGTTACTAACCTTTCAGCTAAACAAGGAGCAGTGTGAAGAGTGGCACAGCTACATTAAAGAAGGAGCGTTAGAAGACCAACCATGGTAGGAGAATCCAGCATGGTTTCGATGGATATGTCATGCTTAGAAAAGAGTTGTTGTTCCAGAGAATATAGGGAATTAGTCCTGCTATATTTCCTCAGAACTGTTATTTTGTTGTCAATAGTAATTGTATTATTTCATGGTTGTTTTATCTCCTCCATATTTGGCAAGGTTTAATGAGTCTTTTCTGTTATGTTTTCAATAAGCATCAATCCTTGATATAAAGGGATTTTGACTGATTTAGTAGGTAATAAGAAAAGATAGAATTATGTATTCAGTATAGTGGAAGTTGCTCTGTTTTGTTCTTCATGGGTTATTCAATTGTTATGTAACCAGTTAAGAAGGATTTAATGGAAGAGTGATTTTGGATTATTTCTTGTGTTGAGTAGTTAGTAGAATCCAACCAAGGGGCCCACTTGGAAGGTAGATTAGATTAAATTAGAATAGATTGTCTTCCTGTGCTTTTCTTGTTTTCAAATAGAGTTACTATTTTACTCCTGTAGCATTGCCATTGTGGTTGTTCCTGCAGCATTTGCAGAGATGGGTATAGTGAATTTTTTGAGTTTTTAGACAGGCTTAGATTCATTTCATGAGTTTTCTGTAGTAATTTCATTCAATAGTCAAGTGTGTTTACTTTCCTGTAGCAACAGCATAGATTCCTTTCATGCATTTTATCTTCCTGCAGCATAGGTGTTATGACTCCTAAAGGAACTTAGTGCACAAACTGTGTTGTCCCATTTCAAGTCTACGTCCTCAAGTTGACAATCTAAATGCATTTCATGATGGGAATAGGTAATCCTTAGCATAGATATATTACCCCTAAGAGGGACAATGGCATGATTATCTTTACCTATTGTGAGACTGTTCACATCTAACCAAGATCTTTATTAATAACCTACATCCCAAACTGCCCCACTTTATGAGGATGAAGTGCATCCAAAATTACCAAGATATCAAAAGCAAGGGGATAGATATTGAAAGAGGCCTCCTAGATGAAGGCACAATCCGACACTACAAGGATGATTCCCACAACAAGCCCAATAATGGCAAACCCCGTTACTAGAATCGAAACAAAAAATGTTGTTACTGATGGAGCCACAGACACAAATCATGTCCAAATTGTTGTGGCTGGTCCTACACCAACTCCTACATATCAACAACATCAGTCTCAAATCAATCAATAGCCTATGTAGAACTATCAACAACAATCTCCTATCAATCAGCAACTTGTGCAGCATTATCAACAGCAAGCACATCAAGAAAATCAAGGCAATCCAGCCAATCGGGCCAATGCCATATCAACAACTCCCAATCAGAATAGGCCTCAAGCCTAGACCCACCAAAAGAGAACCTTCACACCTCTTGGTGAACCTCTAGATGTGATCTTTCATCGCATGGCCAATGCCAATCTAACCACGTACCCACCAACTCAGCAATTTGATGATGCCAGTCCCAAACCTAATTGGTACAAAGATCACAAGTATTGTAACTATCATCGTGCCAAAGGACACACTACCCTAAGGTGTATGAAGCTAAAGCATTACATCCAAGATCTCATTGATAGGAAAGAGATCCAAGTGGACACACCAACCCAAGCCTCACCTAATGCCAATTTTTAGATATATCAAAATGTGTTCCCTCAACACAACACTGGGAAGAACCAAGCCAATGCCAATCCTCCACCCCAAAACCAAGGCAAAGGTAAGAAAGGAGACCATGCTGACCATAAATACTATATGATTGCTCATATAAACTATGAAAAGTTTGTTGGATGTATAACCCAAGTTGAACCCACAATCAATGTCATCCACGTCAAAGGAGTAGATAGTCAGTGTGTTGTTACTACCCACAGAGGCTGGATATCTATCATCGGTGCAAATCCAAGGCCAGCACAAAATGCCCAATATGACCTTATAAAACATCTTGGGAATACACCTACCCAAATCTCCATTCTTGACCTTCTCCGTACTTCACCCATCCATCAAGAAATCCTAAATAAATCCCTCCAAGAAGGACATGTCCCCACAAACATAAACACCATCCAGTTTGAAAACCTTGTGGGACATCTATCTGCATCATGTTCTTTATCCTTCAAGCCATCTAACATACTAGCTATTGAGCCTGACCACACTCTCTATTTCTATATCTTCGTCATGGTCGGAGACTTCACCATTAAAAGGGTCATGATAGATAATGGCTCAGCCTTAAACTTGTGCATGTTAAAGTTCATCCAAGAAGTTGGGTTCATAAAGGCCGATATATCACATGATGTGATCATAATTAAGGCTTATGACAACCTAGAGCATACCTCTTAAGGTACTATTATTTTTCCTATCAAATTGGCCCCAATAACTCGAGACATTCTTTGCTATGTTATTGATCTTGACTTACCATTTAACATCCTCCTCGATCAACCATGGATTCATTCCATTAAGGTTGTACCATCCACTTATCACTAGTGCCTCAAATTTTTGCATCAAGGCACTAAGATCACCATCCATACTGTAATGTGTTGCAAGCTTCATTCCCCCATTGCAGCCATTGTCCTGGAACCAAAATTGGTACTTCCATTGCAAGCTCATCTAGATCCCATAGCGATCTAGAGACAATCCTATCATCCACTCTCTCCTTTGTCAAGATCAATAGCCAAGGTTGTGGTGGATACAGCTTGATTGATGCATTTGTAGTAGGGGGCCTACCTCTGGATCCACATACACAAGGGTGCCCAAGCCACCAAAGCAATCCTGTTGAGGCCAATCATGAAATCAAGCAATTGGGACCATTGACATTTTTTTCCCATGGAAATATAGATAGCCTTGAAATGGACCTTGACATCAATCGATGGTTGTACAGAGATCCCCCACCACCTGACACTAAACTCCTTGGCTACTTCAAAGAAAAATACCCAGCATCACACAAGTATGCCACATAATAATGGAAATACCAAGGCGGTAGTTTAGGACCATAAGAAGGTGAAAGAAAAGATCCAATCATGGCCTCAAAAAATCCAAAGCATTAAGGTCTTGGCTTTAATACCCCTCGCATGTGCATACAAGAACCCAATACCACAACTGGGGGCACTAACTTGACTAATGTTCACTTCTTGAATAGCCAGGATGACCTCATAGAGATCAAAGACATCCCTGAAGAAGAAGAAAAGAAATCTTATGATGAAAGCTTCGATGATGATACCCTCCTGGGCACTTTTTTCCTCCATCAACTCACCATTAACATCATAGAACTTCCCCTCATCCACCCTGAACTCATAGACTGGTACCAACCAAGTGTCACACACATCGATGAGTTCTAAAGCACACAAGTGCTCCTAAGATTCATGCGAACATTAGGCCAACAAGTAGATCAACATCAGGAATCAATTCAGGTCTGCAAGCTCAACCCTAAAGGATATTTTGGGGAAGAGGCAAGCTCTAGCCACAAAATTAAAATAGAAAAAGAAAATAACGAGTCCTTATGTGAAAACCCCTTTGGGTCACATTCTTATTCTTAAAAAAGAGAAAATAAAGGGTGTATCTTCTAGTGAAAACCTTTATGAGGCACTAGAAGATGAAGACTTGCCTCTTCCTCCCATCCAGGATTACAAACTAGAGTAGTCACCCATCATCATTAAGAAAACCAAGCCAGTCAACTTGGGTATAGAAGAATGCCCAAGAATCACCTACATTGCAGCATCTTTAACAGAGGGTGAAGAAATGGGTTTCACTACACTTCTCAGAGAATCAGTTATAAATTTTGCATGGTCATATGCACACATGCCAAGGCTTGATCCAAATATTATTGTCCATCATCTCGTAGTAGACCCTAATGCCAAGCTGATAAAGTAGAAGCTACGTAAAATGCATCCTAAATTAGTCCTATTGGTGAAAGAAGAACTAGAAAAGCTCCTACAAGCCAAGATTATCAAAGCTATAGACTATTCAAATTGGATCTCCAACATGGTTCCTGTTACCAAACCTTCAGGAGAGATAAGAATATGCACAGACTTTAGGGATTTAAACAAAGCATGTCCCAAGGATGATTTAATGCTACCCAACATAGAAATTATAGTAGATCTTATAGCGGGCCATGAGATTTTGTCACTCATGGATGGCTTCTCTAGGTACAATTAGATACAAATAGTAAAAGCATGCCAACACAAAACAACATTCACCACACCATGGGGCACCTTATGCTACAACATAATGCCATTTGGGCTCAAAAATGTTGGAGCTACATATCAGAGAGCAATGACATCAATCTTCCATGATATGATCCACAAAATTCTGGAAGACTATGTAGATGACATTCTTGCAAAATCAAAAACACACTACAAACACCTTGACATCCTTGAGTGTGTGTTTGACTGTCTACATCATTATGGCTTGAAGCTCAATCCAAAGAAGTGTGTCTTTAGTGTAACATCAAGAAAGCTTCTAGGATTCATCATATCATGGCATGGCATAGAGATCAAGTCTAAAAAGGTCAAAGCTATAATAGAAATGCCTCCACCAAGAACACTCAAATAGCTCTGAAGCCTACAAGGGAAGCTACAATCAGTGTGATGATTCATATCACAGTTGGAAGATAAGTGCCAACCATTCACAACCTAATCTGCAAGGACACAAGCTTCAAATGGGATCCCATCTATCAAAGAAGCTTTGAAAAGCTCAAAGAATATCTAGCTAACTCTTCCATCCTTGTATTGCCAGTTTCAGGATGCCCTCTCATACTCTACATATCCGCAACTACTATAGCATTGGTGGTACTCTTAGCACAACATGATGACAATAATAAAGAGAGAGTCATTTATTATATCAGTCAAACTCTAGTCAGCTATGAGCTCAATTATTCACCGATGGAGAAAGCATGCCTTGTAGTGGTCATCCAATATCTATTATCAAGGACAACTCTCACGGGCCGTATGGAAAAATGGGTCATACTACTCAGGGAGTTTGACATCTAGTACATAGATCAGAAAGGAATAAAAGGGAAAGTAATTGCAAATCAGCTAGCAAAAGAACCTCTAGTGGACGCATATCCGCTAATCATGGAATTACCTAATGAGCATTTATTTATGATCAAAGAACAGCCCATATGGAAGCTATACTTTGATGGCTCCTATACATCACATCGATCAAGGGTAGGAATCATATTTGTCACACCTCAAAGTGACTATATTCCAAAATCATTCAAATTGGGATTCCCGTGTACTAACAATATTATAGAATATGAGGCACTCATCTCAGGCCTCAAAATAGCCATCCAATGAAATATAACAGAACTGCAAGTATTTGGAGATTCGCAATTGATTATCAAGCAAATCCTAGATGAATTTCAGACAAAGGAAAACAAGCTATTACCCTACAAAGAACTAGTTGAAAAACTTAAAGAGCATTTCCTGAGTCTACAGTTCATGCAGATACCATGGCTTTAGAACAAAGTGGCCAATGCAATGGCGACCATCGAATCCTTATTGGAAATCCCTCATGACTCATCACAATATGAACTCTTAGTTGAGAAACTACACATGCCTTCTTATGATAATGTTGATGCAGAAATGGTGTGTGACTTGGTTGGTCCCCAGTCCCCATGGTACCACAACATCCATGCATATCTAAAAAATGGTATCATATCTCCCCATCTCACCAATAACCAATGCCAAAACTTAATTCATAGAGCTTCCCACTACACTCTTGTAGCCAACACCCTTTATCATCAAGGATATCACAACATCCTCTCTAAGTGTTTAGATTCAAATGAGGTCATCCTAGCTTTACAAGAGGTCCACGTTGGGATTTGCGGTGCCCACATGAGTGGCATAGTTCTAGCAAAGTAGTTGCTTTGAGTTGGGTACTATTGGCCTATAATGGAACATGATGCTTGTGAATTTGTCAAGAAATTTCTACCATGTTAGAAGCATGCAAATCTAATTCATGCACCAATACAAGACTTGCAGCCCATTGTGCCACCATGGCCATTTTTATGTTGGGGCTTCAACCTTGTTGGGTTAATCACTCCCCTTTCCTCAGATGGACATAAATACATCATAACAGGCATAGAGTACTTCACAAAGTGGTTTAAAGAAATTATGCTCACCCTCACTATTGGCATTCAAATATCTAAGTTCATCATATACCAAATTGTCTACTACTTCGACATACCATCTACTATCTTCACAGATCATGGCACACCTTTTAAAAACTAGTATTTGGATGATCTTTGTGCTAGATTCCACATCTACCACCATTTCTCTAGTCCATACTTCCCTCAAGGAAATGGCCAAGCTGAGGCAACCAACAAAACTATCCTTAAAATCATCAAGAAGGTTGTCAATGATTCTGGTCGTGACTGGCACCTCCAAATAAATCTCACCCTCTGGGCCTACCATACTTCTCATCACACTCCCACAGCACCACCCCATATTC
Organism: Chamaecyparis obtusa; assembly: GCA_027943335.1. Taxonomy (NCBI): domain Eukaryota; kingdom Viridiplantae; phylum Streptophyta; class Pinopsida; order Cupressales; family Cupressaceae; genus Chamaecyparis; species Chamaecyparis obtusa. Next base: position 2,580,658 of record BSBK01002406.1, read on the forward strand.
TCTTGTATATGGTGTCAAAGCTATTCTACCCATCGAGGTCAAGCTCCCATCATTGTGAGTCTCCATGAAGAACTATACCATAGATGCAAACTATCATGTGGCACACCTCACACAACTGGACCTATTAGATGAAAAGAGACAACAAGCATATGATCACCTGGTTGCATACCAAAATTGACTCAAAAGGAGTTATAACAAGAAATTCCATCCTAGACAATTCCAGGTGGGTGACATGTTTCTAAAGGAAAATCAAAAAGTACAAGCACACCGAGAGAAAAAGGGCAAGTTTGAGCCTACTTGGTTGGGTCCCTACATTGTCATAGCATGCTTTGGCTCCGGAGCCTATCAGCTATCAACACCAGAAGGTGAGCCCCTAAATGATTATATCAACATCATACATCTGAAGAGGTTCTATGCCTGAACCAGATCCTACATATTCAGAAAATCCATTAAAATTTGGAAAATTTAAAAAAAATTTAAAAAAGCAATGAAAAATAATCGTCCAATGGTGAAAAATTGGCAATTCAAGTGCCTTGGACAAGTATGTTGGTGAAACCCTAGAAATAGATGCCATACATAGTGGACTGAGTCATTTTCTATCAAAATCCATCCCCCTAATCCCAAACCCTAGTCCTCTAAATTATCCAATCCCCATCCCCACCACCATCCCATCCATCCCAAGGTGTTCTATCCTCAAGCTTATCCAACATAGTAATCTGGTACTATCCCCAATCCTGAGCTTCCTGTATATATCTTATATATCACAATCCTTCCTATTTATACTCCTGTATAGAGAGATCTCTCATTCCAAATCTCTGAGCTTATGTACATATCTATTGTAAATCTCTCCCCATCTGTTGTACATATTGTTGTGTCTTTTTGTACATCTCCTCATCAGTCCTGTAGCATCTTTGATCCAATATCTTGTCCCACTTAGCCTTGTACTTTAGCAACCTCTTTTTTCAACTATTCTTGATCACAGTGATTATCCTTGATTCATCATTTGCCAGCAACAATGCACATTCTCCTCATTAATCAACGGGTCCTTGAGGATGTATCCTTCCTCCTATCATACCTAATCTTCCACCACTCGCACCAGGTCCATGTCATTGTATCCTTCCTCATGTTTGGACCAAATCTTCCCACCATCAATTAAATCAATCTCTCTCCTTGGCAAAGGATGTCCTTTGGATCTTGTTAATATTTTACGGCTTCTCTTTGTTCCTCTCCTCACAGTCACCATGATCCTTTATATCATGGTGTGCTGCAAATGAGGGAAATTTGGGGTAAGGTCTTTTTGATCTTTCACTTCTTCCTATGAGTCACTCGGACATGACCCTTGCATGATTCACATGTGATCTTCTGGGTTACATGGTGCACTTAAGAAATGTCATTTGTTTGTGGTTTCTCTAGCATCATTTCTACCATGCTTCCTCTTGGGTTCATGCCTGATGTTGGGGAAACCCTTGCGTGTCTTTTTCGCATTAGTCCTATGCAACGCTGGTGACAAGGTCTTATGATCCCAATATCCTTGGTAGATCCCTAATGTTTCTATATCAAACTAGGTTGTGCTCTCCACATTTACACTTGGAGCTCCCCAAATCCCCCTCATCTTGCATCATATAGATTAACATTGCATCTTGCATATTTTATTTATCTTCATCCTGCATCCTGCATTTCACCTCATATTGTATTCATCCATCTTTGCTCTTGAAAGTTTGGTTGTTTATCCTCCCTTCTTCCTTGATCCTTTTCCCTTCTTCCCTTCCTTTCTATGTTCTTTTTGATAAAATTCCACAACATTTCCTCTTTGTGTTATTTTCTCGAGGGGGCACAACCCCTTATCCTCTAATTCTAGCTTGGGGCATCTTATTTTCTTGTCTTTGACGCCATGCCACTTATAGCATCGCATCAAAGAGGGGTAAAATGTAGACACCTAAAAATTCATTGGTAAATAAAAGTATTTTTATTTTTCAAAAACCCCTGATGACATCATCATTTGTTAATTAATTATTTGTTTATTTTTATGCCATTAATTCCTCCTATTTTAATCAAACACATTTAATTAAAGAATCCCTCCCCAAACCACTTAAATCAAATTTGAGTAATTTTCCCCCATTTATTGAATCATTATTTGATAAATGATGTCACATTCCCTAAATAAATGAAATATTTATGTAATCCCCCAAAACCCTAGAATCTTCTAGGAAACCCTAAACCTTCCTAAACTTTCCTAAACCTTATTAAAAGGTTATTCCTACATTTCTTAGCCTAAACTAGTCTTCTTTGACTTTTGGTCAAACCCCCCTCATTAATGAGCCTTACACACTCATTAATGGCTTCTTCCATCCTCATTAAAGCTCTTAGAACCTCATAAATGAGACCCATGTCTTCTCTTCCACCCTTGTTCCCTAGGCACACTTCCCTAGTGTTTCTCACACATGTGTGAGCAACCTTAACCCTCGTCCATCTAACCTTACCCCTAACCATACCCCTAGCTCTACCTCAAACCCTGACTATGACCCATACTCTCCTTCCTAACCCAAACCCTTCCTCAAATCCTATAAATAGTCTCCCTTCCAAGAGAAATATACCAATTCACATAATCATTTCATATTAGTGTTATAATGCTAGTTTAATTCTAAATCATCTTAAGCTTTAGCATATTTGTTAGATTAACTCATTTCCAAGCTTTCTTAAATCATACCATAGCTTAGATAACATGGATTAAATTATTTTTCATCATTTTTTTGCATTTTATTTCATCATATCATGTTTCATTTGGATTAAAACCAACTCTAGATTAATCATTTGTAGCTAAATCAGAATTTCGTCATCATTAGGATCCTTAAGGCCTTAGGGGAAAATCAGGTGAACTATACCTGATTTTGTGCCACTATGGGGTTCTTATGGTACCTAATCATCCCTATTCTTTCCTAATATGTATTAGGGGATTTCTCCAAGTGTTTTGAGAGCACACCCACATCCCTAAATCAAGAATAAATCAAACAGTGACAAGGTGCTCCTGTTTCGATTCTATCTAAATGTCTTTGCGAATAGTTTTCTCTATATATTTAGGAATATGTTGTTAGACTTTGATTAACTAATGTTTGAATGTCTATGCCTATTCCAAACAAGTTAGGTTTTCTTTGCACTCAACACCTTGTTACATGTAAACACAAGAAAATATAACCATATAATAAGAGTCTAAGCATGATAATCATAGTAAACTAAAGGATAAACATATAAGCATAAATATAATATGTAAGCAATATAAAAATATAAACATAGCATCTTAAGATGTTTCATTATAAGAATATAAAATGTAACCATAAAATAAGAAACTAAGTAGGACAGTCATAGAGAACTGAAAGTTAGAGATGTAAGCTTATATTCCCTCTTATTTATATCTTCATTATGGAAGAGTCACAACCTTTCATTAGTATAACCATTTAAGAGAGTAAGATTACCTTAGATAAAGATTAATATTACATACTAAGGAAAATGCTATAGATATAAATGATGGTTGTTGCACATTACCATTGTAATGAGTGTTCCATCCAGAAACCTATAAGAACAAGAGAAAAAAAATTACAATAAGTGGCCTAAGACATTTATTAAAATAAGAGTAAACAATTTTTATTTTTTTTTTATCAGTAAAAGGCTGAAGCCCTAGACATTTTTATTAATATAAATAACTATATTACAATGTGACCCCACTCACTGCGGACGCTGGTAGGAAAGAGCGAGGCTGAGAAAACCTCCAGCCTTGCCTGGGACCATAGGTCCTGACCTTATACAAAAATTTACATGGGCATACCCACAACTCAACAATTGTCAAGATTTGTTAAAATACATATTTTCTGTAGGCATACCCACGGCTCAATACCTATCAAGATTTGTACATAATTTACGTAGGCATACCTACGTCCCAAAAAAAACTCTAGATTGCTTTTTTTTTTTAATCATGAATTATACATAGAAAGGTGATTAGACAAGGATTTCATCATTTGTACAATTTAAGCAGAGTTTCTGGTCAAGTATATGTGTTGAAAATCCAAATGATAGTCCTTCCTGAAAAAAAACAAGACAAAATTCCTCTGAGACCAAGGTTAACCTGCATCAAGATAAAAATTCTACATCTCTGCTACAAAACCTATCTAAGAATATTTGATATTAACTGTGAAGCCCGTAATTAAATACTATTATTATTGACAATATAATACTAGAAACAAATACTCTTTAAAAATCCTTATCGCTAAAGATTAACAATTCCTACCACGAGAGTCTTAACATTTTAGGCATATTTACATCAGAACTAAATATACTCCTCAGTACTACACTAGTGTTTTAACAAATTCAAGTTATACCTGGCTAATCTATCTGAAAGAAGATAATAGCAGAGTTCATTATGGGCCTCTAATATTTCCATCATTCAGAAAAGGCTGCAAAGATTTCCAAGCTCCTCAAATTGTAAGGCAAAAAATAATTAGTTTGAACATATGGTTATATATATATATATATATATATATATATATATATATATATATATATATATATATATATATATATATATATATATATATATATATATATATATATATATATATATATATATATATATATATATATATATATATATATATATATATATATATATATATATATATATATGTAGATTATATATATATAATCATGTGTTCATACCCTTACCGGATCTGTGAGATCTTCTGAGGCTAATCCAAAATATAAATATATATTTGCACAGCTCCCACAGGCTACGTGTCGACATCCCGCTTAGTCGCAAAGCATCCTACTTCCCATAGCGACTAAGCGACTACCGTTGATTTGATATCGCATATAGACTCTTTCGGCCCCACCTGGACACGTGGAAGGATCCCGCTTAGTCACAAAGCAACTTCCACACCATAGTGACAAAGCAACTACCATTGATATGATATCGCTACTAACTCTTACAGCCCCACCTAGACACGTGGAAGGATCCCGCTTAGTCGCAAATAATCTTCCACACCATAGCGACTAAGCGACTACCATTGATATAGTATCTACAACTCTTTTGGTCTCACAGCTACGTGTCAAAATCCTGCTAAGCATCTTTCTTTCCATAACGGCAGAGCGGGAGCCATCGATCAAGAGTCTTATGCAACCTCCTTCTGGATAACTTTACTCAGCCCCACCTTTACACGTGGAAAGATCTCGCAAGATTGCAAAAGTATTTGACATGAGTCACGATTATGCAAGGGCCATTAGATCCTTTCCTTGTTCCACCATAGGTAAGTCCATTGACTTGGGTCCCACCTGGTCCTCCATTGTTGCATGATCACAAGAGTGTTATATTATTCACACGATCATGTGACCGCTTTAGCATTGGCGCATGAAATAAAATTTAATACTCTCCTTGTCAAGCTCAAACTAATAACTATTCAATATCACATCTATGCTGTTAGCATACATGGGTCCCAATAGAGCACATTCACCTCCCTGAACTCCAATGTCACATGATCGCAAGGCATTATTTTATTCCATGTGATCATGCGACCACTTTATGATTGGTGCACGTGGATTCCCAACCTGGCTCATTTCAACATCAAATCATACACCATTTTCATTGTTAGGATCATGGAGACTTAAGGAGTCAATTTATACATTCAAATTGGATGATCCATCAAATCACAACGAGCCAAATAGTGAAAATGGTGTGCGGTTTGATGTTGAAAATAAAGCCCTGTGGTAGGTGTGGTCGCATGATCGCATGACTGAGACAACTATCTTGCGATCATGCGAGATCTCACCACGTGTTTCGATGGGTTCGAGGGCATTTATACCGTGTGGCGTGCTAAAGGTCAACAGATGTCGCTTTGTCGCTATGGTGTGGAAGATGTCTTGCGATCATGTGGGATCTGAACACATAGCATGGTGGGCCTCCCTAATGTTAAGCACAGCCGGTTAGGTGTGTGGTCGCATGATCGCATGACTAAGAGAACACTCTTGCGATCATGTGATAATGGAAGACCAAGTGGGACCCACATACCCTGATAGCGCAGATGTGCCAATGATGAAGCAGTTGCATGATCGCATGGATTAAAATATTGTTATGCAATCATGCGGTAGCATAAGTCACAGAAGAAGCTTTGTGAGTTAATGGGATCTTGCCACGTATTCTTGGGGGATGATCTTGCCTAATTTTAAGTGCATCTTAAGATTCCAAATCGACGGGTGGCGTATGATCTCATAAAATCTTGTGAGCCCATCAGATCATACACCATCCATCCGATCGTCTAGGTGTAAAGTCAATAAAGGCGGTGGGTCCTAAAATAAAACTATGAGCAAAAATATAAAACTAAAAAATGAAGAGAGATTTGTTTGACATTGTAGGAACCTTGAGCATGAATATATACAATGGTGGCATGGAGTTGTAATGTGGCATGAAGCCTACTATTGCAATCTTGGTCATCAAAGCCATCTATAATATTATGTACTCCATATACTTGGTTGTATATGTAGGATGCAAGGATTTTGAGGTGAAGAGTAGTAGGTATAATCATTGAAAACTTAGTAAGCATATAATATTTCAAAAGTAAAATTGTGTGTCAAATGGTTAAGAATGCTTGATTTGGAGTATTACAAGGATGGGTGACCTCCTAGGAAGGCCCAATGCTTCACCTAGATGCAATGAGTGTTAAGTGTTCCATTTATTCTCATGAGAGATTGGTTCTTGTGAACCACTACTCATGAAACATGGGTCAATGAGTTTGACTCAAAAACTACACAATTGAATACTAATAGCAATATATAACAAGGTAATGTGATTATGAAATCATATGTAAAGAGGGTAACAAGGTGCCTTAAAGGCCATACAAAAGCTATAATATGTTGTGAGTGCTAGATAAGGTACATATAAGAATAGATAATTAGCCCATATCTAAACATGATAAAATGTAAATATTGTATGACAAGTTGTTACATGTAAGCACAAGAAAATCTAACCATATAATAAGAGTCTAAGCATGACAATCATAGTAAAATAAAGGATAAACATATAAGCATAAATATAATATGTAAGCAAGGTAAAATTATAAACATAGCATCTTAAGATGTTTCATGATAAGAATATAAAATATAACCATAACATAAGCAACTGAGTAGGACAATCATAGTGAACCAAAAGTTAGACATGTTGGTTGGCTCCATGAAAGGTACTAATAACTAGGTCTGTGACTCATCTTGGGAATCGAATATTATGTCCAAGTAGCTACTTTCTTATCATGGAGACACATTTAAATATCGATCTAGGGATGTTTACTTGAAATGGTGTAGAACAGTATGTACACTAAGTGCATACTAAAGCCATTCTAACATGAAGTTGTAGGAAGTAAATGTTTGGAGTAACTCTATTCTATGGTTGCAAGAAATGAAATTATAGAAACTACTTAACTTGAATGCTCTGCAATACTAGCTTAAATTCTCACACTTAAGAAAAAAAAAGTTTGATTTAAATTAGGCAAGGACTACTCTACCCGTCGTGGATGTAGGAACAATCACAGGGAATGGACTCTAGTGGCTACAAACAGTCCAACACCAAGACTTAAAACTACAGAATGCTAAAAATAAAACTACTCTAACTGGAAATTACTCACTAAGTGGGCTCCCTTAACAAGTATCCAGAAATCAATTACTCAAGATAGATTCTCAAAACTTCATCATTTTATTCATGAAAACTAATTTCATTACATGCATAGCTGAATTGAACTTCAAGAAAACTATTACAACTTTAACTTGATCTCTATTATGGCTACTGCTACGCATAGGAGTATCTCTTTATTTATAATAGGAAAATAAACTATCGAATAACTAATTGCAACACATGAAAAGGGAAAATCATAATTACATCTTGGAAAGAAGGAACATAACTACTCCTACAATAATGAACAAGAAACTCGCTTAGAATCATAAGGAATAAATATAGCATCCATAACTTCCTAGATTTCATCATCATTAAGATTTCATCCTTGTGACTTGATCAAACTGGACTTGTGTCATCATTCTCTTGTGGATTGATCCAAGTAACAATTTCTGCAACAAGACTAGGTCCTACAACTACTTAACTACTTTGTTGCATGATCGGGCTTACAAATGCTTTATCCACTCCTCTTTTTCTACATAATAAATGGTTATAGGAACAAAGAAAACACATCCACAAGATATGCAACACATATCTATTTATCATATCCCAAATTATCCATTACAATATAATTATAAAGTACTACATTATAGGCATATTACATAAAAAAATTATAAGGTCCAAGTCATAAATTCAAGGCTTATAAGGTTGTAGGACAACCTTCCCAACCAAGTCAAAGTTAAAGACTAAAAAATGGAAACAAAGACATAACATGAGTAAAAAGTAAGAAATAGGGCACAACACTATATAAGATATGAGAAAACTTTTATGCTCTTCATTTTCCCCCTACTTAGACTTGTGTTGGTCCTCCAACACTATAAAGCCTTGTTGTTGTCCTAAAATCTCTAATACCAATATGTCTGCTTCTCTGAGTGATCCCCACATTCCAATAGAACCCCCTTGTACACTCCCACCTATCAATTCTTCTATTCTCCATCCCTTCATTTAAATATGTATAATTGTAACCATAGAGGGGCCACATCAAGAGTGGTGGATGAACTATTAATGGGAACCATAATTCCAATTTGGGTTTCCTGCCTAACTAGATATACCTTGGGGCTCTCTACATGGCTTCTCTAAATTCAGTAGAATATGTGGTTCTTCTTTCTTTAAAACTATGGGGAGCCTTCCCATCTTGAAGTGATCCCTAAAAGAGCTCTTTGGATAATATGATAATGTGTCCCATGGAACTCTTTGTAGACATGTTCTCTAATATAAAAAATATTTACCTTGGGTTCTGGATTGTTGAAACCATAAGTGATAGTGAGCCAATCAAGATACAACTTATCAAGTGTACTACTTTCTAGTCTTAATGGAAATGGCTCATTCCCATGTCTTTCTCTATAGGTTTCCAATTGTTTACCATAATTAATTTCATTGTTGACCCAAGACATGAGGGATTTCAGACGTATGTCACCAATGTAAAGTAAAGGATTCCACTCGGTTTATGAAGGCACAACAAAATTATGCAAGTAGAATTCACAAAGTAAATTTTGCATCTATTTAGCTACAGATTGATAAAGACCATTAAATTCTTTAGGGGTTTGGATATTATGATTAAGATTCGTCAAAGTCCTCATCCATTTAAATAGAAGATGCTTCTCCTTCAAAAAAAGTGCATAGACCCTAGGAGGTGCTCTACATTTAATAATCTAGGAAGTTAAACTGACCACTGAATCTAACTTGGTATATAGAATTTTGTTTACCCTTTTTGGTTTCCTCAGCACTAATTGACAAAAGGTTATATAAGAAATTTAGAACATCCACCACTTGTCCATGCCTAACATGACTCAACAATTTGAAATTATGTGCATTTAGGTAAGAGAAATGACCTTCATAGGTTAAGTACTTGATGTTGTGTGTACCTATTTGATGGTATGGTTTAACCAAAGACATTCACTTACAAACTTATTTTCCTGCATCTAGTTGGCCATCTCCTGGATATGTAAATCTTTCTCTTGCCAACCTTGCATCGTGCTCATGAGGGTAATGATCCCCTGTAGCTAGTAATACTGTAACCTCGGTAATTCTTTCTTCTATGTGGCTATAACCTTTAAACCCCAAACTATAGCTTCTTCTTCATCAAATGTGCTTATAAACTCCAATGCGGCACCATCATTAAATTTATTCAACCTTAGAAAATAGCTTAACCATCCACAATTGTTAAACCTCCGCACTGCATCATAATCATATAACAAAGTTGCATGGGAAACGGGCTCATGAAAAATTAGCTTTCCACCCATGGTAACCTTTAGAATACCCAAATTTAAAACCCCAAATTCTTTTGTATTACTGCCTCCAAATTCCTCAGAAACTTCTTTGAATTCAACTACCTTACCCTGTTGCCCTCGCGAGTTCAAAATACGTCAAAAACCTTGCTCACTTAGAATGATGTCAATAAATAATCATATAACTAGGTTTTAAAGTTTTAGAGAGGATAATTAACAACATTAATAGAAATAAGAAGGCTCACACATATATGAATATCATTAGTCACATCAAACATTTAAGTTGATAAAAAATAATGGTGGCAAATTATGAGAGAAATTGGAAAGGGGCTTGTATTTGTCATGAATGCAAGGAAATTATGAAAGAAAAAGGATAGTGTACTCGACTGACAATTTGATGACATGTGCACAAAAGTAAAGATACACCCCTACCTTCTACTAAAAAGGTTGTATGTATCCAGACATGAAAAAATATTTCATGTTATCCAGAATAAGTAATGCAATATTTACATGTACAATACTATACATCATGTTAATAAATGAATAAGTCAAATGTGAAAATAAATAATGTTGTATACCTCACAAATTATTGTTGAATTTGTGGATTATTGCATCTAGTTGTGTCACTGATTTCGCTGATGTAAGCACTGAGTACAGGTTGTGGAGGTTGGAAGGGGTGAGGTGGAAATATGGATGAAATGAAAGATTGGTGAAATGGTGTGATATGAAAAATTATTGCAAAGAAAATAACTTCCTAGGGAAAAGGAAGTGTTTATTATGTTTCATTTTGAAGGTTTAAAGAGACGTTGTAGGAAGAAGGTTATTTCCTTCTGCTGCCAGAAGTTCGGTCTTATCTTGTGTTTCAAATTGTTGCAGGAAGTCAGCTTTGGACAAGTGGTGGAAGTCATCTTTATCGATGCATGTGACCATTTACCAACAATTTGAACCTACTGGATCGATAATGGTTAGCTGAACAACTCCACTATCAAATACAGTCTCAATTTCATAAGGGCCCAACCATCTTGTGTTTAGCTTGCCTTGATTCTCCTAAAACCAAGAATCATACAACAACACCCAATCACCAACTACAAATTTCTTGGTCTTAATGTGACTGTCATGCCATTTCTTCCTCCATTACCAAACAAATTCAGTTTGTTGCAGGGCTTCTTTCCTCATTTTATCTAGTGCATTGAGCTGCAGGAGATGCTCTCATTGTGCTACAGGAAGGTCTATATTCAACTCCAATATTGTTCTAAGAGTCTTGCATGTTCAAATTCAATAGGCAACAATGCTATTTTTCCATACAGTAGATCTAAGGGTGTGAACCCTATTGTATTTTTCCAAGTTTTTCTATATGCCCATACTACTTCAGGAAGTCTTTTACTCGAATATTTCTTATGCAGTTGTACTTTCTTGGTAAGAATAGACTCAATTTCCTAGTTGGTTTCTTTTTCTTTTCCATCTACCTGAGGGTGATATGGACTAGACTTGTTATGGCATATGTTATACTCATTCATTAATGTTGTAATTAGTGTAGAAGTGAACTGAGCTCCTTGGTCTGTCACTAGTTCTCTAGGAACTCCATGCCTTGTGAAAATGTCCTCATATAAGAATTATGCCATCTTATTTTCTCTTGTGTTCTTTATAGCTCCGATCTCTACCTACTTGGTTACATAATCAGTGCATACCAAGATGTATGACTTTCCATTGATGAGGGATCAATAGGTCCAATAAATTCCTTTCCCCATTTGTCAAAATGAGTTACTACTACTTGGGGATACAATGTCATGTCATCAGACCCTGTTGGGCAGCCCATACATTTGCATCTATCACATTTCCTTGTATAGTTGGTTGCATCCTTATGTAGTTTAGGCTAATAATATCTCGTTGTCAAAACCTTCATAGATGTATTTTTTGCTACAAAGTGCATGCCACAAGGCTCATCATGACAGGCATGAATAATATCAGAGGTCTCATCCTCATGTACACACCTTCTCATGACTTGGTTAGGACCTGTGTAAAATAAGCAAGTTGTTATCCAGTTAAAATTAAAGCTCATTTCTACCAGTCGTCTCTTCTCCTTTGCTAAGGAATAAACTGGTATTTTGTTAGCAGCCAAATAATTTGCAATATCTTCATACCAAGGTGATTTGGAAAATATGGAAAACAAATCCTCATTTGGAAAACTATCATCAATTACCTAAGAGTCTTCAACAATAGGATTTTGTAGCCTAGATAAAATTTCAGCTACCACATTAGCTTTACCTGGTTTATCCATAATTGTTATATAAAACTCCTACAATAACAAAATCCAACATGATAATCTCCCAACGATTGAGGTTTTATTCATTAGGTACTTAATTGGTGCATGATGAGTATGGGAAAAGATCTGATATCCTATAACATAGTGGCAAAACTTGTTAAGGGCATAGACAACAGCTAGTAGTTCCTTCTCAATGACTATGTAGTTCATCTTAGGGCCTTGTAGCTTATTTCTAATGAAGTAAATAGAATTCTCTATGGAGTCTTCTTTCTATCCCAATACTTCTCCAATGGTATAATATGAATCATCTTTACGTATGTAAAATGGAAGGGACCAATTGGGGCCTTGAAGAGTAGGTGCTTGGGTGAGAAGAGCCTTAATCTACAAGAATGATTCTTCATAGGTTGTTTTCCAATTAAAATTTGATTCTTTTATAAGGAGGGTATACAATGGGCTAGCTATTTTGCTGAAATACTTTATAAATCTTCTGTAGTAACTAAATAGTCTCTGTAAACCTTATCTCTCAATGCAAATACTTTATCCCTGATTTCAGGCTTATGTTTCCCATAGGTCAAATTGAGCCAATCCCTCAAAAGGACATTGGGCTTATGTGACTCAGCCCTTAATGGTAAGGGTTCAAGTTTTTCTAGATCCTTGTAATTTTTCAACTGTCTATCATAATTTGCTTCATTATTCATCCATGACATCAGAGCCCTTAAGTGAATATCCCCTATATAGAGCAAAGGATTCCACTCTGTTTCATGTGGGATGATAAAGTTGTGCAAATATAGCTCACATAATAAATTTTTCTACCATGGGGGAAGAGTTTGATATATTCCATAAAAATCTTGGGCTGAGTTGAACTCACAATCAATACCTTTCATTGTCATCATAAGTTGAAACAAAATAAATTACTCTTTTAAACAAATAGCATATACCCTGGGTGGCGGTTGACAAGCTATGACCTGATCAGCTAATTTTAGGGCCTTGTCCATTTTTTGTTTTTGTTTCTTTAGCTGCTCCCTAAGAGATCCAATTTCCTCATCCTTATCAAATATCTCTTTCTGCATTTGATCTCTTTCCTATCTCCACCAGGCCTTTTGAAAAACAAAATGATTGTATAGGTTAAAGAGTACAGACTGAATTGTTTGTGAGGGAAATTCTCATCTGAGCTTTCTTTTTCTTTTCTTTGGCAGCTTGCTAAAAGTACTCAGTGAACCATGTGGATCTGTAGGGTATAATGGAGACATTGGAATATACAGGGTGTTGCGGAGGAGTAGGTTGAACATTCACATGAATGTTGTCTTATACTACATCTGGGATTGGCTCAAGCATTCCTTGATCATCCTATGGCATGCTACTATCAGGCGCTTGCACATTTTGAGATTCTTCCATATTTTGAGGTTCCGCCTGCAAAGGGGAGTCATCAAGAATATTTTCAACAAAGGGTTCTAGATTAGGTTTTGGTATTGAAACATTTGGATTTCCAAGGGAAGGTGAAGGCACTTGTCCTCACATACGAGGGCTTCTACGTACAGTTGCCTCTTCAACCACTACGGTTTTAGTTTGGTGGGATCTTTTTGGCCTTTGTGTTGTAGGAGTAGACACTGCAAGAATGAACACTGCATGACTTGACCTTTTTCTTTTATTTATTTGGACTGCAGGGTTTTGAATTTCATCTTCTAGTTTAGGGATTTCTTTTTCAACTTTCTGCTTGCCTTTCTTCATGGAAGAAGTAGGTATTGTATGCACCCTAAAATGGTTGCCTAGACTTTGGGCCCCATTCTTCAATTTATCAATTTCCCGAATCAATATTTTAAATCAACATTTTCAATTAAATCAATTTCCTTGATCAAATTCTAATTCTATCATTTATTCAATTATTTTCTATGGGCTAACCATTTTATCCTAAATCTTTATTTAATTAAAAGGAATTCCCTCCCCTTTTATTAAATAAAAATTCCCCCACTTTCCTCTTATCCTAAGTTGCACAAATAAAGCATTATTCTTATTTTATAAAAAGGAGAAAAGGCCTTTTTGTCTCACATGGGGCTCAAAAGTCAACACTTATTTCTCATTGGAGGAGACTTGTGCACATGGATTGATCCCTCTTTCAAACTCCACCCTTGATCAAATTTTTTGCCTCTTAATCTCCATGGTCCATTTATCTTTAAAAGGAGAGCTCTTTTCTCATTCAAAGGATCCATTCTTTCATACTAATCTTATGCTGCAGGATTTCTTGGTGACTTTGGAGCTTTGGAGATCTTCTTTCATTCTAGCTTTCATTCTTGCATTTAGCTTAGCTTTCATGGCATTTTAGTTTACTTTCCTTTCATGTTCTAGCTTAACTCACCTAGTTTAATTAGAAAAGGCTTGTAATACTTTCATTTCCATAGCTTATTTTACATTCTTGCATCTTCATTCTAGTATAGCTTGCATTGCATTTTCATCTTGATTCTTGAGGATATTGGCATTCTTGCCCTTGTCTCTTTGAATCTCCCATTGCGTGGTTTACTAGAAAGGTTATTAGCTTTAAAGCTCTAGCTGAGAGCATTCTTGTGACTCCATGCCTAGGGATCTCTAGGTCACTTTCCCAAGGTTTCCAATCCATGAATTCTCTTGGAAATAATGACTTAGAGAAGTGCACATTTTGAGTGTACATTTTTGGCGCCCACCGTGGGGCAGAACACTCTGTTTTGTCCTTTCTTTTTATTCATTTCTACTAATTTTTGGTCATATTTTGCTTGTTGTTCTTGACTATTTTCTACATTTTTCTGACAGAGTATCCTACGACAGTCTTCCAGTATTGTACGATAGTTTATTATATACCCATGCGATACTTTTCCAGTAAAATTATCATACACTTATACAAGATTATGTCGCACTGGTGTTTTACACTCTGTCGCATGCAGGTAGTATGAAATATCATTCAGAGAGAAAGTATCACACCAGTACACTGTGAAGTATTGTGCGATTTATTTTCTAACAGAACTGTCGCACAAGCCTGGCAGTGAGTAATTTTGGTTATTTCTTTGCAAGATTTGGGTTGTTTGCTTGCTGGTTTTGAGTTGATGTGTTAAGACAGCATTTAATTTGTAGATTATACTTGATTTTATTGTGTTAACCTTTGTGGGGCTAACAAGTTGTGCTTGTAGGTGTGCTCTCATTGCTTGAATATTTGCCAAAAAGAATGCAGGTCAAAGCTTCAAATGCACAAGGACTACTAACTTTTCTTGCAGGGCTGCCCAAAGCAAAAAAATAATCAAGTGCTTGTTCATTGCTTTCATTTTTAAGTGTGGCATATACTAGTTGATTCTTTTCTTAGGCACTTAATATCTTGTTGTAGGATTCTTTTGGTGGTAGGAGAGTATGCTCTTCACCCTTGTGGTGAACCAGAAATCTTGACCCACTTCTAGATTTTGAAAGCAAGAGGCTAATTGAACATTGCTTGGTGTGTTTGGAAAAAACATTTGAGATAGGAGAGTATGCTCTTCACCCTTGAGGTGAACTAGAAATCTTGACCCTCAAAGGTTGATCCACTTCTTTTTTAGTTTAGAATCCTTTAGCGGGCCTGCTCTTGAGCAATCAAGAGGAACGACCCAAGTGGGGACAAGCTAATACCGAGCTATTCTGACCCACTATAAACTCAAGGCTATCAAGGACACAAAACCTTGGTAGATGTAGTACTTGTCTTAACTTGGTGTGAGTAATTTTGGGATTGTGACCATGAGGAAAATGCTAAGCAAGAATTCTTAAGGCACTCTTGTGGCCACGAGGTCCGTTACTCTCCGCAAGGTAAGGAGTCCCTTCGGGGAGCAAGAGGGGTATTATGAATGGAAGCCCTTACAATAAACCATAGATAGAATCTACCTAATTTTTTCGCTTAACATCTTGGTGCAAGGATCGATCCTAGTGGACTAACCTGGATCACCCCAAGATTTTACTCACCATCTGTGTTCCTTTGGTTGTGTCATTGGCACTTCCACAACAAAGCCAACATCTATTGTGGGCAACCACTTTGTGCGAGGTGATGGGACATCAAGTGTGGGCCAAGTTGTTAAGTATTGAGCCTTTGTATTTCTAGGCTAGAAAGTATTTGAGTTGTCTTCATTGTGATCTACACGTATAAACATTCTCAAACATCAAACATCATGGTAGTACTCATAGGATTTCCTTTGCTTTGATATCCCAATTGCATGTCTTGACAAGGTTGCTGTCACCCTTGTTCAAGTGTTTTATGATACGTTTGATCACTTACTATTTGCAAACCTGTCTATTTTCTACTATTATCATGTTCCAAATTGAGAAATTGAAATCATCAAACTACAACTTTAGTCAAATTGCCTTCAAAACTAAGATTTACACACTCACTAGTCAAATATCATACGATACTGCACAACTATCGCACCACCTGCCTAGATATTATCACATCAACTACCTAGAAACTATCGCACTGCTTTTTGTGAAATATCATTTGGGAAAATTGTATCATTTTGCTACCCGAACCATCGCACAGAGTCATCCTGTTGTCTTACTCTTGTCTACAATATGAAGCTAATTTGTGTCCTTTCCAATCTTCCTTGGTCATTTTGGGTCAGATCTTAGGTGCTATGACATATTGCTCAACACCCAAATGAATGTAAATGGTATCAAGTTGCACAAAATAACTCTTGGTCCTCTTTCTTCCATATTTCTCATGTTTTTCTAGTCTTCCACTCCCATGGGAAACTCTTCACATCTTCTTGATTCTTTTCCTCTTATTATCTAGTCTTACCTTCTTCTATTCATCTCTTCTATCACTTCCATGCTTGATTCCTCCTTTTTCAGAATCATGAATTTCAACATCTTGTTATGGAACTTCTCTTGAAAATAGATGATCTCAAACTCATTGCTCAATTCGAAGAGTTTTATTCCTCCAATAGTCCTTCTAGATATCTCATGGGTGATAAACTTATAACAAAAATAAAATAAAAGTTGAATGAATCAGACGCCTTTGCTAGGATCATAGACATGATCATGTCATGACCTCCTTCCAAACATTTTTCATCTTCTAATTCTTCTCATCCTTCCTCATCTTCCAAATATTACCATGACTCTTCTAGACATTATTTGCATGCTTCATTATCCAAGTCTTCTTCCTCCACTAGGTATTCACTTTCCTCTTCTTCACAATCTCATTCCTCTTCTACTTCTCCCAAGAGTCTTACTTCTCTTCTCAAGACATACCATGATGAGAAATATGATAGCCCTTGTGATACCTCTTCCACAAAGAGTGACACGCTCATCTTTGATGACTATGATGACTATGATGACTATGATGATGGACAATGTAGTGATAACTATGACACCTCTATTCCTAAGGGTCCTCCTCATCGTGTGCTTGTGCTTACTAGAAATGGGTCATCACATTGGATAGATCATGATGGTGATCCATATGACTCTGATTTTGAAAGAGATTTTGATGATTTCTATGAACAATACCTAGATGATACATCTACTTCTATTGAGGAAGAGAAAGCTCACTGTGCTGATTATAAACATAAATACTATAAGAATCTCTCCTCTAAGAACTCCCATGCTGAAGATAAATATTACACTCTCAAGCAAGATTATGTTAATGTTGAACCTTTGTCTTGTGATGGTTCCCTTCCACCCCCTACTTCCTCCAATACCCATACATCTCCTAAAGCTTCTGAGTCTTTCAAATCTTTCACAGATCCTTCATCCAACAAAAGTCCTAATACTTTTCATGTGGTTCCCTATAGTTATCCTCAAGGGCTACCTCTTAAAGAAACTCAAGCTAACCTTCACTTGGCTAAAAATAATTTCAATAATGCTAAACCTAAAGAGCCTAAGCCTTTATATGCTATAATGCCTATTTTAGCTAGTCCTTCACTATCTCTTCCAAAGTCTTCCATACAATTCCAACATGCTTCCTTGTCCTTAGAAGTGGCTCCATGTTAAGAGGACTCTAAAAATAAAGAAAAGAACATAAAGAAAGATCAAGATCAAGAACCCTCCATGTCCTCCAATCCTTTTCATGATGTCTCTTATCCATTTCATGGTTCTTTTGATCCTCTACACCCTTTCTCATTCATTCCACCATGTCTTAAGTCTCCTCCTAAGCAAGATCAAGATACTACTTACACCATTGAGCTTATTGACAATCAAAATAACCTTACTACACTTGCACTTTCCAAAGATGATACTTCCATTAAGGTTATTAAACATAGTGTTGTTACTTCCAATGTTAAGCCTATTGAAAATCAAGAGAAAAATTATACGCTTATGCTATCCAAAGCTCCTTGTCAAGATCAAAGTCTTCCATCTTCTTATTCTACCACTCCATGTTCACTTCCACTTTCTACTCTTCCTAAGTCTTTTCAAGATCTGAACAATCTTATCAAAGAATTTGCTCCTATTCAAGATGTTCATGATCCTATTGCAAATCCTAATGCTCACTCTAAATATGTTGATGTCCTTGGCTGTCATATAGATGTTGATGAACTTATTGATTATCCTTTTGTATCTTCCACGTCCATCTTTGGACCTCCTCCACCCATACTAAGGGCTTCACATCTTCCTTCCATCTTGGGCCCTTATGTCCCTTCACTTTCCCCTCCTAAGTCTCCTAATTCATCATCCATCTTGGGTCCTTACATCCCTCCATCTCCTATCTTTCCTCAAGATCAACATAGATGCATACCCTTGAATCCTTTTCATCCACCCACCCATCTAAACTAGTCATATCCTCCTTCTTCCACAAGTCCCAAGTCTTTTAGAAGTAACTTGAATGTTCAATACAAGAAAAAGAAGCAATACAAGAATCCATCAAAAAAAGAAGATCACCATGTCTCCTCTAATCGACATGGAGGCATAAATTCAAAAGCGATCTCTAAGAAGAAAACTACAAGACAAGTATGGGTTCCAAAATCCATCATTTAAGATATTCTCTCTAAATCATCAAAAATAAATGAAAATCCTATGGCTATATGGATTCCAAAATCTCTCTTGAAAGAGTCTGATGTTGAGCAAAAAGTGAAGTTGAAATTAAAGCTTCCAAAGGCTTCCACTTCATCTTCTTCCAAAAACATTCTTCCATTCCATGCACCTAAACCGCAACCTCTGCTATCCATTCACCATATTCCTTCACGTATTCCTTCATTCACATTTCCCTTCATTCACATTTCCTCCATCCTCTCACCACCCTTCAAGGTGTGTGTTGATGTTGATATTGCCTTCCTTTCCATCTACCCTTTCAAAATCCTTCCATTCATTATCCTTCTACCTTCTATCCCTTTTCCTCATTTGTCTATTCCTCCTATCTTCCAACCTCACTCGCTTTACATAAAACCTTATTTCTTTTCCATCTTCTTTTCCCTATCAGCATCTTTGAGCATATCATTTTAAATCCTTGGCATATCATGGTTTATCCTTTCAAGGAGCATTATCTAAAAAGCTTGCCTTCTTCCAAAAAAAAAAAAAAATTCAAAAAATAGAAAAATTCAAAACAAAACAAAAAAAATGAAAATTTTTGAAAATGTGCCTTGGTGGAAACTTGGAAACAGGTGCCTTGGTAGCAAAAGTAAAGAGAAATAGATTCATCCTATGGTTAAAACCACTCCCTTTTGGTGCCTTGGACAAGTATCGTGATGAAAACCTGGCAATCAGGCATCACGCGTAGTTCTTCTACATATTTCATCCATTCTGTCTTCTCTCTTTGATCTTGAAAATGTTGACATATACATGAACATTTGGCTATCTTTTGAGCTCTCTTACGATGATCTTTCTTTCATTCCATTCATGTTTAGCCTTCATCTTTATTTTCCTCCATTCATTCTAGCCTTTCGCTATCCTTTTCCCCTTTGGTCTTGATCTAATAAAAAAGAGTAAAACATGATGCTATGAAGCCTCTTGACATGTCTACTCCTTTGGACTACATCCTTTCCTTCTTTTTCATTACACTTTTGTGACTTATCCTATGTTGGCCTTTCATTGCTTGTCCAAATGTGCTTCACATGACAATTTTTTCCCTAGCTTGGGTACTCTTGAGGAGTTTGCCCTTGAGGATTTCTTCCCTTCTTTCTCCTTCATTCTCTTATCTTCCATCTCTTCCACCAGCTTGCTAATCCCTCTTGTCCTCCACTTTGTTAAACATTGAGACTATACGATGTGATCTTGCTTGGGAGATTGATGCTCGTTCTGTCTGGGGGCATTCCTTGTACATACTTATTGATCCTAAAAAAAAAAATCCAAAAAAAATGATATATTGTTAAAAATTATAAAAATTAGAAAATGTCCTGAAAAAATGACCATCTTAGTGAAAACCTAGCAATAGGCGCTTTGATGTATCTCAAAAAAAAATTATATATACAAAAAAAAATCAAGAAAAATCAAAAAATTCAAAAAAAATAGAAAAAGTGCTGTGGTGAAAACTTGGAAACAGGGGCCTTGGTAGAAAAAATATAAAAAAAAATGAAAAATCAAAAAAATCTGTCAAGTGGTGAAAACCTAGAAACAGGTGCTACTTGAGGCCTTTGCACCCTTATTTCTTATCACTCATCCTCGACACTTAGCCTTTCTCCATCATGCCTTGTCCTTATTACCTTGGTTTGGAATTGGTTTTTGTCTTTGTCTAGGGGGCATAACTATGTTAGTGTTGGTCTCTTGGATGTGTTAGTCTTTAGGACACCTCGCAAATGGTGTTTTTCAACACCACCCCAACTGTGTTTTTTTAACACTTTCCCAGCATCAAGTGTTTCTTAACATTTATCAGATATTATACCCGCAATCTAGAATGATGCGATATTTCTCACTGGTAGATGCGATACTCAAAGTTTGATTCTATGACCTACACACACACACTTAAACACTTGACTCACTAAGACTTGTTTGACTTTATTTCTTTGTGTGCTGTCTATGATGATTTCTTTGATGAGTGTTCTCTCCCTAAATAGTTTTTGATGATGTATGACTAGAAGACTGGGGGCACGAGGACATGTTTTATTTGTTTTCTGCTTGTGGGTATATTTTGTTGATCTCAACTGTCATGAGCATTTATGCTTGTTCCACTTGACACTAGGATCTACAATGTATTATCCTTGACTATTTTCTGCAAGTGCATGCTTGTAGTCATCTTGACTTTCTTGTGTCTCGATGCGAGCCTAATCTTGCTATACCAAACTTAGGGACCCTCACTGCACTAGTCATCTTGACCTACATGTCTTTGATGCTTAGGTGGGATTCTCACACACCTATCTGATATAGATCATATTCATATACCCATAGTTATACTAGTGTGTATTGTATGATCTTGTGACGCTACCAATAAAACTTGATGATGATTATTAGAGTCTAATGGCTTTGTAACCTTGCAAGTAAACCACTTTTCATAGTAGCTTGCATTCTTAAGATCATGTTAGTTTAAGTTTTTCATCTTGCATATGGAGAGAGCTCTTCCTTCATCTTTCTTTTGGACTTTTAATCAACTGTGGTCACATTTTGATCTTCATTTCCTTATCTTCTTTCATGGTCTCAATTAAAATTTCCTATCTTAAACAATTAATTGATTTTGAGGCATCCTCTTTCTTGAGGCAAATTCCCTTTCTTCTCTCCATTTATTTTTCACCTCTTCCAAACTTATATCTTCCATTCACTTTCACCCCACTTCTTTTCTTCTAATTCAACCTTGGGGCATAAACTTTCATGCTTAATGATCTACCTTGGTTTTGTGATCCTTATATATTTCATCTTACATCAAGAACCTTGTTTATAGTTCGATTTGATCAAATTTATCAATTTACTATTTCTCCTCTATCTCATTTCAATTTTGATCACGAGGGGGTAGTACCTATCAAATTTCAATCCTTGATTTAGCTTTATCAATCCTATCAATTACTTTGCTTGGGGCAACCTTGCTTGAGACTTGACAATTACCTATTTACAGGGGTGTTGGCCTTGTCTTTTTCAATTAGCTTATCTTTGTCCTGATGTGTTCCCATCCGTTGATTACATGTCTGGGTTGTTTTGTGATCCCAAATCGATCTCACACTTTAACTTCATTCTTTGACTACATGTGTTCCCATGAAGATTACGCATTAGTCAAAGAAGGAAAAATGTATGCACCCTAAAATGGTCACCTAGACTTTGGGCCCCATTCTTCAATTTATCAATTTCCTAAATCAATATTTTAAATCAACATTTTCAATTAAATCAATTTCCTTGATCAAATCCTAATTCTATCATTTATTTGATTATTTTTTATGGGCTAACCATTTTATCCTAAGTCTTTATTTAATTAAAAGGAATTCACTCCCCTTTTATTAAATAAAAAATCCCCCACTTTCCTCTTATCCTAAGTTGCACAAATAAAGCAGTATTCTTATTTTATAAAAAGGAGAAAAGGCCTTTTTGTCTCACATGGGGCTCAAAAGTCAACACTTCTTTCTCATTGGAGGAGACTTGTGCACATGGATTGATCCCTCTTTCAAACTCCACCCTTGATCAAATTTTTTGCCTCTTAATCTCCATGGTCCATTTATCTTTAAAAGGAGAGCTCTTTTCTCATTCAAAGGATCCATTCTTTCATACTAATCTTATGCTACAGGATTTCTTGGTGACTTTGGAGCTTTGGAGATCTTCTTGCATTCTAGCTTTCATTCTTGCATTTAGCTTAGCTTTCATGGCATTTTAGTTTACTTTCCTTTCATGTTCTATCTTAACTCACCTAGTTTAATTAGCAAAGGCTTGTAATACTTTCATTTCCATAGCTTAGTTTACATTCTTGCATCTTCATTCTAGTATAGCTTGCATTGCATTTTCATCTTGATTCTTGAGGATATTGGCATTCTTTCCCTTGTCTCTCTGAATCTCCCATTGTGTGATTTACTAGCAAGGTTATTGGCTTAATAGCTCTAGCTAAGAGCATTCTAAACACCCTTGTGACTCCATGCCTAGGGAGCTCTAGGTCACTTTCTCAAAGTTTCCAATCCATGGATTCTCTTGGAAGTAATGACTTAGAGAAGTGCACATTTTGAGTGTACAGGTATATCACTCTCTGGAGTGGGATCAGCAGACTTGTTTTTTGGGGATAATTCTGGTTCTTTTCCTTTTTCAATTGTTTCTTCACTAGGCCCAAAAGACTCTACTTCATTCACAAAAGGTTGAGCAACAAGGTTAACTTGGGGCTGCAAGGTTTTAAATTGAACAAATTCCACCCAGGACATGGGAGAGACATCCCTAAGGGTTTTTTCAACCAAAAGCTTTATTAGGGCATGGAGGCTTATGGAATTTGCATTACCCTTTTGTATTTCCTCGGCACTAATGCTTAACATATGATAGATAAAATTAGGAACAATGACCTGAACATTATGCCTTAAATAGCTAAGCAATTTGAAATGGTGGGCATGTAGGTTTGAGAATCTTCCTTCACAAGTTAAATACCTAATAATTTGGTTAGCCAATTTTGGAAATGGTGGTGGAAGAGACAACCTCTTGCATCCCTGCTTAGTGATTTCAAGCGGAGGATCACCCGATCGGGAGAATTGAGCTCGAGATGACCTGGCATCGTGCTCGTTAGGACAGTGCTCTCCAATGACTAGTAATCCAATGACCTCTACAATTCTTTCCTTAGTAGCAACAACTGTTAAACCCCACATAGTTGCTTGTCCCTCTTCAAAAATGTTGGAGATTTACCAACAAGCCATTGTTGACTGTATGTTTGTCATTGATTGCAACATATGGTAAGTAGCATGCGTGGAAGACTTATGCAGTAAGCTTTTAGTATATACAACATGGACATGTTATTAGCATGATATCATGGACGTAGAGGATCTAACACTCCTAAACCTATCATTGGTAGAGGATCTATCACCTTGGATGGAAAGAATATCACTTATGATGTTCTTTATGTTGATGGTTTGAAACATAACTTAGTGAGTGTTGGGCAGTTGCTTGACAAAGGCTACAGATTGAAGTTCAATGGAAACAAGTGTATCATTAACAACAAGGAAGGAAAAATAATTGCATCAAGATCAAAGACTAAAGGTAATGTTTTTCAGCTTAATCCAAAAGCAAGTTATTTTGTTGCTAAAGTAGATGAGAGTTGGCTATGGCACAAAAGACTATGTCATATCAACTTTGATAACATAGTTAAGATCAGTAATGTTAAGGTAGTAAGAGACCTACCTAGCATAGCAAAGCTAGTTGATACTATATTAAGGGAATGTGTAATGGGAAAGCATGTGAAGAATTCATTCAGGAGCAAGCATAATTCAGCAAAGAACAAGATGGATCTAATTCATATAGACCTATGTGGACCAACTCAAACAAGATCATACTATGGTGAAAGGTATTTCATTTTGTTTGTAGATGATTATTCTAGAATGATGTGGGTTGATTTCTTGAAATATAAGTCAGAAGCATTTGAGAATTTCAAAATATTCAAAGCTAAGGTTGAGAATGAATCTAGACTTAAGTTAAAATGTCTAAGGTCTGATAGAGGAGGAGAATTCAACTCTGACAGATTCTATGAATACTATGAAGAACATGGCATAAAGAGAGAGTTAGGTGCACCTAGAACACCTCAGTAGAATGGGATTTCAGAGAAAAGGAATAGGATCATCCTTGACACAACGGGCAGCATCATGATTGAAGGAAAATTTGCACACACCTATTAGAGAGATGTGGTCAATACAGAAGTCTATACAATCAATAGAATACAATTAAGGCCTGGCAAAGACAAGACACCTTATGAGCTATGGTTTGGTAATATTCCCACAGTGAAATACTTTAGAATCTTTGGAAGCAAGTGCTACATCAAGAGGGATGAAGCAGTAGGCAAGTTTGATGCAAGAAGTGATGAAGAGATGTTTGACAATATCAATGTATTATTCAATGACTGTGAAAAAAGTGAAGAAGAAACTCAAAAAAAAGATCAGAAAGTATCACCTAAAGTTCCAAAGTTTACATCTAGAAACCATTCTAAGAATGACATCATTGGAGATCAGAGCGGAAAATTCTTAAAAAGATCACAAGCAAAGAATTCAGCTAGCAATGAGGTGGTATGTTTACTATCTCATATTGAACCTTTAAGTGTTGAATATGCATGTAATTATTCAGATTGGCATGATGCTATGAAAGAAGAACTAGATTAGATTACCAAGAATGACACTTGGGAACTCGTCCCAAGACCTAGTGATAAGAATGTGATTGGAACAAAATGGATATTCAGAAACAAAATGAATGAAGATGGTATAGTAGTAAGAAATAAAGCAAGATTAGTATGTAAGGGATATGTGTAGAGAGAAGGCATTGACTATTCAGACACATTTACACCTGTGAGCAGATTAGAATCTATTAAGTTATTTCTAGCTTATGCAACAATCAAAATCTTCAAAGTTTATCATATGGATGTCAAGTCATCATTCTTGAATGGAGAATTGAAAGAAGAAGTATACATTGAGCAGCCAAAAGGATTCACCTTATCAGACAGACCTAATATGGTATGTAGATTGAAGAAGGCCCTCTATGGACTTAAGAAAGCCCCTAGAGCATGGTATGAGAGACTGGATGGATATCTAACAAAGATCAGATTCGAGAAAGGAGTAGCAGAATGTAATCTATTTATAAGAGAGACATCTGAAGGTTGACTACTTGTAGATATATTTGTTGATGACATTATCTTTGGAGGCAATGACAAACTTAGTGCTGAATTTTCTAAAGAGATGCAGAGCGAATTTGAGATGAGCATGATTGGACTTATCAAATACTTTTTTGGGATTGAATGTGCAGTAGACAGATAAAGGTATTTTCATTAATCAGTCCAAGTATGTAAAAGATATATTAAATAAATTCAAGATGGATGATTCCAAGCCAGTAGGGACACCCATGATAACTAGATGCAAGCTTACAAAAGAAGATGATTGACCAGCAATAGATATAACATTGTACAAGTCCATGATTGGCAAACTTATTTATCTTACTAAGACCAAACCAGATATTTCCAATGCAGTTGGCATTGTTGGAAGATTTGTAGCAGAGCCTAAATAAAGTCACCTCATGGCAGTAAAAAGAATATTTAGATACTTGCAAGGCACTATAGACTATAGTCTATGGTATCCCAATTCAAAAAATGTTGAGCTTCGTGTATATACTGATGTAGATTGAGTAGGATGCATTAATGATAGAAAAAGTACATCAGGAGGAGTAGTGTTTCTTGGTGATAGACTTGTCACTTGGACAAGCAAGAAGCAAAATTGTATCTCTCAATCAACAATAGAAGTAGAGTATGTTGCAGCAGTCCTGAATTATTCTACAATTGTTTGGATCAAGCAAATCATAAAGGATTTTGGAATTCAGATTGACTATCCTATTGTTATACATTGTGATAACACTAGCACTATCAATATGTCAAAGAACCCTGTGATGCATGCAAAGAAAAACCACATTGAGATCAAGTATCACTTCCTAAGAGAGAAAGTAGTAGAAAAAGAAGTTAAGTTGGACTATGTGAGTACTAAAGATCAACTAGAAGACATATTCACAAAGCCCTTTCCAAAGGATACTTTTGATTATCTCAGGGAGAAGTTGGGAGTAATTCTCGTCCCTCATTTTTCCTAGAAGAAAGAAGAAAGAGCATCAATCCTCAGGGATTGATGGATGGTTGACTACTCTACCTCGTGAGTAGTACTAGTGCTTAAACTATCTAACACCCTTTTCCATTGATGTCAAAGGGGGAGTAATATATAGTCATGAAAAACAAAAGTAAAAGAAGGATTAATATACTAAGGGGGAGTAGTATTCAGTTATGGAAGTATTTCAGTTGAGGAAATGGAGAATGTTGAAAAATATTATAGCAGAAGGAGGATTCATCCTTGGGGGAGTTTTTGGAGAATGTTATAAAAGAAATTTTCATTTGGGTTGGTGGTGTTTTTCATTCCATATGTTTCCATCAATGCCAAAGGGGGAGATTGTTGGAGATTTTCCAGCAAGCCATTTCTGACTATATGTTTGTCATTGATGACAACATATGGTAAGTAGCATGTGTGGAAGACTTATGTAGTAATATTTTAGTATATACAGTATGTACATGTTATTAGCATGATATCATGGATGCAAAGGTTAACTGTTAGTACAGATAATTATATAGCAGCTTGTGTCAGCAGTGTTCTTAATAGAGTTACAGGCAGTGTTCGATGGATGATTGTCCATACAGTTATCATGGAGCCTTGCACATTTGGATATGTGATGGAGACATGTTAGTGATGTTACATTCATGGACACAGAGTTTGATGATTAGTAGAAGTGAAGTTATGCAGTCGCTATTCAGCAGTAGTAGTTTCCTGTGTTTATTCAGAAGAGCCGACAGAGATTATATTGGTTCTGGAGTTGCGCCTATCATTTTGATATGCACCCTTGGATTAGTGCTTGGAGAAGAGTTATTAATGTTTGGTTAAGAGTGCATGATGTAATTAAGCATGAGGATAAAGTTTCAGTTACTTTGGTAGAGCCGACAGTGTGTAGTGTGCGTCTACATTTATTAATATTTGATAGGTCCCAGAATGTGTTGCGTGCTTAGTAGAGCTGACAGAATTATTATTGGAGTATGCTATGGTTTCTCTAATATGATTTCAAGGTGGTTCTAATAAGCCAACTTGATTATATCATTTAGAGGAAAGATATTTATAGGCAGTCATTTTTTATTGCTAAAGCATGGTTCAGAGTTGATTGTGAAGAGCAGAGAAAAGTGTGCGAAGTGTTGAGCCATTAGAAAAAGGTCTATGTGACCAAGTAAAGTGTTTGTGCTATACATTGGAACTGATCCAGATAGTAGGTCAAAGTGTAGTTCACCAAGATCCAGATATAGTGTGTATCTGTTATTCAGAAGGTTGTAGCCTTCACCCCTTTGAGCAATGTGCTCTTTGACAATGCGTCCTCACCCCTAATAGGGTTAATTGTAAAATACTCCTAACAAGGTCCAACCCTTGACTAGGTCACTATACTAAATATATTGTAAAGCAACTTCTAACAGGGTTAAGGATCTTCTAACAAGGATCATAAAACACTAGTGCAGATTATTAGTGGATGTCAATTCCCACCGGGGTTTTTACCTATTTGGGTTTCCCCGTAACCAAAATATTGGTGTTGTGTTCAAGTGTTCTTTCATTATGTTTATGCTTTATATTTAAGTATACTTAATTGGATAAAGAATTGAAACTTGTAGATAACTGATTCGCCCCCCCCCCCCCCCCTCTTAGTTATCTCGTGGGACTATTCCTAACAAAAAGTGCCCATAAATTATGTTGCAACCTCCTCATTGAATTTCATCAACTGAAGGAAATACCCTAGCCAGCCGCTTGTATTAAATCTGTGAACTGCTTCAACATCTGATAGTAAAATACCATGGATGATTGGTTCATGTTGTAATACCTCAAAAATGGGCTATAAGTTCATTAACCTCCTACATCGACAAATCGAACAAAATTGACATCAAAGTCCTAACCTAAGGCACATCTAAACATCATCGAATCATAATTGATTATCTTAAATTCTGCATCGGAGAATATTCCTAGTAATATTCCTAATCATCTTAATTATCTTTAATTTAATGATTATTTGGCAATAAATCACATTTATCCTAAGTTTGATTAATTGAATATTTTCATATTTAATTAATTAGATTTAATATTTGCCACTTAATTATTTAATTAAATTTAATTCTATCTATTATTAATTGTATTATTTAATTTTGACAATAGATCAAAATTCCTATCTTTAATTGATTAAATTCTTATTTAATTAATTAAAACATGTTGTCATTATTTAATAATATAATTTTTAATAAAAGTTTGGTAAAATAGTTAATTAACCCATAAATTAATTGTTTTATTTCAAAAATCAGTTGAGTTGAGGATAAATCACTTTATTTATTTATTTAATTCTTAATTATTATGCATATTCAAAAGAAACAGTTAAACTCCAAATCAGAAAATCAATGCAAGTTATTGACTTTTTGGAACTCAACATCCTTTTGGAGTTCAAAAAGCTGATCTAAACTCTAATTTGAGTTAAAAAGCTGTTTTTACATGTTTTTGCATGATTTTGAAAATTAACTATCTTTCATGATCAGATAACTCAAAAATCAAGATGAGTTAATTTGAGTGATTTATGGCTTTTCCCATGCACCTCCAAAGCCTTGGATTTCTATAAATTAAGGCTTTAGCTCTTCACAAATCATCTCATATTTTGCACAATCACGCTGGAGAATTAGAATTGAAGAATCAAAGCTCTTGCAAATCAACATCTTTGTGAGATCAATCTTATTTTTGCATTCATATTACATATCATTGTTAGATTCATAGCATATCAATTTCATCTAGCATAGATTCATATCAGTTTTTATCATTCTTATTGCATAGAAAATATCAAAAAAATAGATTAATTGCATTCATATTTCATATCTAGATCAATTGTATTCAAATCTTTCATTTAGGTGTCATCTAGGTCACTGATCTCGATTACAATCTGAGAACATTAATCTCGCACCTACTAGAAGGCAGTAAATCGCTTGGTTAGATAGCTTTCAATTTTGCACGATTTTGATTATAGCTAACCTCTAATGTTTTACTGAGTGTTGTGTCTACAGATCAGGTACAATTTTCACACACACATTTCTGGCGCCCACCGTGGGGCAACCCACCTTTGCATGCTAGTTTTGATTTTTTTTGGGAGCTAAAACCCCAAAGTTTCAAAGATTTAATTTTATCTCCCAAACGGCTTATAATTTTGGTCTGAAATTTTTTTTGTAGTTTGGTGACATGTTTGAGAAGCTACAGTAAAAAATTTAGAATTTTCTGAGATGTTTTGAATTTTTAATAATTTTTTCTTGAAATTCTAGAAAAAATTAATATCTGATGAAAATCAGCATATTTTTCAGAAATTTTTATATTTTCAGAAATCTCTTTAAATTTTACAAGGGGTCCATTCTTTGTGTTTTAAATTTGGACATGATATCATAGCTCAAATAGTCAATTTACAAAAACTAGTCTATTTTGATAAAATGGGTCTCTAGGGCACAAATGAAGAGATTTTTCTAAAATTTTTGCATTTTTGGAAAGCTCTCTATTTTTTAGTAGGGGTCTCTATTCTGAATTTCTATTTTTGTGGCCAAAATCATATCAAAAAAATTAGATCTTGTTGACTAGGTCAAATGCAGCAAAAAAAAAAAGTTTTGTGATGGGTATGCACTTATTTTTTTACATGGTTCAATGAATGATATGAGTTGTCGTTTGGGTTAATTTTTGGTTATTATTACTGATAATAATTGATTTTTAGAGCTAACCCTATGGTTTTCATAAGTTGAATATATTTTGCATATCTTGTTTGCTTGTTTGCTTGTTGGAGAGTTCGTCACTTGCTTGCATGGAAAAGCTCAACAAAAATTGTTAAAAATCAAGTAAAATCTACTAAGCGCGTTGTGAGGATCCCAGGTATTCTCCTTCATCTAATAATATTTTGATTTGGGACTTAAAATAAATCTCTTATGTGTCAAGCTTGTGTGCATCTTTTCATGCTTTTGATCTATTTCTACACACTTGCATAATTGATACTAGGTTGTGAACCCTTAAGGATTCATTAAGTAGTCTTAGAATACTTGTGATTGATCTTGATTTCTATCTTGGGTTATTGGAATCGCTAATCCATCAGCCCCTCATTTCCGCCCCGTGGTTGCAATCTCAGCACCATAAAGGGGAGGGGTCAACAGGATAGAAGCGTTAAGTGTTCCACTTGGCAACCCTTTTGTGCTTTTAGGAACTCACTTATTTTCTAAGTTGGGGACTCATTTTCAGCTTGTGTGAGGTGTTAAGTGTTCCACCTTGTGGACTGATCTCATATTCGCTTTAAGCGTTAAGTGTTCCTCTTTCTACTTTTTGGGTACTTTTGGTAGATTTACTTTCGGGAATATATCTGTGCTCACATAGTAATTAGGCCCTATGAACACTATTCATGATTCTTGAGAGATTGGATTCCTAGTGAAATCTTTCTTGACGACAGAATCCTTGTAGGTAGGGAGGATACTTAGTGCGTTTCACATTCAACTTGGTTAGTGCATCTTCTCTTATTGATCGACACATTCTCTCTTCGGAGAGGTTGATAGATCATGTAGGGTTGATATCATGAGCTTTGGTGAATCAAAATTGGTTAGTGCATCTTCTCTTATTGATTGATACATTCTCTCCCCGGAGAGGTTGATAGATCACATGGAGTTGATATCACAGACCTTGGTGGAACAAAACTTTGTCTTAGCGTGTCGGATTAATGTGCTTGCTTTGTTTGGGTTAAAAGTGAAGAGGTGTCAAAACCTTGAATCTGGAGCTAAGTCCCCTTGTGGTATACTATTGTGAGTCATCTTTAGAGAGGGTTAACAGTAGTGGACAATCCCTTCACAGGGCAAACTGCGTTGACAGAACCTCAAGCGGTAATAGCCATTTTTGCCATGGTAGTGACAGTCGCTTTATAAATGTCCTTGTGGAAGAAATCTCCACGGGTATGGTTCATTGTTGGGTTGTCAGATCTCCCTAGCAGCTCTTGAAGATTAAGTTCTCGGACTGTGTCAAAACCCTGGTGCCCCGGGATTGGAGTTCACCCCTTTGAATCATAAAAGTTGCAGAGTCAAACCATTACTAAAAACACTAGAGAGGCCAATTTTTCACTTTCAGGTATATGTGTGTTATTGCAAAACTTTTCAGAACATACACAATTAGTACTCTCAGGGATTAGCACAATTTGGTCACTTGATTGTTCATGCGCAAGGTTGCTTTTGCCCTTGTTCATTATTTTCAGACGTGCTTGGAATCACTTGCTTGCTATTTTGTGTGCTTATTTATCTACTTGGCTATTAAAAATGATCAAATCTGGTATAACCTTCAAAATCTGGACAGTACAATTTGCAAACAATCCAAAACTGAAGACCTTAAATTTTCCAAAAATTGACGTAAAATCTTTCTGGAGTCAAAAGTCATTTCAGGAAGTCAAAAGTCGTACGAGTTTTGTCAAGTGTCATTTCAGTATTACCCAACTATCGTATGAGTTTAGCAACTATCGTTTCATAGACTACCCAGTGTCGTACGAGTCTGTAGAGTGTCGTTTGGAAAAATTTGAGAGAGTTGTCAAAAATTGTCAAATTGCAAGATATCCAATGTTTCCAGCCTAGTTCTAGAATCTGTCAAAAATATCATTGTGTTAGGAATAGAGCAATAGCTATTGAGAATCAGTACACATGTCTCAAAGAATTAGTACACAAGAGGAAGAAGCTATAATCACTGCTATGATGAAGCAGCTGCAAGCTATGCAAGTCCAACTTGACAAACTTGAGAAAGAGAAGGAATCTAAAAAGTTCTCCATGGAATCTCTATACTCTTTTCCATTTGATAAAGACTTGTACATGTCACCATGCCCCTGGAAAAAAATTGAGCAATATGATACCTCTTCCACATAGAGTGACACATCTAGCTTTGAAGACTATGATGACTATGACGACAAACAATGTAATGATACCTATGACACCTATGTTCCTAAGAGTCCTCCTCATCGTCCATTCCTACTTACTACAAATGGGTCGTCACATTGGATAGATCGTGAGGGTGATCCATATGATTCTGATTATGAAAGAGACTTTGATGATTTCTATGCACAATACCTAAATGATCCATCTATTTCACTTGAGGAAGAGAAAGTTTACCACGCTGATTATAAACATGCATACTATAAGGATCTCTCCTCTAAGAACTCTCAGGCTGAAAATAAAGATTACACTCTCAAGCAAGATCATGTTAATGTTGGACCTTTGTCTTGTGATGGTTCCCTTCCATCCCCTACTTCCTCCAATACCCATACATTTCCTAAAGCTTTCGAGTCTTTTAAATCTTTCACAGAACCTTCATCTGACACAAGCCCTGATACTTTTCATGTGGTTCCCTATAGTTATCCCCCAGGGCTATCTCTTAAAGAAACTCAAGCTAACCTTCACTTGGCTGCAAAGACTTTCAATAATGATAAATCTAAAGAGCCTAAGCCTTCATATGCTATAATCCCTACTTCAGCTAGTCCTCCACCATCTCTTCCAAAGTCATCCATACAATCCCAACATGCTTCCTTGTCCTTAGAAGTGGCTCCATGTCAAGAGGACTCTAAAAATGATGAAGAAAAGAACATAAAGAAAGATCAAGATCAAGAACCCTCCATGTCATCCACTCCTTTTCACGATGTCTTTTATCCACCTCAGGGTTCTTTTGATCCTGTACCCCCTTTTTCATGCATTCCACCATGTCTTAAGTCTTCTCTTAAGCAAGATCAGGCTACTACTTACACTAATGAGCTTATTGACAATCAAAATGACCTTACTACGCTTGCACTTTCCAAAGATGATACTTCCATTAAGGTTGGTAAAAATGGTGTTCCTTCCAATGTTAAGCCTATTGAAAAACAAGAGAAAAATTATGCGCTTATCCTATCCGAAGATCCTTGTCAAGATCAAAGTCTTTCATCTTCTTGTTCTACCACTCCATGTTCACTTCCACTTTCTACTCTTCCTAAGTCTTTGCAAGCTTTGAATGATCCTATCAAAGAAAATGCTCATATTCAAGATGTCCATGATTCTATTGAAAATTCTAATGCTCACTCTAAAGATGCTGATATCCTTGGTTGTCATATAGATGCTGATGAACTTATTGATTATCCTTTTGCATCTTCCACTTCCATCCTTGGACCTCTTCCACCACTACTAAGATCTTCATGCCTTCCTTCCATCTTGGGTCCTTATGTCCCTTCACTTTCCCCTCCTAGCTCTCCTGATTTGCCATCCATCTTAGGTCGTTACATACCTCCATCTCCCATCTTTCCTCAAGATCAACATAGATGCATACCCTTGAATCCTTTTCATCCACCCACCCATCTAAACCAGTCATATCCTCCCTCTTCCACAAATCTCAAGTCTTTTGGAAGTAACTTGAATGTTCAATACAAGAAAAAGAAGCAATGCAAGAATCCATCAAAAAAATAAGATCACCATGTCTCCTCTAATCGACACGGAGGCATAAAGTCAAAAGAGATATCTAAGAAAAAAACTACAAGACAAGTATGGGTTCCAAAATCCATCATTGAAGATATTCTCTCTAGATCATCAAAAGAAAATAAAAAGCCTACGGCTATATGGATTCCAAAGTCTCTCTTGAAAGAGTTTGGTGTTGAGAAAAAAGTGAAATTGACATTCAAGCTTCCAAAGGCTTCCACTTCATCTCCCTCCAAAAATATTCTTCCATTTCATGCGCCCAAACCTCAACCTCTTCTATCCATTCACCATATTCCTTCACGTATTCCTTCATTCATGTTTCCTCCACCCTCTCACCACCCTTCAGGGTGTGTATTTACATTGATCTTGCCTTCCTTTCCATCTACCCTGTCACAATCTTTCCATTCATTAACCTTCTACCTTCTATCCTTTTTCCTCATTTGCCTATTCCTCCTATCTTCCAACCTCACTCGCTTTACATAAAACCTTATCTTACATTTTTCTCTTTCATCTCCCTTTCCCTATCAGCATCTTTGAGCATGTCATTTTGAATCTTTGGCATATCATGGTTTATCCTTTCAAGGAGCATTATCTAGCAAGCTTGCCTTCTTCTAAAAAAAAAATAAGAAATTTAAAAAAAAAAAATGAAAAAATAAAATAAAATTTGAAAATGTGCCTTAGTGAAAACCTGGAAACAGGCACTTTGGTAGCAAAAGTAAAGAGAAATAAATTCATCCTATGGTGAAAACCACTTCCTTGTGGCACCTTGTATAAGTACCATGATGAAAACTTGGCAATCAGGCATCATGCGTAGTTTTTTTACTATTTCATCCATTTCGTCTTCTCTCTTTGATCTTGACAATGTTGATCTATACACGAATATTTGGCTATTTTGTGAGCTATCTTACGGTGATCTTGCTTTCATTCCTTCCATGTTTAGCCTTCATATCCATCTTCCTCCATTCATTTTCGCCTATGGCTATCCTTTTCCCCTTTGGTCTTGATCTAAGAAAGAAAGAGTAAAACACAGTGCTATGAAGCCTCTTGACATGTCTACTCTTTTAGACTACATCCTTTCCTTCTTTGGCATTACGCTTTTGTGGCTTATCCTATACTAGCCTTTCCCTACTTATCCAAATATGCTTTACATGATGATTTTTCCCTAGCTTGAGTATTCTTGAGGAGTTTTCCCTTGAGGATTTCTTCCCTTCATTCTCCTTCATTCTCTTGTCTTCCATCTCTTCCACTAGCTTGCTAATCCCTCTTGTTCTCCACCTTGCTAGACATTGGGACTGCATGATATGATCTTGCTTGGGAGTTTGCAAATAGAAAAAGATGCTATCAAGTATACCAAGTATCAGAATAAGTATCAGAACAATTATCAGAACAAGTATCACAACCAGTATCAAAACAAGTATCAGAACCAGTATCAGAACAATTATTAGAATTAGTATCAGAATCAGTATCAGAACCAGTATCAGAATGGGCCTACAGAACAAGTATTAGAACACCTACTGGGGCTACACCTTTCGCTTTAGTTTATGGGTCTGAAGCGGTACTGCCTATTGAGGTTGAAATCCCATCACTCAGAATTAGAATGCATGGTCTAGTAACTGATGATGACTATAGAGTGTCTAGGTTGCAAGAACTTGAACTATTAGAGGATTTCAGACAAGCAGCGTATGATCATCTTAGAGTATATCAGAAGAGAATATCTAGAGGCTACAACAAGAAAGTCTGACACAGAGAATTTCAGGTTGGTGATCTAGTGTTGAGAGAAAATCTTAAAAATCAATCACATCAAGAACGCAAGGGGAAGTTCAAACCCAATTGGTTGGGTCCCTTTGTAATCACTGCTACTTTTGGCTCTGGTGCTTATCAACTCTCAACGACTGAAGGAGAACAGCTCTGAGAACCAATCAACGTTCTCCATCTGAAGAAATTCTACGCCTAAGGCATTCAGTGCTTGGTAAATGTCCTGAAAAAAATCTTAAAAATCAGAAAAAGTCCTGAAAAAAATAAACATCTTGGTGAAAACCTAGCAATAGGCGCCTTGATGATTCACAAAAAAATCAAAAAATATCAAAAATTCAAAAAAATTGAAAAAATGAAAAAATACAAAAAAAAAATGAAAAAGAAGAAAAAGTGCCTTGGTGAAAACCTGGAAACAGGCGCCTTGGTAGCAAAAATAGAATCTCTACCAAGATGGTGAAAACCTGGCAAACAGACACCACTTGTTCCAAAATGCTCCATCTATCAGCACAATCTTGGTCTTTCCCAGCTTTCAGTCTTGCTTTAGTTTGTACATATCTCCCGGTTTGTTTCTGCATATCCTAGTTTCAATAAGTCAGTCTGTACACCAATCAGCTCAAGCGTCTGTATCCTATCAATGTTCAAATTTGGGGGCAATCAATGTCATATCCTATGGTCTCCCATGTATCTTAGACATTTCCTATCCAGTCAGAGTCCTTTGAAGCTTCCTGTTAAGTCTGTCTGTCTGTCTCGTCTCCAGAAAGGATTTTGCATCTACAACAATCAAACATCAAAACTCAACTGAAAACAATCTGTGCTTTTCATGCTTTTATCTCCTTGTATGCTTACTGATTCGCATTGAGATTTTTGCATATTGTGTCCCTTCGAGCTCTTCGATGATGTCCTTTATAGGATTTAGAGAGTGATGACTGGGGGCATAATCTTTTCTTTGTCTTTTGCTTGTATGTGAAAATCTAACATCTTTGGAACTTCTGGATTGAAATGGTGTCCGACTGTAAGAGCCTCTATCTCAAATTGGATGGCCATGCGTACCTCGACCATTGATACCCAGACAATTCAAGGAAGTTTGATCTAACTATTATCTTTTTGAGTAAGTTCTTTCTCCTACTATGGAACGCAATCTTGCCTAAGGATGTGAACGATAAAGGGTCACTACGGGTAATTCACATTAGATTTAGAATGATCTCTTGACTTTTTGATGTGTTTTCAATGCAAGGCGTACTCAGGTCATCACGACGTTTATGTTTTGATGCTTATACAAATTGCTATATCAAAATAGACATGATATTCAGATCATCCTGGCGTTTGTGCCTTGGTGCTTATATCTACTCCGACATTCCGAAAATGAAATCAATATTCATATGTCCATGGTTGTATAACCAGTGGGTGTTGTATTGATTCTTGCGCATCTAAATCGATATTCATATGTCTATGGTTTCATGGCTAGTGGGCATTGTATTGATTTATCCGGTTACCTAAAAGTTCAATGATGATAACAAATCAACATATGATCAATGACTAGGTCCTAGGTCTTAGGTTGCATTTCATTTTGCATGTCTCATTGCATTTTGCATGTTTGCATGATCTCACAATGATTAAACGAACTTCAATGCTTAAATGATTCTTCAAATCACATCTTCAAGTCTAACAAGAGCTGAATCTCACATGAAGGTTCCTCTAATGAAATAGCAAGTAGAATCCTTTTTCGGGATCAAAATTCAAATCTGAGATCATTTATCTTATTCACTGCTTGCATAATCAACCTTCAATCATCACAGAAATTTAGTATTCAACTCAACTAATTATCTTTCATCAAACTATCAAAATTTCAACTTGGTCAACCATGGTCAACTCATGGTCAAACCTAGTCAAATTCGGTCTCCAGGACCTCCAAACGATGCAGAATGCATTCTCAGATGTATATAACCACTTTTCCAATCAATTCACATGCTTCTAAACTCTCAACGTTGACTTTTCTTGTCAGATTTCAATTTTAATCCCGAAGGGGGCATGATATTGCATATCATTCAAAGTCTGTAATCAAATTTGAAATCATATCTTTATGCCAATCATATCTCCCTCAATAATCAAGACAACAATCACATCTAGTCGCTGATTCATCAAAAGTCCTCATCACTCGGGGCAAATCTATCATCACTTGGGGCATATCAAATTCATCAAGATCCATATCAATCTGGTATTCTCCTAATCTTGTAAACTGTATCAGTTTTTGCAACCATTAAATCATAGTGTTCTTTCCTTGGTTCTTCGGCAACTGAAGGATTCGGATGTGATACCTGCTAGTTCTGCTAAGACAATCGAGTCTAGAACGGGTCACTCACTTCTTATCAATCCTAAGGTTCAGAATCAGGCATTTTGACACTTTTTCGCAATCATGGGTTCATTTGCTGCTACAGTGAACATTATCTTTGGTCATTCAAGACCTATTATCTCTATCTTAATTCAATATCAATCAACTCCTATCTCAATATCTTTCAATCAGTTTCTATCTTGAGATCAGTTTATCTTTTGAATCAATTTCATATCTCTATCAAACACAGACTATCTTTGAACCACTGCGCTTCGCACAGTAATTCAAAGAGGGGCAAAATGTAATACCCCAAAAATGGGCTATAAGTTCATTAACCTCCTACATCGACAAATCGAACAAAATCGACATCAAAGTCCTAACCTAAGGCACATCTAAACATCATCGAATCATAATTGATTATCTTAAATTATGCATCAGGGAATATTCTTAGTAATATTCCTAATCATCTTAATTATCTTTAATTTAATGATTATTTGGCAATAAATCACATTTATCCTAAGTTTGATTAATTGAATATTTTCATATTTAATTAATTAGATTTAATATTTGCCACTTAATTGTTTAATTAAATTTAATTCTATCTATTATTAACTGTATTATTTAATTTTGACAATAGATCAAAATTCCTATCTTTAATTGATTAAATTCTTATTTAATTAATTAAAACATGTTGTCATTATTTAATAATATAATTTTTAATAAAAGTTTGGTAAAATAGTTAATTAACCCATAAATTAATTGTTTTATTTCAAAAATCAGTTGAGTTGAGGATAAATCACTTTATTTATTTATTTAATTCTTAATTATTATGCATATTCAAAAGAAACAGTTAAACTCCAAATCAGAAAATCAATGCAAGTTATTGACTTTTTGGAACTCAACATCCTTTTGGAGTTCAAAAAGCTGATCTAAACTCTAATTTGAGTTAAAAAGCTATTTTTGCATGTTTTTGCATGATTTTGAGAATTAACTATCTTTCATGATCAGATAACTCAAAAATCAAGATGAGTTAATTTGAGTGATTTATGGCTTTTCCCATGCACCTCCAAAGCCCTAGATTTCTATAAATTAAGGCTTTAGCTCTTCACAAATCATCTCATATTTTGCATAATCACGCTGGAGAATTGGAATTGAAGAATCAAAGCTCTTGCGAATCAACATCTTTGTGAGATCAATCTTATTTTTGCATTCATATTACATATCATTGTTAGATTCATAGCATATCAATTTCATCTAGCATAGATTCATATCGGTTTTTATCATTCTTATTGCATAGAAAATATCAAAAAAATAGATTAATTGCATTCATATTTCATATCTAGATCAATTGTATTCAAATCCTTCATTTAGGTGTCGTCTAGGTCACTGATCTCGATTACAATCTGAGAACATTAATCTCGCACCTACTAGAAGGCAGTAAATCGCTTGGTTAGATAGCTTTCAATTTTGCACGATTTTGATTATAGCTAACCTCTAATGTTTTACTGAGTGTTGTGTCTACAGATTAGGTACAATTTTCACACACACACATGTCTTTGTAATTGTCCCTCCATCTTAATAATGCCCAGTCTTCAATTTTTTCTGCTCTCCAATTCACTATTAATCTTCAGTCTTATTACACTCTGCAAATACCTTCTTGAAATCCCAATTTATATTCTTGAGAATATTGATTCTTGCTTACATTACCTTTGTTATGCTTGACATGATCAATAATAATGTCATTTATTATAGAGGACATCAGAGTCTTAAGTGTGAGTTATCTCATAATTTAATTATGGTCATTTCAAGTCATGTCAAGCTCAAAAAATTAGAATTTGAAAGTACGACAAATGTGTTGGATTAAAAGGATTAGTAGAACCCAGTCTAAGTACAACATTGATGTGACAAGGATGTGACTAGGTTGACTTAGGAATAACACTTGGAATTTATTACACTTCCCTTGCCCCCTAAAAAATTTTGACAAGTGTCCTCACTTGATAAATTTGGCATGAGAATGGGAAACTGGCTCAACGCATATATCATACATGTAATGCAGTACTATATATAATTATTCAAACCTATGCGCTAAAAGTGAGAATAGAGTTAAAAAGTTGTACCTGGTGATTTGTTACTATACACATGAATGCAAGCTAATGAGAGTGTCAAGTTTGTCAGCCGCATGAAAGTGCTGATGTGATGTTTTATTGAAAGCATTAAAATAGAAATTATCGGTGACGTGGAGTTTGAGTGGGTGGTAGATAGAGGAATGAGATGAGTTGGTAAGAATAAGAGAGAAAAGTGAATGAATAAATATACCTTATATGAAATGAAGTTTTATTAAGGGAGTTTTCATAGGCATGTTATGGTGAGGCTGTAGGAAGAAGGCTTTCACCTTTTGCTGCAGGAACTGTTACATGAGGGCCTGTTAAACTTTGTGTGCTGAACTGCTTCAAGAATTCTTCCTTTGTTTGAGGCTTGTGATATAGGCATAGGCGGTGTCCATTGAGAAGTAGCTTAAATTGGATTGGATCAAGTGTGGTTAGTTGGACTTCCCCATTATCAAAGACATATTGAATTTCATATGGCCCCAGCCATCTAGTTTGTAGCTTTCTTGGGAGCTCCTTAAATTGAGAATCATACAATAGATCCTAGTCACCTACTTGAAAGTGTTTATTCTTGATATTTGAGTCATGTCACTTCTTCCTTTGGTTTTGGATTAGCTCTATCCTTTCCAATGCTAACTTTCACATTTCATCCAATGAGTTGAGGTGGAGAAGGCACTCAATTTGTGCTATAGGAAGATCGATGTTCAACTCCAGAGCTATGCACAATGTTTTGTGTTCAAATTCTATGGGCAACATTGTCGCCTTTCCATACAACAATTCAAATGGCATGAATCCTATTGTGGTCTTCCATGTTGTATGATAAGCCCAGACTACTTCAGTTAACTAGTTGCTCCAATCTCTTCGATGCAATTGCACTATCTTTGTTAATATTGCCTCTATTTCTCTATTTGTCACCTCTGCTTGTCCATTCACCTGCGGATGACAAGGACTAGATTTCTGATGTCTTATGCTATACTCCATCAACTCAATGATTAGATTTGAAGTGAACTGTGCTCCCTAGTCTATGAATAATTCTCTTGGGACTCTATAATGTGTAAAAATGTCTTCATACAAGAATTTAGCTACTTTTTCATCTCTGGCATTCTACATTACTTTCACTTCCACCCATTTTGTCAGATAATCTGTGCATACCATGATATAAGATTTTTCATTTGATGGAGGATCGATTAGTCCTATGAATTCCATACCCCATTTATCAAAGGGTGTGGATTAAGTGGCATCTCATCTGATTTTGTTGGATGACCCATCCTTTGGCATTTATCACATTTTTTTGTATAACTGGTTGCATCTCTGTGTAATGTTGGCCAATAATATCCTGTTGTTAATATTTTCAAGGTTGTTCTCTTTGCTGCAAAGTGACCTCCACATGGATTTTCATAACAAGCATGGAGTATGTCATATATTTCATCTTCTCTCACACATCTCCTCATGATCTGATCTGGATCATTGTAAAATAGATTGTTATCTATCCATGAAAATTGAAAGCTTTTCTCTGCAAGCTTTTTCCTATCCTTTTGAGAAAAATGCGGGGGCATCTTATTTGCTACAAAATAATTGACTATGTTTGCATACCATGGGTTTTTTATTACTATGTGGAATAAGTGTTCATCTAGAAATGTATCTTCAACCTGAGTAGTGTCTTCATCAGCATTTTGTAGTCTAGACAAGTAGTCAGCTACTACATTAACCTTCCCTGGCTTATCAACAATTGTTATATCAAATTCCTATAATAGTAAGATCCATCTTGCTAGTTTGTCTATTATAGCAGGTTTGTTCATCAGATATTTTATTGTTGAGTGATCAATGTGAATAAAAATGGGATAGCCTATGACATAGTGTTAGAATTTGTTCAATGCATAAACTACAGCTAGGAGTTCCTTTTCAGTAACTATGTAGTTCAATTCAGGGTCATGGAGGCTTTTACTAATATAGTAAATTGCATTCTCAAGGTTGGTAGGCTTTTGTCCTAGCACAACACCTATGGCATAATCTGATGCATCTGTATGGATACTAAATGGGGTAGACCAATCTGGTCTTTTGAGGACTGGTGCAGTGATTAGAAGTTTCTTAAGCTAGAGGAAGGACTCATTACAAGCTGGTGTCCATAGAAATTCAGCCTCTTTGGTAAGCAATATATATAAAGGACTAGCTATTTGACTAAAATTCTGAATGAAGTGCCTATAGTAGCCAACATGTCCTAAAAAAGATCTTACATCTTTTGGTTTAGTAGGTGTTGGTAACGTGAGAATTACCTCAATCTTGGCTGGGTCTACTTGTATTCCTACTATTCAAATAAAATGCCCAAGTACTACTCCTTCCTGCATCATCATAAAGCATTTCTCACTATTAAGGGATAAATTATGTTCCTTACATCAGATTAGCACCTTTTCAAGATTCTTCAAAGCCTCTTCAAATGTCACTCTGAATGTTGTAAAGTCATCCATATATATCTCCATACAATCATGTGATATGGTAGCAAAAATACTAATTACAACTCTTTGAAACGTTGTTGGAGAATTACATAGCCCAAATGAAAATATAGAATATGAAAATGTCCCCCATGGACATGTGAATGTAGTCTTCTCCTGGTCTTCTAGAGCAATAGTTATCTGATTGTATCCACTATATCCATCAAGAAAGGAAAAATACTTCTTACCGACTAAAGTATTAAGTACTTGGTCAATGAATGGTAATGGGAACTGATCTTTCTTGGTAGCCTTGTTTGACTCCCTTTAATCCACATAGATTCTCCATTTACCCCCCTTCTTTGGTACTATAACCAAAGGTGGTACCCATTTACTATTAGATATAGGATATATAAAGTCAGCATCTAATAACTTTTGTAATTCAGTTTTGACTATCTCCCTTAATGTTGGATTAATCCTCCTTTGAGGTTGATGGAGTGGTAGACTTCCTTCATTTATATAAATCCTATGAGTACATAGTATAGGGCTTAATCCCTTCATTTCCCCATAGTCCCATGCAAAGGCTTTCTCATGTGTTTGAAACAGTTTGGTTAGTTGCTCCATTTGTTGTCAAAGTAGCTTATTTTTCACATGGAGATTATGACCCTTAGAAAGCTCAACAGTAGTTGTAAGGTCAAGCATGGACACTTCAGGGATAGGACTTGTGTTTACTTCACTAGGTAGCAACTGGTGGATAATATTAGGTTCTGAAGGTAATACATAGTTCTCAAAATTTTCTTCATATGTAGTTAACTCCAATATAGAGCTTTTAGATACATCTTTGATTACAACACAGTCATTATTAAGAATGCTCTGAATGACTTCATCTTCCTCTTGCAACTTTATAAAAGATTTCCTATGTAACATCATGAGCTGAACCACAAAATTTAGTTCTTCTTCTCCATCTCCTAAATCTAGCCATATAGGTGTACTTAAATCTGGCTGCGGTTGAGCTGGAGGATACAATGATAGTTTCTTAGTGTCTTGCCCATCTGATATTATCATGTTCCCTACTCTACAACTTATGTTTGCATCACCTTTTACCAATCATAGACATCC
Organism: Chamaecyparis obtusa; assembly: GCA_027943335.1. NCBI lineage: Eukaryota > Viridiplantae > Streptophyta > Pinopsida > Cupressales > Cupressaceae > Chamaecyparis > Chamaecyparis obtusa. The sequence continues at coordinate 2,624,654 of BSBK01002406.1, forward strand.
TAGGATAACAGGGTAACCAGCAAGATTGACCTTTGGTGATAGAATCATGAAATCAGCAGGGTACTCCTAAGAATCTAAGGTAACTATTATGTCTTCTATCATTCCATCAGGGGTGACAGTAGAATTGTTTGCTAGTTGCAATACTATTGGAGTAGCTCTCAACCCTTCAATGCTCAGTTTATTCATAGTATCCTTAGTTATTACATTAATGGCAGCACCTAAGTCTATTAATGCACTTTTGATAGTCTGACTATTAATGATGATGTTCACAACTAGACTTCCTGGATCTGAATATTTTGGTATTACTAGTTTTCCTAACATGATATCAGCCAATTGTCCTATAACATGAACTATTGTAGGATCCTATTTCTTTCTTCCAAGCTTTTTAAGATAAGCTTCTTTTATTGCTTTTCCATAAACTAGAACATCCTTTATTGCTTGAAACAGGGGAATCTGGACATGCATGTTCTTAAGCTGGTCAATGATATCAAATGGTTGGTCTTCTTTTGATATGGGCTTGTCCATGTTAAGCCTTTGAGGAAAAGATGGTTTAACTGATGTATGAGCATTAGCTGAGTTGGAAACATTCTCCGGGGAAATAGTATTTTGCAAGGCATTCTCTAGAATTGGTACTGATGCTACAGGAAGATCTGGCACTTCAGTGATAAGAGGTGGTTCAAGTGCAGGCAAGGTAGTACCTGATCTTAAATGTATATCAGCTATGTTAAGTGCATAGGTAGGGTACTGCTGAGCATCGGTAGCATACATTTTCTATTGTGTTTGTTGATTGTTGGGATTCGGTTATGGTTGAGCAGGTAACTGTGTTTTCTTTTGAGGACCTGTATTTGCAGGTGGTGGCATTATTGCAGGTATATTTGTTGGAGGTGGTAAAGGTGGATATCTAGGATTTGGATTAGGCCATTGCTAAGGTCATCTCCACTGATTAGTGGGATGTCAATTCCCTTGTCATTGTTGCCATTGGTTTAGAAATTGTGGCCATTGAGATTTTTGTGGAGGATACCATTGATTCTGTTGATTATTTGGCCAAGCATTATTCCAAGTGGGTTTATTATATTGTGGAGGACTTTGGACATTATGATTTTGCCATTGACTATTATAAGGATTTGAAATTTGTAATGCATCTTGAGGCATATCTTGTCTTGTGGCCCATGGCCGATGTTGAGAAACAAAGAATACTTTCTCATCCTTTCCTTCTATCTTTAAGTATTCAGTTGGAAGATGTTGATTCTCCAAGTTTGCGACCAATTTGCACTGGCAATCCTTCTTTTCTTTACGGCAATGAGGATAGTATTTAGCTAGTTGTGCCTCCGCGTCTGCATGCATCTTCTTGGAAGTCATCATGTCCAGGTGTGTGAAGACATCATTTATGATGTCTTGCTTGAAGTCTGACAACATGTTTGAAATCTCCATCTTTGAAATACCAGAGCCACTTCCTTTAGCCACCGTTGAGAGAAATCCCCTTCCTTTCTTGACTGCTGCTCTAGAATAGTTCATACAAATATTCTAAAGGTCATCTTAGGAAGACTGAGATATATCTCCTCCAGCCATGAGGTCTAAGGCTTCAAGATAGTTTTCATTCACTCCTCTTAGAAAAATTAGCTTCTATGAATCCTCCTGCAATGCATGTTGCGAGTTCTTTTGTAAATTAAATAAGAAGCATGATATGTAGTCCTCTAATGTCTCATCATCCCTTTGTGACATACAGAAGATGTCATCTCCTTTTGAATCACTTCCCTTGCAGTATTCCTTATACTTCCTTAGAAATAAATCTCTCATCCCATCCCAATTTGCTACTGCATTTGCTCCTAAGCCCATGAACCATCTTAGAGTTGACTCCTTTAGTGTTGGTGGAAACAACTTAAGTTTATGACTGTCAGTATTGTAGTAAAAAATTTCACACAGTGTGTCAAAATCAAACAAAAAGGTGTCAGGATCCTCTATAATGAGGCCATAGAACTTTGGTAATGTTGAAGCAAGTATGTTCTTGAGATTAGGGTTGTTGATAAGACTTGGAATAGGAAATGGAAATGTAGGAGCTGCCATTACTGGAGGTGTTGGATATTGAAATTATGGCTGGAAAGTATTGTTGACTGGAGGGTTTTGGACAGCAAGTGGTCCTGGAGTAGGATTATTATGGAAACTAGCTAATATTTCTGCAAAAGGATGGAGGTCAAATATTTCATGAGTGTCTTCTTTTGTTGAAGATGATGCAGCAAACTCAGGACTTGCGTCAAGAAATGGTAACTCAAGTTCTTCAAATTCTTCTTTTAGTTTAACATGTTCTTTTGGAAGAAATCTACCATGAACATCTCACCTTCTTTGATGCATGCAAGTAAGTTGATGACTTGTGAAACAAGCTCACAACCAGTCTATTTTGACTAAAAAAATAGGAAACTAATCTGAAAAATAAAGGACTTATTAAGGTTCCTAGTTTGACACCATCCCCGACAACGGGGCCAAAAATGAACAGTCTCACAATAGGTAAAGATAATCATGCCATTGTCTCTCTTAGGGGTAATATATCTATGCTAAGGATTACCTATTCCCATCATAAAATGAATTTAGCTTGTCAACCCAGGGACGTAGACTTGAAATGGGATAGCACAGTTTGTGCACTAAGTTCCTTTAGGAGTCATAACACCTATGCTACAAGAAGATAAAATGCATGAAACGAATATATGCTATTGCTGCAGGAAAGTAAACATACTCGACTATTTAATGGAAAAGTGACAAAAAGCTTGTAAAATGAATCTAAGCCTGTCTAACAACTCAAAACATTCACTATGTCTATTTTCTACAATTGCTGCAGGAACATCCACAGTAGTAATGTTGCAGGATTAAAATAGTAACTCTACTTGAAAGTGTACACACTAGAATGTGCACTTCTCTAAATCATTACTTCCAAGAGAATCCATGGATTGGAAACCTTGAGAATGCAATTTAGAGCTCCCTATGCATGGAGTGCAAGGATATTAAGAGTGCTCTCAGCTAGAGCTAGTTAAGCCTATAACCTTGCTAGTAAACCATGCAATGGGAGATTCAAAGAAAGACAAGGGCAAGAATGCTAATATCTCCAGGAATCAATATGAGCATGCAAATGCAACTAAGCTAGAAATGAGAATGCAAGCTAAGCTATGGAAATGAAAGAACAATGCAACTAAGCTATGAAAGGAAAGAACAAGTGTTACAAACCTTACTAATTAAGCTATGTGATTTAATCTATAGCATAAAGGCAACTAAGCTAAGAAAGCATAAACATGAATCTAAGCTAAGAATGCAAGAAATGAAGGCTAAATGCAATAAGATCTCCAAAAAGCTCTAAAGTCTTCAAAAGCTCCAAAGTCTCCAAGAAATCCTACAGCATAAGATTAGCATTAAAAGATGGATTATAAAATGAGAAGAGAGCTCTCCTTTTAAAGGAAATGAAAAGGAATGGACCATGGAGATTAAGAGGCAAAAGATTTAATCAACGGTGGAGCATCAAAGAGGAGCAATCCATGTGCACAAATATCCTCCAATGAGAAAATAAGAGTTGACTTTTGTGTCCATATGAGACAAAAAGTGTTTTTTTCCTTTTTATAAAATAAGAATAATGTTTTATTTGTGCAACTTAAGATAAGAGGAAAAGGTGGGGGCTTTTTATTTAATAAAAGAGGAGGAAAATTCCTTTTTAATTAAATAAAGACTTAGAATAAAATGGTTATCCCATAGAATAAAATCAAATAAATGATAGAACTAGGATTTGATCAAGAATAAGCAATTGATGATTTTAGCAAATAATGTTAGAAAGGGGCTAATAGTCTAGATGACCATTTTTAGATGATTACAAAAAGCAGGGAAAATGCAGGAAGCAAATCTAATCTATCTTAATCTAATCCACCTCCCAAGTGGGCCCCCTTGGTTGGCTTCTGCTAACTACTAACATAGGAAATAATCCAAAATCACTCTTCCATTAATTCTTCTTAACTGGTTACATAGCAACTGAACAACTCATGAAGAACTAAGAAGAACAACTTCTACTATATTGAACACACCATTCTATATTTTCTCATTACCTAACTAAGTTGATCAAATCCCTTTATAAAGAGGACTGACGCTTATTGAAAACATAACATTAAAGTCTGATTAAACCTCACCAAATAAGGAGGCGGTAAAACAACCATGACATTTTACAATTATTGAAAATAACAGAATAACAATTCTGAGGAAATATAGCAAGACTTATTTCCTATATTCTCTGGAACAACAGCTCCTTTCTAAGTGCAGCATATCCTTCAAAACCATGTTGAATTATTTTTCCATGATTGGTCTTATAACACTCCTTTAATGTAGTTGCACCACTCTTCGAACTGCTCCTTGTTTACCTGAAAGGTTAGTAACATTCGGTACACATATGTAAGTCAACATTTCAACCCCTACTCAAATGTTAGAACATAGCTTAAAATAACTATATGAAGTACTGCATTATATTTATAATAGTCAGCAAAACATGTCATTCAAGCTACCCATAGGCCCTGTGTCTTTAGTTGTACTTAGCATAAGTTCACATACGTATAAGTCATAAATATTTTAGAACTGTCTATCAAAGCATAGAGAGTGTCAACAAAATATGATGATTATAACAAAATTGAGACATTAATTGGTCTCATCAGTAACTATATGTTAGGATTAACAATACAAAAAATAACAATTACATGCAAATATAACCAATATCAGAAAATAATAAACCACACAAAAGAGAACACAAGACACGAAGATTTAACTTGGTTCACCTAGTCCCTGGGCTACGTTTACCAACAATGAGACCAATATTATTATTATTCAACAATTACAACCTGATTACAATCCGCAATCCCTTACAACTCAATACTACCGCAAGAAGATACTAAAAACTACATCTTAAATCCCTAACCCTAAGCCATTGTATACAAGCTTTTTGTTGCTTTAGGGTTAGAATTGGTTACAACATGTCAGCTGAAAAATAGCCATACAAAAATTAGCTAGAAAAATGTACAGTACTTTCCTGATCAGTCAGCATAAGCCAATAATCTCCCACTTGGTGACTGATTAGACTCTAGGCTGAACAACAATCTCCCACTTGGAGACTGATCCTATAGTAATACTGCTACCATATGAGGCTCCCACTGGATCGAAACACCCTGGAATCAATTGTTCCTTTATTATGTTCAATCTAGAAGACCAATCAAAGTTGAACAAGATTTTAACTTCTCACGTGTTACTACCTTTGTAAACATATATGCTTGATTATCATCTGTATGTATCTTTTCTAGTTTTAACTGTCCATCATCCAAAACTAACCGAATGAAATGGTACTGCAACTGTATGTGCTTTGTCTTTGAATGAAGAGCAGAATTCTTAGCAAGATGAATGACATTCCTGCTATCTGTAAACAAATAGTTGTGCATTTGTGGGTGTCCCAACTCTTCCATGAAGAATTGAAGCCATATCATCTCCTTGGCTACCTCTATAGTAGTAACATACTCTACCTCGGTAGTGGATAAAGTATTCACCTTCTGTAACTGAGAAACCCAACTCATTATCATCCCACCAATATTAAATACATATCATGTAGTACTCCGTCGAGTATCAAGATCCCCTGCCAAATCTGAGTCAACATACGCTTGTAAATCACTAGTAGAGCCCCCAAAATGTAAACATTTACTGGATGTTCCTCTCAAATATTTGAGAATCCATTTGACTACATTCCAATGGTCAATCCCAAGACGACTCATATACCTGCTAACAACTCCCACTGCATGTGCAATATCTAGTCGAGTACATACCATAGCTTACATTAAACTTCCTTTAGCTAAAGCATAAGGTGCCTTGGACATTTTAGTCTCCTCTTCTAGTGTCTTTGGACACATATCCTTATTCAATTTCAAGTGACCAGGCAAAGGTGTGTTGATAGCTTTGGCATTCTCCATAGAGAAACGGTGCAACACCTTCTCAAAATAAGCAGCCTGAGATAGATTTAGTTTTATGTGCTTCCTATCTCTGCATATTTTCATACCTAGGATTTATTTTGCTGACCCCAAATCCTTCATAGAAAATGAGTGTGATAACTGTTGTTTCAATCCCTTAATGTGATCCATGTTAGATCCAGCTACAAGCATATCATCGATATATAAACATAAAATAATGTAGCTATCATCATCCAACCTCTTAAAATAAACACAATAGTCTAAATGACACCTAGTATATCCATGCTCATGCATAAAATTGTCAAATTTAAGATACCATTATCGAGGTGCTTTCTTCAAGCCATATAAACTTTTCTTCAATCTGCACACTAAGTGCTCCTTACCTTTGACCTCAAATCCCTACGGTTGTTCCATATATATTTCTTCATCCAAATAACCATGAAGAAAGGTTGTTTTAACATGGAGCTACTCTAAATGCAAATCTTCAGTAGCCACATTACTTAAAACAGTACGAATAGAAGTCATTTTAATAATGGGAGAAAATATCTCATCAAAATCAATGCCCTATTTCTTTGCAAATCCTTTTACAACTAACTTGGCTTTAAATATTTTCTTGCCTTCATCATCTTCTTTCAGCCTGTAAACCGATTTATTTTGTAAAGCCCTTTTACCTGTAAGTAACTTACATAAATCACAAGTTTGATTTTTCAGCAAGGAGTCCATTTTGTCTACCGTTGTAGACTCCCATTGAAGCTTTGTATCCACCTGTACAGCTTCATAACATTATGGTTCACTATCCTTTGTTAATAAAATAGAATACAAAGAGGGAGAAAATCTTTCTGGAGGTCTACTTAACCTTGTTGACCATCTAACATTCACTAGGGTTTGTGGTATTTGTTGTTGTTGTTGTTGTTGCAAAGTATAAAGAACTACTGGAACATCATCTTTTGGAGTATCATCCAGTACTACATAATCATTTTCTTTCTTCTCATGTTGCTTCAATAGATCTTTGTACAACACTTTCTCATTGAATATGACATCCCTACTTCTTACAATTTTATGATTTTCAAAATCCCAAAGCCTATAACCAAATAAAAAATACACATTTCTTTGACTTATCTTCCAGCTTGGTTCTATTTTCATAATCTATATGTGAAAATGCTTCACAACCAAAGTTTTTGATAAAAGAATAACTCACCTTCTTACCAGTCCATGCTTCCTCTGGAATACGACAACCCAAAGGATTATAGGGACCTTTATTGATTAAATATACAGCTATATTAACAGCCTTCACCCACATGTTTAAGGGCAGCCTAGCATGCAACCTCATACTCCTTGCACACTCCATTATTATCATGTTCATGCATTCAGCCACTCCATTTTCTTGTGGAGTCCTTGGTACAGTTTTCTGCCTACAAATACCATTAGAGGAATAATAATCTTCAAATTTTGTGCTACAATACTCACCACCATTATCAGATCTAAGATATTTTAACCTTTTACCAGTCTCATTCTCAACCAAGCATTTCCATTTCTTAAAAGTTTGAAATATATCAGATTTTTGTCTAAGGAAATATATCCATACTTTTCTTGTTGCATCATCTATAAATGTAACATAATACATAGAGACACCAAGGGAAGATACCTGAGCTGGTCCCCATACATATGTATCCACAAGCTCTAATTTCTCATTTTTCTTTTCCTTCCCACTCTTCACAAAACTAACTCTCTTTTATTTTTCATACACACAACTTTCATAGAAATATATATTGACACATTTCAGAGCTGGTAAAACTTTCTTTGAATGAAGTAATTTCATACCTTTTCAGTCATGTGCCCAAGTCTGTTGTGTCATAGTCTTGTGTCAAAATCTACAACAATTTTTTGATGTTCTTCCTTCTCAACTGCAGCAACTATTCTTGAACATTCATTTTTCTCTAAAACAATTAAAATAGAAGGAACAATATGACTTGTACAAAGATATAATGTGCCTACTTTCACACATTTTTCTACTACTAAGGAACCTTTTGAAACCTTCCAATTTCTATCATTAAAAGTAACTGTGCAACCCTCATCACCTAGTTGCCCTGCTGAAATTAAATTCCTACTCAGCCTTGGAACATGCCTTACCTCTTGTAGTAGCCAATGATTCTTATTCTAAAACTTAATCTTAATTTTCCCCTTTCCAACAATCTGACAAGGTTCATTATCTCCCAAATAAACTAGCCCAAAATCCCCTTGGACATAATCAAGAAAATAACCTCTATGGGGTGTAGCATGAAATGAAGCCCCGGAATCTAAAACCCATGAATCATCAACACTTTCTAAAGAAAGAAGCAAAGCATCCTCTTCAGATTTATTACTTCCTACATTTGCCTCCTTGTTATCTTCTTGTTTGTCTCTTTTATTCTTCTGAGAGAACCAATCTTTCTTCTTATGACCTGGTTTTCCATAGTACCAACAATCATTTGGTCCTTTGGATTCAGACCTCTTTCCCTTTGATTTTCTTCTTGATTTCCCATGATTTCTAGAATTGTTTCCTCTCTCATTCTTCCTACCTCTGCTTTGTGTGCTCAAGACACTTCCAAATGTAGATCCACCTGAACATTTCTTATGGGTTTCCTCACTCAGAATGACACTGATAACATCATCAAATTTTAGGGTATTAGATCCAAAAATAGAGTTACTAACAGTCATTACCAAGTCATTCCAACTTTTAGGCAAATAACACAAAATCAAGAGAGCCCTAATTTCTTCATCAAAATTAACATTTACAGAATATAATTGACCGGTAACTATATTAAACTCATTTAAATGATTAGTAATAGATCCACCTTCTGCCATCTTCATATTAAACAAATGATTCATGAGAAATACCTTGTTTGAAGCAGAGGGCTTTTCATACAACTTTACTAGGGTTTCCATCAACTCTTTAGTTGTCTTTGCTTTCATAATATTAAAAGCACTGATTGTGCCAAGCATAATAGAATACTTCCAAGTGTCTTTATGTCAAGAATATCCCAGTCCTCATCAGTCATTATTGACAGTTTCTTGGATTGACCTTCCAATGGCCATCATAGATCCTTTTGATAGAGAAAATCCTCCATTTGCATTTTCCATAATTGAAAGTTCTACCCATTAAACTTCTCAACCTTTCACTTACCCTCGTCTGCCATTGCTCCCACTCAACCATGAGACTCTCACTAAATCGTGAGACCTTCCTGCAAAGGATAACTGAAAGCAACCTTGCTCTGATACCACTTGTTAGGATTAACAAGATAGAAAATAATAGTTACATGAAAATATAATCAATATCAAAAATAATAAACCACACAGAAGAGAACACAAGACACAAAGATTTAACGTGGTTCACCCAATCCCTAGGCTATGTCCACCAACAGTGAGTCCAATATTATTATTATTATCTAGTGATTACAACCCGATTACAATCTGCAATCCCTTACATTTCAATACCACCACAAGAAGCTACTAAAACCTACATCTAAAATCCCTAACCCTAAGCCATTTTATACAAACTTTTTTCCACTTTAGGGTTAGAATTGGTTACAACATGTCGGCTGAAAAATAGTCATACAAAAATTAGCCAAAAAAATAGCCCCAAAATTTTTAAAGTGTATAGTATTTTCCTAATCAATCAGCACAAGCCAACAATATCATGCCCTAGAAGCTCCTAACATCCTTCTTGGTAGGAGTAGGAAAAATAAGGATAACTTCTATCTTAATAGGGTCAACTTGTATACCAACCTGGGAAATATAATGACCTAGGACAACACCTTGCATCATCATGAAACATTTCTTACTATTTAAAGAGAGATTGTGCTCTTCACACCTTTATAGGACCTTCTCTAAATTATCTAAGGCCTCTTCATATGTCATGTCATAAGTGGTAATTAAAGGATTGCTCACTTAATCCATAATTATTTTGTATAATATTTGTTATAAATTATTATTCTCCTTGTAGCTGTGGGAAATGACTCCTCTGTAACATCATTAATTAGGCTACTGAATACACTTCTTTTGCCTCTTCTCCTAAATCTGGCCAAACAAGTTAAGCTAAATCTGGTTGAGGCTGAGCAGGGGGTACAAGGCTAGTTTCTTTGTTGTCAAACCATTTGAAATGGTCATATCTCCATAATGGAAACCTATGCATACATTAGCATTATCTAACCATGGCCTTCCTAGAATGATAGGATATCCCCCAAGTGTTACTTTAGGAGATAATATTGTGAAGTCTTTTGAATATTCCCAAGAATCTAAAGTCACAATCACATCCTCTACTATTCCATCAGGTTTGACAGTTAAGCTATCTGCAAGATGCAGGAAAGTAGGAGTAGACCTAAGACTTAAGATATTCAATTTTTGCATGGTGTCCTTGGTCATGACATTAATGGTTGCACCTAGATCAATTAAGATATTTTTCACAGATTGGTCATTAATGATAATTTCAACCACTGGGCTCCTAGGATCAAAATACTTGGGAATTACAACTTTACCTAACATGATATCTACTAATTGGCCAAGAACATGGACAGTCTAAGGATTGTTTTTCTTCCTACTAGGTTTCTTTAGACAAGCTTCCTTGATAGTTTTTCCATAAATGGTAACATCCTTAATAGCTTTAAAAAGTGGAATTTGAACACAAATGTGCTTGAGATGGTCAATAATATCAAATGTAGCTTCCTCTTGAGATTTGGGTACTTCAACTTGTAACCTTTGGGGAAAAGGTGGAACAATTCTCTTTTGGATTTTAGACTCGTTTGGTGAATTAGTTTGAGGGGGTACATTGGGAACATTAGGAATGTTCACTTATTCTGATTCTTGATCTAGAATTTATGTGATTATAGGTGGTTCTAGAGTAGAAAAAGTAGTACCAGATCTTAAATAGATATTACTAATATTGAGTACATATATTGGGTATTTATTTGCATCTATAGAATACATAGGTTATTATTTCTATTTCCACTTGTTGTTTGGGTTTGGTAGAGGTTGTGTAGGTAATTGGGTTGGTTTTGGAGAACCGGTATTGGATATAGGAGGTGGTATATGTTCTTGATGTTTTGGATAAGAGGGTGGGTGCAATAATCCAAAAGTTTGGTCTTGCCATTGCTAGCCTCCTTTCCATTGTGGATTTTACTTCCAGTTACCCTATGGTGGCTTCCATCCCCCTTGGGCTTGTGGCCAACTTACCATGTGTTGCTGCCAAATCCCTTGAGGAAGTTTCCATGAAGGGTTTTGGTAATTAGATTGTTGAGGTTAAGGGGAATCCCAAGTCTATGATAATTATATGCAGGCTACCATTGAGTATTATATGCATTGGAATAAGGACCACTAAAATTTAAAGGGTCTTGAGGAATACCTTGTCTTGGAGCCCATGATCTCCTTTGTGCAATGTAGAGCACTTGATCATCATCTCCTTCTACTATCTTGAAGTCAATAGGCAGTTACTTGGTCTCCAAATTGGCCACCACCTTAAATTTGCAATCTCTTTTCTTTTATCTACGGTGAGGATAGAATTCAGCCAACGTGGCTTCAACTTCTTCATGTTTCTTCTTGGTTTCATGGTATCCATATATGTTTCCATGTTTTTGATAATATCTTTCTTAAATTATGACAAAAGATGAGTTATCTATGTCCTTGAGACATTAGTACCATTGGATTTTCCCATAGTAGATCTATATCCTTTACCTTTCTTGATAGTAGCTCTTGAATAGTTATGGCATATCCTCTTAATGTCATCCCAATTTTCTTGAGTTATGTCTCCTCTTGCCATCGAGTCTAGAGCTTCAATACATCCTTCATTTACTCCTATCAAGAAGAGAAACTTTTGTGACACCTCATTAAGCTCATGTTGAGTGTTCTTTTGGAGGATGAAGAGAAATTGAGATATATAGTCTTCCAAGATCTCATATTCATTTTAGGGCATCTTAAATATGTCATCTCCTCTCATATCATTCCCTCTACAATATTCCTTATACTTCTCCAAGAACTTCATCTTCATCCCATCCTAGTCATAGATGAGATCATTTTGTAGACCCATGAACCATATTAAGGATGAATCCTTCAAAGTTGTAGGAAAAAAATTAAGTCTATGAGCACCAATATTGTAGTCATAGGGTGACCCCACAATAGTGGGTTACACTTTTTTAGACATGTTGTTTTTTGCTAAAATAGCACATTTTTAATAAAATATGATATTTTAAGCCTTGAGAGGTTCTATTTGAAGGAATTAATTACAAATGGTTAGATCAAAGCCTCTTAGATAAAAAAAATATTGATATAACATCTATACTCCTCATTCATACCTGCAATGGAGTCTCCTTCACACCTATTAAAATGCTAACAAAAAATCACTTTGACTTTATCTTTTGGGAGATCAAATGAATCCATTTAAAAAATCTATCTATGTAGTAAGGTACTATTGAGAAAAATCTTTCCAATGATTATAATGTTAATATATATTAAGTTTATTACGACTTTGTATTTTTAGTTTTACTAAACATAGATATTTAACCATATGTCTAACTTTATGTTTAACGCTTATGGAAAAAAAGTAAATGAGAGAAAAAATTTTCTAAAAAATATCTATACCCTAGGTATTTAAGTTCTCTTTCTATCAAAAAAAATAAAAATGAAAATGGACAAATACACGACAAGTTATAAGCTATGTAGTCAAGGTATGTCAAAATTACGGTTTAGTCAACTTCAAATATTAATAAAATATGAAATAATCATGATAATTTCATCAAACCAAATGCATGCCCTCTATATGGATGTTACAAAACTAATTTTGAAAGAATCACATTAATATCTATTTTAGAAAAAAAGTTATGCTCTATGAAAATAATGTAACTCTTTGAAAATGACATTTTCAACAACACAACCATTTTCATGGGAGAAAGAAAAAACCATTCAAATCAATTCAAAAATAAAAATAAAAAATATATTTAGAATCTAGACAGAAAATCCTAAAAGACTAATTTACTTCATCTTCTGATTTCAAATGATTTAACGACAATACAAATTTGAAAGATTTTTTCAAAATGTAAGGTTTTTTCCATAAAACTTAGGAAGGGGTGAAGAAGGAATATCCTTGATGTTTTGATTATCTTTCTTATCAGTAATAGGGAATGAAAATGTAGGAGGAGGAGCTACCCGTCTTTATGAACCTCTAGGTTGATAGACTACTAAAGCCAACTAGTTATCAGGTTCCTAGTTCTGATTGGAAAGGATTTCAAGACGGTGAATATACAAATTGGCTAAAATATCTGTAAAAGGGTTGAGTTTTGTAGGGTCTTCAAGATTGTGGAATATAGGAGGTTCTTCTCCTGGGGAGGATTAGGATCTGGGAAAATTTTGAAAAATGTCAGCAAAAGGGTTCTCTTCTTCTTCTTCTCTCGAGTCCATTTGCTTCACAAAGATCTCTCCTAACTGATTATCAGGGTAATTGGGCAGATATCTTCCTAAAGCATCTCTTCTTCTTCTTCTTCTTATTCTTCTATGCATGCAGTTGGACCTAAACTTTTGAGAATTCTAAGAATGCAATCTAACGGGTTTTTGAAAATGGAAGATTCAGAAGAAAAGATTTAAACTAACTCCTATCAATGGTAGAATTAGGTTCTTATCTTGACACCATCCCTGACAATGATTCCAAAAATGGTCGGCTCCACAAAAGGTACTAATAACTAGGTCCATGAGTAATCTTGGGAATTGAATATTCTACCCAAGTAGCTACTTTCTTATCACAAAGACACATTTAAATATCGATACAGGGACGTGTACTTGAAATGGTGTAGCACAATATGTGCACTAAGTGCCTACGAAAGACATTCTAACATGAAGTTGTAGGAAGTATATGTTTAAAGTAACTCTATTCTGTGGTTTTAGGAAATAAAAATATAGAAAATACTTAACTTGAATGCTCTGTAGTACTAATTTAAAGTCTAACACTTAAGCAAAACAAAGCTTAGTTTACATCAGGCAAGGATTACTCTTCCCGTCGTGGCTGCATGAATAGTAATAGGGAATGGACTCCAGTGGATGTAGGAACAGTCCAAGACCAAGACTTAAAACTAGAAAATGATGAAAAGAAAACTACTCTAACTAGAGATTACTCACTAAGTGGGGCCCCTCAACAAGTATCCATAATTACTCAAGATAGATTCTCAAAACTTCATCATTTTATTAATCAAAATAAATTTCATTACATGCATAGCCAAATTTAACTTCAAGAAAACTATTACAACTTTTACTTGATCTCTATTATAGCTATTGTTGCGTAGAGGGGTATCTCTTTATTTATAATAGGAAAATAAACTATCGACTAACTAAATACACCACAAGAAAAGGGAAAATCATAATTACATCCTAGAAAGAAGGAACATAACTACTCCTACAATAATGAACAAGAAACCTACTCAACATCATAAGGAATATATATAACATCCTTAACTTCCTAGGTTTCATCATGAATAGGATTTTGTCCTTCTGACTCAATCAAACTAGACTCGTGCCATCATTTTCTTATAGACTGCTCCAAGTAACGGTTTTCGTCACAAGACCTGATCCTACAACTACTTAACCACTTTGCTGCATGACCGAGCTTACAAATGCTTTATCCACTCCTCTTTTCCTGCGTCATAAATGGATATAGGAACAAATAAAAAACATGTGCGAGATATGAAACACGTATTTATTTATCACATACCAAATTATCCATTAAAATATAATTATAAAGTACTGCATTATAGGCATATTGCATAAAAGGTTTATAAGGTCTAAGTCATGAAATTCATAGCTTATAAGGTTGCAAGACAACCTTCCCAACCAAGTCAAATTTAAAGACTAAAAACATGGAAACAAAGATATAACAAGAGTAAAAATTAAGCATTAAGATGCAACACTATATACAATATGAGCAAACTTGTATGCTCATTACATGTAAGCTTAATGATAAAGTAATTTGTGAATAATGTAAGATAAAAGTGTGTAACATCTAATATATGTATTGAGAAGGTCTTCCAAAATAGGGAAACATAACATAAAATATTAGAGAACATAAAATAAGACACACAACATAATATATAATGTGAAATGAGAATTAAAGAACAAGAGACTGTTGGAAACAATTGTCTGAAGGAAATTGCTACTCAAATTATGTATTGTCTTTGATGTCACACAATGTCATAGTCCGCAGCAATCAGTTTCTACCGAGCTCAGTCGGTCTACCAGACAAGAAAATTAGTGCTTACCGAGTCCACTCAGTTATCAAAGAAAATCAGTGTCTACCGAGTCCACTCGGTCATCAAAGAAAAATCAGCATTTACCGAGTTCAGTCGGTCGTCAAAGGAAATTCAGTGTTTACCGAGTTCAGTCGGTTGTCAAAGAAAAGTTAGCATTTACCGAGTTCAGTCGGTTATCGAAGGTAAAGGATTATCGGTGTTTACCGAGTTCCCTCGGTCTCCCGAAGATTATAGAAAGTTATGGTCACCGAGCACTGTCAGCCCTTGAAGGATTTTTGCAAATAAAGTTTTCTTAATTCAGCCGACTGTTATACTAAATAATGTTGATTTAACAAATCTAAAATCATATAAATAAAAGGTCAAATGTGAAAAATAAAAGAGATATATAGCAGAAGATTTACAGAAGAAAGACAGGAAAGGTGTTTGCGAATTTGTGAAGGATATTCAGATATCCTTAAGGTGCAGCAGAGATTTATTCGATCAGGAAGGATCACACTTATGCAGAACAGAGATCTGTAATCAGCAAGGCAGTTGCATTATTATACAGGTCATTTTCATTGTTACCTTCTTATCATTGTAACAGTGAATTCTAAATCTCTTAACTGAGTTGGTTTAACAGCCATATTGTAAATCCTCTAACAAGGTGACAATTCCATTGAATTGTTTTCAAGACCTCTTACCAGGCCACTCCTAGCAGGGTGATTAAATCCTCTAACAAGGTCACACCTAACAGTGTGTTTTGTAACCTTTTACCGGGTTGGCTTCTAACCGGGCATCACTTCAGAAAAGTGAAAATCAATATCTAGATACATTGGTGGTTTTTCCCATATTGGGTTTCCACGTTAAATCTTGTGTCTCTTGTGTTCTTAATTGCTATCTTAATCATATACAAGTGTTGATGAACATCTAAAGATAATTTTGCTAATACTTTCTGCATCTTCAAAGTTACTGCAATCTATTTACCGAGTTCTAAAATAGATAACATTCTTTAAGATATCCTAAGGGATCTGGAAAGAAATAATAGTGAAGTGTTTTATGGTTGACTGATTCACCCCCCCCCCCCCCCCCCCCCCCCCTCAGTCACTTTATCCATATTCCATCAGAGACAACAAACAAGGTTTAACATAAAAGGTCAAAGAAAAAGAAAACATAAAATAATAGAATATATGATAAATAAATAGAAGAACACATCTATGTTAATAAAATTCCAAAGTTAAACATGCTACATAATTTATCTCAACATAAGGAGAGTGGTTGTCAATGGATTCATTTTTTTCATTTCATTTAAAATCCATTGGGAAAGCATAGAAGAAAACACAAAAAAATAAGTGACAAAGAATGACAAAACATGTGTTTATATCAATTGTGTCAAATTGCATTACTAAAGGTGTCATTATATAATCCACATGTTATATAAGAACATTAAAACAATATAAGCATAGAGAAAGAGACATGAAACACAAGAGAAAAATATCCTTCAATTAAGTTGGAATTGTCAATGTCTTCAATAGGATGGACTTGTAATGTGCACCCAAAAATAGATTTGCATTTTGTATTTTGTATTTTGTAAGTATTGAAGTGTGAAAAATATAACTTTGGAAAATAAGTAGCACATAAAGAAAATAAAAATTCATAGTTGAATGTGCACACTGTTGGATTACAGAGAGGGGGGTGAATCAATAATCCTTGATTCTCTGTACCTTAAAACTTTCTCTGGTTAAACTCGGTCTCCAATCGGTCAGACACACTTCAACATTTACCAACAATAATAAATAAACTTTATCAATCAACAATACCATTCACATAAATCATTCAATGCATATAACTCCAGTATTTAACGTGGAAACCCAGCTTTAGGAAAAACCACTGTGGGAATTGTCACCCACTAAATAAAATACTCTTCTGAAGTGTGCTCAATTAAAAGACAATCTAGTTAAAGATTACAATACACATTGTTAAATGTGACCTGGTTAAGGGATTTTCCTCAGATCTATTAGGATCTTCACCCTATTAGGAGTATTCTGGTTAAAGGTCTTCAAACACTCTTTAGAATGTTACCTTTTGCAAGGATTTTACAATAAGACTGTTAAGTCCACTCAGTTAAGATATTTCTCTGTTACAAATGTTAATAAGCAATAGTAAATAAATTGACCTAAAAAATCTACAACTATCCTTTGCATAATCATATCCTTTGTGCACTCTTTTTCCTCACTTTAATCCTTCACTTTCCACTAGCTTCAACACTTCATCAATCTTCAGCTTTCTGACTCAAAAATCAACATTTTCCTTCTTTACTGCATCAATCAGTGACTCAATAACCCTTCAACTTTCCAACCTTTTGTCCATTCAAATTCATCCTCTATATGGACTTTTTTTTCCTCTTAATCTCCTTTATCACATTTTCTTTAGATTAATCTTAACCGTATAATTCACTTCATACACTAATTCAATGAATTTAGAGCTCAGTAAAATGTTTTATCATCATCTTGGAACTTGAACTTTCTTGAAATTTGTTCCTTCTCTTTTTTCCACTTGGATATGTATCATAGATCATCATCTTGAATTTTCCTAATCGTAGATCTCATTAACTAACTCTTCCTTATCATTAGAATCTTCTAGCTCATCATAGCTCAACATTAAATCTCGTTCTGATCCTTGTATTTAATTTATGTTCCTTTCTTGGTGGTTAACTTCTTCTCTTCCAACTGAATTTTGGTTAACTTCACTTGGTGACTGAAAGCTTCTTCTCGGTGTCTTGAGTTCCTTTGCTTTTACCAAAACTTACTTTTCTTTTATCGAATGACTTTTTATTTTTATCAAATGACTTTTTCTTCTTGGTAGCCAAATTGTCTTGCTTACCCACTTGACTAATCTTCTTTACCAACTTGATATAATTAAATGTTAGGTAGAAAATAGTTATATCAACATAATATTAACATTGTCTGATTTGTATCAGCTGCCCAATTAAGTTCTTCAACTTCACAACATTTCACTTCTTCTTCTTCTTCTTAACTCATGCAACTTATATCATAATCTGAATGATATGGAAACACAATATAAATTATATATCAGTTGCTTGACATCAATGAAAAGATAATAACTGATCTAATCTTTCTACTATCTTGTATACCTATGATCTTAGTCAGTCTTCATCATCATCACCATTAGTTATAATAACAATCTCCCTCTTTGGCATTGATGGAACCACACTAACAATCTTCACTGTCAATTGATGATGGAAACACTTACTATCAAGTCCTATACTCCCTCTGAGATTTATCTTCTTCTTTGCTTGATCTCCTTTTGTACATTTTCTCTCTCTATCACTGCTCAATATTCTCTTTGCAATCTTTTAATAACTTCTCCCTCTTTGACAATAATGCCAAAGACACATACTCCTGAAAAATTTTCTTAGGAAGTGAATCATACCTCAAATGTACTAATTTCTCATTGAAAACATAAATATCTTTCACAACTTCAAACATTACCTAAAGAGTGAACACTAGCATCAACTCACAAAATAGATATTCTAATGAAAAATTGAATTGATGCAGCATGCATCTTTCCTTAGTGAATATTGGATAGGGGAAGAACCCCTAACTTACCTCAGAGATACTCAAAAGTATCCTTAAGTAGTGGTTTGGTAAATATATCTTCTATCTACTCCTTTGAATTCACATACTCCAATATCACATGCTTGTCTTGAACTTTTTCTCTCAAGTAATGATACTTGATAGAAATGTTCTTTGTCTTTGAATGCATCACCAGATTATTTGATATGTTAATAGCACAAGTATTATCATAGTAAATAGTAATTGGATCAGTAATCTCTTCTTGCATACCTTCAAGTAATTGTTTGATCCACACAATGTTTGAACAATTCATAGCTGCAACAACATACTCATTTCGGTAGTAGACTATGAAATAAAACTTTGCTTCTTTCTTAACCATGCCAATAATCTTTCTCCTAAAAAGAAAGCTCTACCACTTGTACTTTTTCTATCATCAATGTTTCTAGCGCAATCAACATTTGTGTATACCTTAAGATCAAAATATACTCCTTTCTTGTATAGTAGACCAAAAAAATTAGTCCCTTTTAGATATCTAAATATTATTCAAACTACACACACGTGTGTTTCCTATATTTAATGTGTGTGACCTCACTCCATACAAGGGTACCGAGGTAGCATAACAGTCCTCAAAAAAAGAAAAGATAGCAACAGACCTTCATGAATTCCTCACAAAGCCCCACCTCAAATTGAAAAGATCTTAGACACCAAAGTCAAGAAGACCAGGAGAAGACAATATACAAGTACTTAATCAAGTGGAAGAATAGGTGGACATCAGAAGCCATTTGGATGGACAAGTCTTAGATCAAGAAGCATGGCTTATCTTTAGAGAAACTCATCTCAAGTGGACTTGAGATCAAACAATTCGGGGAGTTTTGTGTAGGAGCACAATTGAGCATAACCGAGCTCTCACCAAGAAAATAGTAACTGAGCATTAGAAATTTTTGTTGTTTTAGTAAGTTTAAATTTTTAATTTGTTTTTTTTAAGTTTTCCATAAGTCTTCTATGTGGTGGCAGAGCTGAGGTGGAAACTCTATAAGCTCACCAAGTCTTTAGCCACCGAGGACAAGTAGGAAAAATTAGGAATCCTATTTTTAGCAAAGTTTTGTGTGTTCACAACAGATGGGAAAAGACAAAAGAAAATCCTTCAAGGGAATTCCAAACGGAAAAGAAATATTATTGTCACATTTCTGCAAGCTTTTTCCACTTGGAAAGTTTGTGAAAGTCTTGTTTTTACTTTATTTTGACTGTAACTACCCCAAGAATATTGTGATGTTTTCTTGGGCATTACAGGTCAAGACCCTTCTTATACATACGAAGGATAAGCATTTGGAGGAGGAATGTACATACAAATGACCAAAAAAAATCATTGAAGAAGAATAGAAATCAGTCTCACTATTTTTTTCCTTTATTCTTATTTTACCAACCTCTTTTATGACCTTGTACAGTCACATATGTGAGGATCATTGCATGCATGTTTCAGTTTATCTCATTATCTCTTACTTGCAAATAGTATGTGGTGCACGAGCATCAAGGCATGTCAAGTTGCCTAAAGAAGACAAAAGACAAAGGGAAGACATGAAGGAGTTTGGACAAGTAAATTGGAATTTATTAAAGAAAATAATGGCCTTTGAAGGCTATAGAAGGTATAAAAACAATAAGTTTGTATTAAATCCTAAAGGGCATGTTAAGGACCTTAGGATCATAAATGATGAAAAATGAGCATAATGGTCAAATGTGGTTAATTAGGTCCTTAGGAGTTTAATAAAGATTTAGAAATGGTTAGTGTAGTCTTGAGGACCTAATAGGAAAGTTTGATACGTCAATTAGTTATTTTATTTAATAATTTGTAAGTTGGTAGATTCAAATATTTGAATCCCAACGACTAGATGCAGTTTGGAGGGAAGTTATTTTTAGAAATTTTAATGATTAAAAAAACATGGAACCCGATCTTAGATGGTTGAGGGAGTTATAAGGGAGTTATTTAAATATATCTTGATCATTGTATGAAAGAATAGAGATCATTGAATGTACTAGTGTACGGGACTGTGTCCAAGAATCAATAAAAACACATATATTTCTATGTTTTGATATTTTTTTGTGTTTCCATTTGATTAGTGGATGGTTTAAACATTGGAAGAAACTTTTTTTTTCTTTTTTCAATCCTTATTTGATGTTTTTAAGTTCATTTGTATCATTGATTGATTAGACAAGTGCTGACTGTCATAATAAGACAATGATTTCTTGAAGTTTTGAGAGTTCCAATGTATAGATGACCATTCCATAGATGATTTTCTAAATGATTCTCATGGAATGATTCATATTTTACTTGTAACATATGAATCTAACAAATTAATGTGCAGATAAGGATTTATTTGAAGGTGATCAGCGAAATAGTGATTTGCAAGGTTAATGGAATGGTTGGTTAGGACCAGCAGTGAGAGATCTATATGAAGGAGATAGTGCTTCCTTTATTTGAGGTGTCTAAATACACCCTATGAATAGTGGATTTACCCTTGGTTGGTCCTAGAAGTGAGTGGAGAGTTTTCTATTGAAAAGTCCTAGTTTAGAGGGTTATTTGGAGGTAATTTGGGGCTTTACCACTTGGAGGAATCCAAGACCCAAATTGATTACATATTTGGAGGTTTGAGAGTTTATGTGAAGACTATTGAAATTCTTGGATTTAGGGGAGAAGTATCATTGGTACTTGCTTTGTTATTTGGTCTCTTTTTATGCTTGTTGGCAGGGAACAGTATAAGAACCTTTAATATTTTCCAAAACAAGATATATTGAGTTTATAGTATGTTGTTATTTTCCCAAAAGGATATCTGAAAAGATGATTAGTTTCCATATTATCTCAGAAGAATCTGGAGTAAATTGTACATTTATACTGTTGTTGACCTACAAGGAGGGGCTATTAGGCCTGATTGTCTATTTGAGTGTTTGGGGTGTTGGGTTATGTTCTAAACCTTAGAACCTAATAAAACTTGTTGAATCTAACTAATATAGGTAATTTACATCCATCTTATCCATTTGGGAAGGGTGTGTCCATTTTTGTTCACCTTTGGTGTATTTAGGCCTTAAGGGTTATTGAGCTAGTGCCTAAACCACTCAAAGGTTTAATCCTTACAAAATTGTATTCAACCCTCCACCAGACCAACCTCTACATTAGGTGGTATCAAAGTATTAAGGAAAGGTTTGGGTATAATTCTGAAGATTCATGGCACCTAAGAACCACATGACTAGAGAAATTGAATAATTGAAGGAAACACTTGAGAAGAAGGAAAGAGAGAGTAGAGAACTAGAGGCAACAAGGGAAAGAGAAGAGAGGAAGATGAGGAGAGAAATTATTCAATTCCTTGAGAGGAGAGAAGACTTGGAGAAGAAAAGAAGAGAACCTAGAAGGGAAGAAGAAGTTCATGAGGAGAACCATGAAGAACAAGGAGAGTTCCATGGAGGACAAGACAGTAGGGGTCATAGAGAAGAAGATGATCCTGAGGAGAGGAGGTTTGTGAGATTGATAAAGGAAGTAAAAGGTATTGGAAGTAAGAGAAATGTAGATTTACCAATCTACCAGGGAAAGATGGATACTGAAGAGGTGCTTGGATGGGTAGAAGCACTTGAAAATTACTTTGATTTGGAAGATGTGGAAGAAGAGAAGAAGGTGAAATTGGAAAAAGAAATATTGAGAGGTACAACACTTACATGGTAAACTAGCATTCAGAATGAGAGGATAGCAAGAGGGTTGAATAAGATATCAAATTGGGAAAGAATGAAGACTATGGTTAAAGGACAATTTTTGCCCTCAAATTTGGCTATACAAACAAAGATGAGAAGAAACAATTTGAAGCAAAGGGACATGGATACAATGTCCTATCCAGAGAAATGTCACACCCTAAGCATTAGGGGAGGAATAAAAGATGAAGATGAGAAGGTTGCTAGGTGCATGAATGGCCTAAAATACAACATACAAGATGAGATTGGGTTAAATATACCGAGGACCCTAGGAGAGTGTTTTCAACTTACAGTCTGCACTGAGGAAAAGTTGAAAAGGAAGAATGAGAGACAAAACAATACAGGAGGAGGAGCCATGAGAGGAAGAGGTGGCAAGACAAATATAGATTTTAAAAGCAGCAATGACAAGGATAAGGGTAAAGAAGCTATGACAAATCAGAGAGGAGGATCTAGAGGAGGAAGATTTGGTGGAAGAGGTAGTGGTATGTTTACAAAAAGATGCTTTCATTGTAATGAAGTTGGGCATCAATCATTTAGATGTCCTAAATGGATTGAATTAGAACAAGGTAAGGATAGAAGAATACAAATTCTACAAGAAGAGGATGAAGAGAAGGAAACTCCTAGATCTATAGTGATAGAACCTAAGGTTGGTGAATGTTTAATGGTAAGACAAGGTGAGAAACTTTTAGAGCCAAAGGTAAATATTTTCAAGACAAATTGTTTATGTAAAGGAAAGATATGTAGATTGATTGTGGATTCTGGATCACATTGCAATCTTGTTTCACTTGATATGGTTTCCAAGTTAGGAATTGTACCATTTGACCATCCTAATCCCTACAAGGCCACTTGGGTTACCCAACAACAACATGTAGTAGTTAGTCAGAAGGCTTATGTGAATTTTTCCATTGGTTCCTATCAGGACAAGGTTCTTTGTGATGTTATTCCTATGACATGTGGGAATATAATTCTTGGTAGACCATGGCAACATAGTAGGATGACTATTCATGATGGTTTTGAAAACACATACTTGGTGTGTAAAGATGGTAAGCAGTATAAGATGAATCCATTACCTTTGGATGGTGAAAAGGAAAACATTGTAATATGTTTTGGTAATCAGATATTTGACAAGAGGCATGATACTTGTTGGAAGATGGAGAAATCTAAAAACATGGACAGTCCTAGTGACAAAGGATTTTGGGAGTTGAGGAGTGTGAAAATAGGATCTATTTATTTTTCTATTGTGGATCAGAGAAAGGACCAAGGAAAGGAGAATTTGTAGAGGCAACCTATGAATAGGATTGGATCATAAATGCAGTTCAAATACAAGTAGCAATAGTACAAACAACAAAAATACTACCCTAGGCAAGGATACATGAATAAAAATTTTATTTCTAACATTGCTTGGCATGTGAATACGGGTTGGAGAAGGAGGAAGAAAGTTACACTTAGGGATTATATGAATCCTGAACAAAGACATAATTCAAGGAAGAAATGGCACAACTCTTGGGAGAAGAGTTTCTTTGGAGGAGGGGAGTATGATGCAGGGGCATCAGGGGATGCCAAGTTTCCTAAGAAGAAAAATGACAAAGGGAAGACATGAAGGAGTTTGGACAAGTAAATTGGCATTTATTAAATCCAATAATAGCCTTTGAAGGCTATAGAAGCTATAAAAATAATAAGTTTATTTTAAATCCTAAAGGGCCTGTTAAGGACCTTAGGATCATAAATGATGAAAAATTAGCATAATGGTCAAATGTGGTTATTTAGGTCCTTAGGAGTTTAATAAAGATTTATAAATGGTTAATGTAGTCTTGAGGACCTAATAGGAAAGTTTGATAGGTCAATTAGTTGTTTTGTTTAATAATTTATAAGTTGGTAGATTCAAATATTTGAATCGCAATGACAAGATGCAATTTGGAGGGAAGTTGTTTCTAGAAAGTTTAATGATTAACAAAAAATGGAAACCAATCTTATATGGTTGAGGGAGTTATAAGGGAGTTATTTAAATAATCTTGAGCATTGTACGATAGAATAGAGGTCAGAGAATTTATTGGTGTACGGGACTGTGTCCAAGAATCAATAAAAACACATATATTTCTGCATTTTGATATTTTTTTGTGTTTCCATTTGATCAGTGGATGGTTTAAAAATTGGAAGGAACTTTTGTTTTACTTGTTTCAATCCTTATTTTATGTTTTGAGTTCATTCTAGTATATCTAATTATAGTGTGTAGATAGTGGTTTGGAACCAGGAATGGCTATAACTTGAGCTCCCAAGTGTGTCTATCCATGGCTCTTAGAGAGATTCGAGGTAGATTAGTGTATTTTATGTCCTTTCTTTCAGTTTTTTATGTCATGATGGAAGGAGGAAGGAGACTAATGTATTAGGTGGACATCTCTATGTGGCCACTGAGTAAAATTATAGGATCAGTAATATAAACATATGTTCTGAGGCATTCCAAGAGTTGGAACTCTAGATTTGGGAGTGATCTGAATCCCCTAAAATATTTCAGGTAACCAGAGGCTTGGTCAAACCCTTGGGGAGTAGTTGTTCCCCTCGGTAAGTCTTCGTGAGCCAGTCCCCCCTAAAAGAACCATGCACACTGAGTTCAAAAAGGGTATCTAAATCCACATTTTGACTTCCAATTACATGGGACTTTCTTTAGAAACCAAGAGAACCCAAGAAATCACTCGGTGTATGGTTAACCAAGCCTAGACCGAACTCTTCCATGCATTGTTTTGAAGATAGAATTCTCCTAATGGGTTCCTCCTAAAAATCTCACCCTAAGAAGATGGTGGAGGATAGGATGGGAAGTCAAGATGTATTTTGAGTTGAATTATTACCTATGGGAAATCATTGATGCTTGGATCCCTTGATGTACCTTAGTTGAGTGAATTATCCTCCTAAGGGTTCCAAGGTTGATCTCTACATCAATCTTTAGCACATCTTAGTCTAAAATAGTAATGGATTTGATCCTTAAATGAGGATAAGATACATGATTTTGAAAGGCGTTATTATTATAGCTCTAAACATTCAATTCATAAACAAAGTTAAAAAAAAAACTAAAATTGTCAAAATTAGGTATAATTTAGGACCTTAGGAGCTTAGGGTGTGTGAGGTAACTATAATAGTCACTAGTACAATGTAATCAATGTATTTATTTTACATTTGAACCATGAAAAAAGTTGGTACATTGACTCAAGTCATTAATATTATGATAGTTTTGGCATCAACTAGTGTCACCCAAATTTGCATCAGTGTAATTGATTTAATCAATCAATTATATACATATCTGCATTTATTAAGTAAATGAGACACTACTCTCTCTCTTCCTCTCTCTCTCTCTCTCTCTCT
Organism: Chamaecyparis obtusa; assembly: GCA_027943335.1. Classification (NCBI taxonomy): domain Eukaryota; kingdom Viridiplantae; phylum Streptophyta; class Pinopsida; order Cupressales; family Cupressaceae; genus Chamaecyparis; species Chamaecyparis obtusa. Next base: position 2,650,538 of record BSBK01002406.1, read on the forward strand.
CTCTCTCTCTCTCTCTCTCTCTCTCTCTCTCTCTCTCTCTCTCTCTCTCTCTCTCTCTCTCTCTCTCTCTCTCTCAAATATAAAGTTAGCTCAAAAATAGGTTTCATGGTTAGAGAACAAAGGAAGCTAAGTAGTTCTATATTCAAATCCAACACACATCACCAAAAGGGACCCACTGAGAGATATCGTTCCCAAGGAACCTATTAAACTTCTATGTGAGAAATAAATTAACAAATAGAGATTTATTTTGGGATTGAGGTCATGATTAGGGTCATGAGTAGTGCTAGGTTTAGGAATAGGGTTAGGGTAATATTTACATTAAGGGTCAAGTTTATCATTAGGATTATGGTTTTGGTTATGGTTATGGTTATGATTAGGGTTAGGGTTAGGGTTAAGATCAAATTTATGTTAAGGTTCAGATAAGGGTTACAACTAGGTTTAGGGTTTTTGTTAGGACTAGTGTCAAGGGTTGGGTTAGTGATTAAAATATTAAACCTAACCCTAACATAACCTTAATGCTAACCCTAATCCTAGTGCTAATTTAATTATAATCCTAATTAAATCTTACCCTAATTCTATTTTAACCCAAATTAAATCCTTATTAAATCCTACCCTTATTATCACCTAGCCCTAATCCTGGCTATAAGAATAATCCTAGTTGAACCTGAACTTTGATACTAACCTAACCATAACTTAAAACCTACAATCTTATGTGTACCAAAACCCTAATTAGATCTTAATCCCTATTGAACCTTAATCCTAATTGAGCCATATACCCAATTACAATATTGATCATATCCTTAACCATAATTGTAACCCTCATTTTAAACCTATCCATAACCTTTATTCTAACCATAATTATGCTATGTATCTAACACTAACCCTAACCCAAGTTATAACTATAAAATATGCTCCTATTATTAACCATAGTTATAATTACTATGAATAAAGTATATATTGGATTTTTTTTTAATATCAAAAATCTAAACTTACGATTTTACAATTAATAAATTTAATCATTAATATTTTTCATATTTAATTATATAATATAATATATAAAAGTATATATTTATTATTTTTTAAAATATTAAAAATATAAACCAACAATCAATACACATTTTATATTTAATCATTATATAATAATTTATATATGTATTTGTATTGTCATAAATTGTAAGCACCTAAGTGGTGTACAATTTTATGATTGTTTAGCACCTTCTTTAGTGTGTTTTTATAATAGGACCTCATTATTGCACTTAATGAATATATAAATTCAAATATGGGTCCTATATCCCTTCAATATTGTTTAAAATCAAGGTAATCCCTTATTTCTAAGTGTGCTCCTGTGTTTCCTCTCCAATCAAAAAATTCATTTAATCTCGTAGGTCCTATGTGCCCATTTTTAGCCTCAATGTTTTATCTAAACCTCCAAACTAACTGTCAGATATTTTCCCATTTCCACAAGTGTCTAGGACATGTATTTTTAGTTTGGGCCTGAAATAGGAGGTATAAAATGGCTTAGTTGATCTATACTCGGCTATAGAATGGCTCAGTCGATCTATACCCTGCATTTTGAGACCAAATTTGAATTGAGTCCCTTTCTCGATGAATTAATGGGGGATTAAGATCTATAGTCAGCTATCTTGATTCTATCTCCCGATTTTGTGTAAAAGCAAGCCTCACACTTCATTTTGGTAAGATGAAATAAATTACAAGGATGGAGCCCTAATTTGAAGATATCCCATGAAGTGAGGGTTTTTTAATCAAGGCTACATCAATCTTCTATCAAGTGATCAAACCATTTCCAACATCATGATGGAGCTACAAGAGGATTATGATGATGACTAGGAGATCACCAATTGATCGATTGGATTGTATACTTCTTTGGATTTAGATATAGTTTCTTGTTATCTTCAAATCTACATACTTGTTCTTTAGATCTATTCTTTTTCCATGCTCTCAATCACACATTGAGTGCATTTTCATATATGGTCTTCTTTATCACATTAGGGTAGATATTTACATTATATTTATGCATCTTAGCTCACAACTATTTAGATATACTCTAGATTCACAAGAACTACACACATTATCTCTATCATATTAGCTCTTCATGGAGGTGGAAAGTACCAAAATGGGGGGTTGATGAAGGAACATCCCTAAATATCCATGCACGCACATATTTCTCATATTTTTTGGTGCAGAAGACCCCATAAACATCTATTAAAACTTGTGTGGCATCCCAACACTGAGACAGTTAGTCTACATCTTGTTATGAAAAAAACCCTAGGTATAGATCAGCCCAGTCGATCTGTACCTACATATATATCAACCCAACCATTTTGTACCCTTCAAAAATTAGTAAAATTTGGCCTGAAGTTAGATACAGGTCTCGAGATAGCTAGTTTTGGGATTCTGAAAGTCATAAATTTGGATCTGAGTCTTCATTTATCCTATTTCAATTTCAAGTGCATTCAAATCTATCCTAATCTCTTTCTACATATTTTTCCAGTTTCATTAGATCATTTCTTGTTTCATTTAGTGATTTACATATGAGTCTATTTCATTGTTTCCAATTCTAAGAAATAAAGGAATAGAAACCCCAAAAGAAAAAATATTGCATTAGGATAGCTTCAATTAGTTGGTGGTGATTTTATTTGTCTCAAGGTGGTTTTTTATTCCAATGTATGTCATAAATTGGAGAAATCTAAGATTTTAGGTGATCCCCTTTTCACACTAGAAATTTTGGTGAACCCAACGCATGATATTTCCATTCTAATTTGGCGTCTAGATCTCCTTTGTATGCATTGCATTAGTCAATATTTATATCATACATTTGGTACATTATATGCATTTATATATATAGGTTCACCTATCGCACATTTTGGTGAACCCATCCCTTTCATGCTTTATATCTCTTGTTTTGGTTTGTTAGATCTTTCATGTGTATGTTTTTCAATTCTAAAAAGAACAAAAATATTTTGTTTTCCATTTCATTAGCTAACACATTTCAACTTCTAACTTGGTGTTTAGATCTAATTTCTATGCATTTCATTGTCACATTTTATGAATTTAATTTTGATTTTTGCATTCATTCATCAAAAAAGACATTAAAAATTATATATTTATTTCATAGATATGTTGGAAATCTAATATGGGAAAGTGAGATACTGAGAGGGGGGGGTGAATCAAATATCTTCAATCTTTTATACTTTAAATCTAATTCCTCATGCATACCATAAACATGAATTTCAATACTGAAATAGATCTAACATTCTAACTTCATCCATCAAATGAAACACATAACACATAAATTTTGGTTACCCAGAAACCCTTGAAAGGTAAAACTAGGGTGGGGATAACATCAACAAATCTTCACTACTATAGTATAAAGTATGCATGTTAGGGCTATAATGTTTGATCACTTCTGATGATCTACCCTGTGAGAGGTCTACTCTATTAAGAGCTTACAGACTTATACAATCTACCTTGATTAAAGGATTTGAAACTTACAACTAAGTAAGCACTCGGTTAAGAGATTAATGAAATCCTATTAGGACTACTCTGTAAAGAGATTTACCCTGATTCACTTGCTAAAATGTATCATTACCTGATCCTTCAATTTTCACTATAGATGATGGATACAAATCTCCTCTTTCCAATACTTATCTAATCTCAAAATCAAATGTAGCTCTATTTTGTCCTTCACTACTTTGCTTGGTCACTTTGCTTGATCTCTACATCAAAACACTTCTCTACATACATGAGATCTCTTTCCATGCATATATCATTTTAGGGTTTAGATCTCACCTTATATAAATATCTTGTCAAGTTCCTAGATCAAGATCAACGATCTAGATTCTCTACTTATGCCACTTAAGCATTCCCTTTTTCTAATAGGTTACATGGCTTACATAGGGATTAATGATTAGAAATACAAGGTGTAATCAACTCCTTGATTCCCTCAACAATTATTAAATCTCACATAAAAGTCAGCGAAAATAGTTTACCTTGGTGTTTGTGCCATAACAAACACATATGTCAAAATTGGCTTGCTCAGCATATGAAGTCTCTGATGCTCGATAATTATTGTCCTTCATATACTGGTGCTTGGCATTAACTCTTCCATACAACTCGACATAAAGTGCTCGGTGACCTCTGACTTGCTCGGTAGTAACTACTGCTTGATAACTATAGATAATACAATTCTAAACATAACTCAGCCTTTACAAGATGGCTCGGTCGTAGTGATGACCAACCAACATTGCCTTGAAAATGACTAAGTGTTAGACACTAATAGACAAAAAAACTTAGGGATCAACAATCTCCCCCTTTGACATTAGTGGCAAAAACACTTTGTCATGACTTTTACAATACAAAATAGTACTTGGTAGTTTGAGTACTCCCCCTAAGACTTTGACTCGGTCTTCACAAAGACTAGACTATATATACATGAATTTTGACATACAATGAATATATTTACATTACACTACAGTATGTCATACCTTTCTATATTTCATCTTTGATGTTCACTATATATACATTTCTCACTATATCATGATTGCTCTTGCTATTTCCCCCTTGTTTTTGTCACTTGAAGCTTTTGGGGTGTAGGGGTAAGAAAATACTTATTTAAAAATGGTTTGTGGAGCTGCATTATCATTTTTAAGGCATTATCCCATCCAGACCTTATAGAATCCAAAACTTGTATCTTGATTTCTAGCTGAGCAGCTAGATCAACTAAACTCTTGGCAATAGAGATATGAGGATCTCTCTGTGCTAACTTCTTTTTCGACACCAATTATTTTTGCATAACCTCCAGATGAGGTGTTAGCATTGTCTATGTGGAGATTAGTTTGGTTCTTATTCTCCCATCATTAGCCATCAACTCGGCTAATCTCCCTTGTGCATGAAGTAACCTTGTGAAATGAATGGACCTGGAGCTTGTATCCATGCTTAGTGAATGACCAGTAGACTTCAAGTCTAGTTGCAATTTATCGATCAAATCTTGATTATCCTTAGTGAGGGTTTCTACACTATAAAGTTTCTTGTACAAAGAATGAACATTTTGTTGGATTTGATGAGTAAACAACCCACAACTCCCAAGAACACCTACAGGCAAACACTTATCATAGAAAGAGAGAGAAGAAGAAAGAAGCTATGGAAGCCTGAATGCATTGATCCATGAGAGAGGAGAAATCATTCTTGATGTGCAAAAACAAAAGTTGCAATTCAATAATGATTAATCTGTTAAGAATACAAAGGAGATCAATCCTTATAAAAGGAGATCTAAAACCCTAAAAGGGTAAAACCTAGGTTGCACAATAATAATTAATAAAGCAATTAATTATTATATGCCTAAAGTTTAGCTTAAGTAGAAATAGATAATAAGTGACTTAATAATTAAATCAAACATGATTTAATTAATAGGAAAATACTTTATTACTCTAATACCTCCCCCCTTAAGATGAACTTTGGGAGAAGCTAAAAACCTAGAAAGAAATACTGAAAGCAAATGGGTCCTAACAACAAAACGCCTGATCATGTACCCAAGTACAAAAGAGAGTCTTTGTAAAGCAAAGAAATAGGGAAAACCACATGGGAAAAACTCTACTCCAAAAAGAGACAAAGACTAGTCTGAAGGACTAAAGAAGCCTCTAAAACTAGGGAATGTTCCATAAAATAGGAACAAGGATGAACATGTAGAACATTACTAAAGCAAGAAGCTACAAACTTTGTCAAGAAGTAACTGTTGATCTGAAGATCCTCCACTAAAATATGACCAGGTAGAGAAGACTACAATCTGCATGAGTGCCCTCAAATGACACTACTCAAATTAGGAGGCAAACAACTAAAGTCAAAGGTACATAATACTTTAATATGCACGAGTGCCCTCAAATGACACTACTCAAATCAGGAGGAAAAAAAAGACAAACACCTGAACTCGAAAATACAGATGGCATAAAAACACCAAAAATCTGAAGATTTGATCAATCAAAGCTGGAAGAGCATGTCCAAAAATAGGAAATAAAGAGTGTCCATATGGTAAATGATCCATCTCACCGGAATGCATAGGTACCTAGCCACTGCATCCACCTAGTACATAGAATCAAATACTGAATACATAGATCACACTATTGAACCAAGGAAGTAGTAGAACCAATAATAGAAACCCCCCCATAATGCCAACAAGGGAGTAATGATAAGTACATTGAAAAGATCATCCAATATGAACTACATGATGAAGAAGAATCTGAAACATCGAAGGTGTAGAGGTAGTACAAACACATATAGAGATACATGAGGCTAATGTCATTGGAGGAACACTCACATGACAAAAGTAGATTGCAAACAAAGGCAAACATCAAACCCCCATGACACTTTATAATGGAGTGCGAGTACATAGGGCACAAACATGTGCAATATCCCATACATGCAATAGGATAGCACTTTATCTCAGTGTGTGTATATAAAAGAATGCTATAAAAGTGAATTATACACTACTCAAAGAAGAGTGAAGGCTACTAAAGAAAAAGAACATCCTAAGATGAGCCATCCCTCAAAAGGAAAAGATCCCATGACCTGTAACATCCAAGATATCCACCAGATTACAAAAATGCAAGAATTTGAATAAAATATACCTGGAGAACAATCTAGAAAAATGACTCACAATACTGGAAATCTCTCAAAACAAGCTTTCTAATGATATATCCAATGATATATCATTTTCCCAAAATGGAGTTCAAATGCGCAAGATAGAGCTCTCGGAGTGCAAACCTGAACATCTAGATTTGGCAGTAAGAAAACCATCAAAAAATAAAAATAAAAAATTCAAACCTCCATATTTGGATAGAGCTCGGAACTAGATTTTCGATGATATCTTGTTTGCCTGATTTTGACACCATATGCCCAAGATATGAGCAAAAAACCATCAGTTGTGTCTGATGGAAGACATAAAAGAAACTCTATCTTTGAACTCCTTGTATGAAAAATGGAGCCAAAAAATCCAAAATTTGAAATGCCAAAAAGATCCAACTCTGAACAAGCCTTCCAATGGTATCTTATTTGCTGAAAAATGATATTGTATGCTCAAGTTATGAGCAAAAAACCAACAGGTGCTCTGGAGGGCCCAAAAAAGATGTCTAAAAGGTGTTGATGCAGTGTTGACATTAGCACTTCATGGGCCTAAATTTGACAACCATATGCCCATCATGGCAAAAAAACAATAGGCCCTTGGGGCTAAAAAAATATGGCCCCTGGTCACCACATGACCAGGCGTTGATCACATGAGGGTGGCTGAAGCTATGGGGGTTGGTCCCCCATGTGACCGCGGGCTCTTGCTGAGGGGGCTGCATGGGCTAGCGATGACTGTTGGTCACTGCGGTTAACCTAATGGTGACTTCAAAAGTCACATGCCAGTCACCATGTGGTGACTACTTCTCTCTCTTTCTATGGCAGGTGTTTGCATGCAGGTGTTCTTGGGAGCTGTGGGTTGTTTACTCATCAACTCCAATAGTTATCCATCCTAGAAAAGGTTCTTGGGAGGCAGTCCAACATATGTGATTCTAAAGCACCATGAGTATAAAATTAATCATCCCTGAAAGATTTACACAAGAAGTAGAAGGCCAAGTCTTGCATCTTCCATAACTATCCCATCATGCTCATCGCTGAGGTGAAGGATGGTATTTCTTTTCTTATGTGTAAAAGATGAGTGGTGAAAGAAGGTCAAATTTATGTCCCCTTCCCTCAACCATTGGACTTTGGATCTCTGCTTCCAAACTTTTTTCTCCTAATAGAGGATTTTTTTTCCATTTAGTCCTCGGAGACTCTTCTTCATCATTTCTTGAAATAAAGAGGTCACCCCTATCCATCTGCTCTTGAATAGAAGCTAGCCTAGCATTGATTTCTTTTTTATGCTAAAAAATATTTCCAAATATGATCCTATTCCATCCCTTTACCTTTCTTCTGATAATATTTAAATTTTGAATCTCCTAGAACATAGGAGTTCCTATCAAAAGTGAGTTCCACCATGCTTTGATACGAGAATGGAAATCGAGGGGAGTTCCCCACATGATCTCATAGAGAAAGGGACTATGTCCCTTTTGCTGCCTATTTTTCCAATCCAATAAGAGTGGATTATGATCAAACATTGTTCGAGAGAGGGCAACGAGAAAGGAATTAAATCTTATGTCCCACTTAAAAGAGCAGGGGAATGTATTGAGTCTCACCTAAATGAGGTCCACATCCTTCCTATGGTTAGACCAGGTGACAAAATTTACCATGAGATCAATGTCAACTCGGCCTATTTCATTAATGAAATCTAATAAATGCACCTTACCATCTATATAGTCTTCAAGCCCACCCAATTTTCCTAATAGGCAAATAGGTGAGTTAAAGTCACCTACGAGGAGCCAATATGAGATGATAAAATATTACATAAGGGATCATGTAATCTCATTCCAAACCTTTTTCTTATCATTGTATGAGTTGGGTGCATAAACATTAATCATGAACCATGCCATTCCTCCATAACTAATCTTAGCAATCAACACATTATGATTGGAAAAGGTCAAAACCCCATCAATCTTTTAAAGATTACACATGGTAATAATACCACCCAAGGCTCCATTTTCTTGTAGAATAAAATATTGTGATGTTAGCCACAAAAACCTTGCAAGGGCTTTGAAAGAGAGTTCAGTCATCTTAATCTCTTGATTGAGAAGAATATCAATACCATTTTATAAATCTAGTTCTTAAGAGAAAACTATTTTTTAGGGATATTTAGTCCCTTCACCTTGGTATCACAATCTACAGTCCTCTACCTTCAATTAGTGATTTCCCTTATGACACATTATCATGGTCGATGAACCTTCGTATTATAACCGACATCCACCTTATTTTTGTTTTTGTTTTTTTGGACCATTCAACCTTTGTTTGTTGCCATAGAACTAGTAGAAGCTCTTGTTGATGAAAAGTTCTTACCCATGGGTGGATGGATAAGCATTGTCTCATTTATAACACCATTTTTGTTCGGAGAGTTAGATGTAACCCCTGTATGGGGTGTAGTAGGTGATATCTCACCTTCCTCCAAGGAAAGGGTCTGGACCAAAGTAGTGGTCAGGTTCTTCCCCTGACTAACTTGAAGAGCAGTGTCCCGATCAAAAGCACTCACCGAGTTTAGCTCATGGTTGAGTTTCTTAGGGGTTTCTAGAAGCTTGAGAAGCACATCTATGAAGGGATATTTGTCATTATCCAAGCCTAAACCTACACTTTCTCAAGGTGCATCGACTCTTAAAGGTGGGGTAGAGATACCCTTTAGTTTTTTATCCTTCTCTAGGGCCTTGTAATTGGAAATTAAATGGACTTATTTATTGTACTTTTGGCAAAATACCATGGTATTTTCATTAACCAATGCTTTTGCATGTCCACTTCTCCAGTTTGGATTGTAATGTAATAAAATTGGGAAAAGTCTAACTAACAACCACATTAACACAAAAATAGGAAAATAGTAACTTACATTTTTCCCCAGTGACCTCATTTATTGAAACATAGTTGCCAAAAGTGTTTCCAATCCAACAAAAAAAATTCTCATCACAAAATTTAAGTGGAAGATCTGACATTCAAACCCAGACTAGGGTCATTCATCTTAGGTTAATCACATGATCAAACCCTAACTTCCATCGATTGATGGAAATGTGATATTTCTCATAAGTTCATGAGATGGAAAAGATAAAGGTTATATCCCTTGCTACCATAAATTTAAATAGAAATAGGGCTCCAAGAATTTCACTAGTCACAACACTTTCGTTGAGCTTCCATCTCTAAGAAACCTACTTCCTGACCACATCAATGGTTGGTCAAAAGGAGAAAAAGTGCCATATCAGGGCGTTGTTCATGGAAGAGACAATACAATCAACCATCACATCAAGAACCTTGGTAATCATCTCATCCTACATTTGTGCACATTCTAGTACCACCTCAACACCCACCTCCTTTTGGAATTCTCCCACTAGGAGCTACTTCCATCCCTTAGACAAAGCACCACTCTGGGTCTTTGCGTAGTCTCCCTTATCAGGAACTATTTTTGAGTCAACACAATTATCCTTGGGCATATCACCACTATTTCTAGCATGTGTCATCTCTCCAGCAATAATAAATACCTAGTTAATGAGACCACCTATCCTCTCAAGCATAGGTTTTCCAACTAACGGTGGGGGCTCACCAACATGGGTTTTCCCCCCATCACAACCATCAACCATGAAAACATAGGAATTTGAAAAACTTCTAGAGCAAGAATAAAAAATGTTGCTCCATATTTATTATTTATTTATTTATTAAGTGAAAGTGGGAAAGCCACCATAATTATATTATAATATACTGATTCAAGGACTCGTCTGTGGAAGAACCAAGAAGAAACCCCAGAGTCATTGTCGTATACAAGTACAAAAGTATAGCCCAATGATTTTGATTTTCAACTAGAAAACCAAGTATAATCCTATAAGCTAAAGATTGGAAAATTTGATTTTCCACATGAAAATAAAAAAGGCCCTATGAAAAACAAAATTTAGCTTGGTTACAAATAGGGGAATCGAGTACAAAAAACTTCACAAAAAAACTAATGCCCCTACAAATCCATATTGTTACTCCTCCATGGCCGTGGGAGGTGAAGCACCTCTAGAAAGGTCAAAAGCATGATCCCACCCAATAGGAGGGACATTTAGGAAATCTGACACCCAACCATCAAGTTCCTTAGCAAACCAATTTGAAGTCATTTCACTCACCTGTTGTAGGGATAACATAATTGGTGAAGAGGATAGATTTAAAGCTAGAACCAGCTTGACTGAGGCAGAAGAAACACCAATGGGTGATGGTGGCAAAGAATGTGGTAGAGAATGCAGCAGAGGAGGAGGAGGTTGATTCGACAAACTTAACAAGTCCAGCACAACATTGGCGAACTTACGAATGTTATCAACCAATTCTTTACCAAGCACCCTACCCACAATTTGTAGATTGTTGGAGATGGTATGAAAGCTCTGGTGCTCCATAGCCCATTTAAAGCAGTCATTGGCCATAAAATGTTCATGACTAGTCATCAATTCACGACAAGAGAAGAGGCCCCCAACCAAAGCCTTACCAGACCAGAGGTCATACTTTTGCAGTGCGCCAACAAGAATATTATCCATAATAAATTAAGGACAGACCACCTTGACCGCAATGAAATTGACAAGTTCTACTTACTATAATAGGTCCATAAGATTGGACAAGAAAAATGACACCAGCTGTGAAGGGAAAATAACAATTTTTGTTCTGGGCAATAGGATATGCTCACCAATTAACTAGTGAACCACTCTGTAGATCAACTTGGAATGACATTTGAAGACATTATCCAACTTAAACTCATCAATTCTGCCTAGAATAGGGGGCTCATTTGTAGATGGTGGAATATAAACCCTTTGGTTCCTGGGCATTAACTCATCGTGAAGCCCACATGTCAAGCATCTCAGGAGCTCCATCTTAAACAACATAGATCAAACACCAAAGGAAGTAGTATCTCAGCCGATAACACTGAAATAGTGAGGAGTGAACAATATAATAAATAGAGAATCGATCCCGCAACTACATCATGTTGCACATTTGGGGAATGCATTGAAGCCATCCTGAAATCATTTTGAATTAATCCCAGGTACTTCATAGGCAAACGTGGCAATGCAAAGCATCAAAAATTGTGAGAAAGCACGTGAAAATCAAGTGCAAAGATTGGGAAGATTTGCAACATTAACCACTTCATCAGATAATATTGTACAACAAAGAGTTGGTTCGTGCGAATTGAATGACACTGAGGATCCAAAAAGTACATGAACTATGATAAAAACCACTTGTAAAACTAGGATGTCATTGAAATGATTATGTGTACCATCAAATATTTAAGCTGAGGTGGATGAAGCTAACACAATATTGTTGGCATCCTAAATCAAAACTCTGTGAAAATCCCTGTTGGATTTTATGAAAGCCTTCGGTATAAAATCCTCAATGTCAATCCCATCACAACCTATGTTAGCCAGAAAATCTACCACAAGATTCCCCTCACGAAGGGTATGGGAGATATGTACAATTTTGAATGACTCAAGAAGGGACCAAATTTGTTTCAGAAAATAGGAGAGCTGCCAATTATGGGATTCCCATTTGATACAGGCATTAATGATTACCATGGAGTCACCTTCAATATGGATTGATTGATAACCACCTTTTCTAGCTAAAATTAAGCCTTTAAAGAGAGTAAGGGCCTCAACCCTGTTGTTAGTACTAGGGGGAATTGGGGATGCTTTGACAACCAGAGCTACACCCTTAAAATCTCTAATACAAATACCAATCCCTGATTGCCCTGGATTACCATGGGATGCACCATCAAAGTTAATTTTGACTGAATCACATGTAGGAGGAATCCATTTTATTATGTTCCTGATACTTGGAGATGAAGAGTGGTTTTGATGAAACCAACCGAAAGGAATATGAATTCCTTTCCACTCTCTAATAACCATGTTGTCCCAGCTTGATAGAATTGGGTTACATTTAACTCTATAATGGCTTGTATTCACCACTTCTTAAATGGACTATTCTATACCAGCAGTAACCAAATTGATTGGTGAAGAGATCTTGTGAAAGATTCTCTTGTTGCATTCCCACCAAATTTCCCATACTACAATTGTAGGAATGCATTTCCACAAACAAGCAAAGAGTGAAGAGGAATATAAAACTGGCCAAGCCTGGAAAAGATCCCAAAGTGTGTTTGGAAGGGGAGATGAGTAGTGAAGTTTGTGAAGCACAAACATCTAGTAATTTTGAGCAAATGTGCAGTTCAAAAATAGGTGATCAACATCTTCTACTTGTAGATCACACGGGCAGCAGTTGAAAGGTTGAGTGATGTTAAGTTTAGCAAGCCTATCACTGGTGAGAACTCTCCTTTTCAACACTAACCAGGCAAAACAACCATCTTTGGGGGGGGTTACTAAATTCCAACAAAAAGAGAATGCATGACTTTGAGAGGTGAGTGAATCCTATTGCTGAATGATTTTGTAGCCATCTTTGATACTGTATTTGCTAGATATGCCCGGAATCCAAAGCAATTTATCCTCCCTTCCTAATAAAAAGACCATTCTTTTTTATAATATTGATCTAAATTTAGATCTATCTTGAGGGGATATTGGTAACTCGTCTAGGTCCTTCCAAATAATGTTTCTTGAATATAATCATATTGCAGATGAATAATCTATAAGTTTGTTACCCCAAATTCTTTCCAAAGACTCAACTATACTATCCATGTCAGCTTAAAGGATGAGGGGAGGAAGCCCACTCCAGGAATCATGCCAAAAGCTAACCTTGTCACCACTATTCACCTCCCAAGAAACAAAGTGGGTCACCACATCTCTAGATGCCATCATGAAATCCCAAATAGCTGATCCTTTTGGGTGATTTTGAATGGAAATGACTCTAGTCGGGCAGAAACTGTCAAGGTATTTTTGTTGCATGATTTGGCACCATTTGGTGTTTGGATTCGAGTACATCTGCTAGACTAATTTTCCTCCAAAGGCCTTATTTCTTTTATGCAAATCATCAATACCAGCACCCCCAATGAATTTGCCTTATGACATATCTTTGAGTGAAACCAAAGGAATTTTCTTTACTCCATTTATATTTCCTGCCCATAGAAAATCTTGAAGAATTTTTTAGATGTTCTGAATGACTGAAGCTGGTGCTTTGAGGACTGACATATAATAATTGGGAATGGCTGCAAGGACTATTTTGATAAGAAGAATTTTACCAGCTAATGACAGCCATATGGCTTTCCAAGCCACAATTATGGCCTTGATCCTTTCAATAATAGGTGTCCAATAACTAATCTTGTTTACTCCCATGAAAAAGGGAATGCCTAAATAAATCGAAGGAAAAAAATCTTCTGTGAAGCCCAAAATTGATATGATTTTGTTGGAGATAACTGTAATACCCCAAAAATGGGCTATAAGTTCATTAACCTCCTACATCGACAAATCGAACAAAATCGACATCAAAGTCCTAACCTAAGGCACATCTAACATCATCGAATCATAATTGATTATCTTAAATTCTGCATCGGGGAATATTCCTAGTAATATTCCTAATTATCTTAATTATCTTTAATTTAATGATTATTTGGTGATAAATCACATTTATCCTAAGTTTGATTAATTGAATATTTTCATATTTAATTAATTAGATTTAATATTTGCCACTTAATTGTTTAATTAAATTTAATTCTATCTATTATTAATTGTATTATTTAATTTTGACAATAAATCTAATATCATATGAATAATTGATTAAATTCTTATTTAATTAATTAAAGCATGTTGTCATTATTTAATAATATAGTTTTTTTAAAAATAGTTAATTAACCCATAAATTAATTATTTATTTTCAAAAATTAGTTGAGTTGAGGATAAATCACTTTATTTATTTATTTAATTCTTAATTATTATGCATATTCAAAAGAAACAGTTAAACTCCAAATCAGAAAATCAATGCAAGTTATTGACTTTTTGGAACTCAACATCTTTTTGGAGTTCAAAAAGCTGATCTAAACTCTAATTTGAGTTAAAAAGCTATTTTTGCATGTTTTTGCATGATTTTGAGAATTAACTATCTTTTATGATCAGATAACTCAAAAATCAAGATGAGTTAATTTGAGTGATTTATGGTTTTATCCATGCACCTCCAAAGCCCTGGATTTCTATAAATTAAAGCTCAACTCTTAGCAAATCATCTCATATTTTGCACAATCACGCTGGAGAATTGGAATTGAAGAATCAAAGCTCTTGCGAATCGACATCTTTGTGAGATCAATCTTATTTTTGCATTCATATTTCATATCATTGTTAGATTAGCATAGCATATCAGTTTTCATATAGATTAATTTCATATCAGTTTTCAATTCATTCTTATTGCATAGAAAAATCCAAAAAAATAGAATAATTGCATTCAATCTCATATCTAGATCAATTGCATTCAAATCCTTCATTTAGGTGTCGTCTAGGTCACTGATCTCGATTACAATCTGAGAACATTAATCTCGCACCTATTAGAAGGTAGTAAATCGCTTGGTTAGTTTAGTTTTCAATTTTGCACGATTTTGATTATAGCTAACCTCTAATGTTTTACTGAGTGTTGTGTCTACAGATCAGGTACAATTTTCACACACACAATAACTAGATTAGTATTGAAGATATAGACTTTAGACTTTAATGGATTAATCTTTTGCCCTGAGGCTGTTGCATACAAGTCTAAAGTTTGCTTGATCCTTTTGGCCTCCTCAACATTAGAAGCTCCAAAGAGAAGGGTATCATCTGCAAATAATGAATGGGTGATAGATATATTTGTTCTATCTATTAATGAACCTTGCCAAGAGCCACGATCATGAGCATATTGAATAAGCCTGTTGAAAGCTTCTGCCATTAAAATGAAGAGAACTAGTGATAAGGGGTCACCTTGTCTAATCCCTTGAGTAGATCTAAAGAAACCAGATGGGGACCCATTAATGATAACTGAGAATCCAGCACCTGAGATGCATGCATGAATCCATTTACACCACCCTTTTGCAAAACCAAACTTACGAAGGACTTTGAATAGAAAGTCCTAATACACTCTATCATAGGCTTTCATCATATCTAATTTAATAATGAAACGAGAGGACTTTGTAGAGTTAATAGAGTGGAGAACCTCATGTGCTACTAAAGCTCCCTCCATAGTTTCTCTTCCTGGTACAAAGCCACCTTGTTCTTATGAAATTAGATTTGGGATCAAGTGGTGCAAGTGCATATAGATTGCCTTGGTGAGTATCTTGTATATAGTATTACAAAGAGAAATTGGCCTGAAATTTGAATATGTTTTGGGCGACTTAACTTTGGGGATGATAGCCATATTTGTGGTGTTGAAATATTTTAGCATTGATTTACTTATTCTAGATTCTTCAAGAACACCAAGAAGATCCCACCTAATAAAATCCCAACAAGCTTGATAAAAGACTGCAATAAATCCATCAGGACCCGAAGACTTGTCAGGAAACAAAGAAAAAACCACTTTTCTAACTTCAAAAATTGTGAAAGGGGCCAGCAGATGCTCATTATCTGAGTCTGAAAAAATGGGGGGGATCACTTGGAGAATATCAGTGAGTTGAGACTGCGACGGGGCAGGCAGATTTGTTGGAGCAAGTAAATTTTTGAAGAATCTGATTCCTTCCTCCTAAATACCATGGGCATCTATAATAACGCTTCCTGACTGAGAATTCTGTATAGAAAAAATATGGCTAACTACTATTTTTTGTTTTGCAGATGCATGAAAATACTGAGTATTTTTATCTCCCTCCCGTAACCAGAGTTCCCTGGATTTTTTATGCCAATAAACCTCTTCACGAGAACACAACTCTTCCCATTCCACCTGTAGCATTTTTTGCTTGAGGAAAGAGCCACTATCCAAGCCCTGATGAATAGACTTATCAAGAATGTCCGATAGTTGCTGCCTAACCAGATCCTTTTCTTTGAAAATGTTTTTAAAAGTTATCTCATTCCACTTTTTAATTTGTTTCTTGATGAATTTAAGATTTTGTGCAAACTAATGCATTTTAGTACCCTCACATCTAGGCACAAACATCCACCATTGTTGTACTAGTGAGAGAAATTGGGGGTGTCAAAGCCACATCTTCTCAAATTTAAAAGAAGGTTGGTGATGGAAACCCTTGGCAGCAGATGGCAAAGCGAACTGTAGGGTAATAGGAAAATGATCTGACCCTGGGCAAGCCAAAATATCTGAAAGGAATGTGAACCCATTAAGTTTCCAATCCAAAGTAACCAAAAATCTGTCCAGCCTAACTGCAATCTGAGAAAAATATACCCTTTTGTTTGTCCATGTAAAAGAGCCCTTAATAGGTTCAATATCCATAAAGTTATTGTCAGCTACAAAATTTGAAAATTTTGAAATCGATTTAGCTGGTGGAGAAATACCCCCAATCTTTTATGAATCTTTTAGAATGGCGTTGAAGTCACCTCCTACAATTAACAGCTGAATAGCTTGTGATTGAAGAATTCTCATTAATTCCAACCAAAGAGTTTGTTTGTCATTTGTAGCCGTTGGACCATAAACATTGACCAAAATAAAATTCAGGTCATAAACAAAAATCTTCAAAATTTGGTAGTTATCAAATTGGTGTAATGTTTGAGCCTATACTATTTTAGGATTCCATAATATTGCTAGACCACCTGAAGCTCCAACACCCTATTGATGAATCGACTGCCATGATTTCCATTGTCCTAATGTCTTATCAAATGTTTCTTTAGACATTTTGGTCTCTTGTAGTAAGATAATATCCGCTCTCATAGACTCAAGCTCCAACCTGATTCTATGTCTCTTATCAAAGGCATTCAAGCCTATAATATTCCATGAGGCAATCTTCATATTAAGGAGAACCCTTAGTTCTCCTTGTCACTCATTTAACTGATGAGAATTTCCCATCTAGTGTAGATTGAATACCAGCATCAATTTCCACTTTAGTTTGAGAGCTCTTGGGTTTCCTTCCCCTCTTCTTAGGAGTCGGGGAGAATTGAATGTTTTTGCTAGGAGTTTGTTCAATTGAAAGGGTAATTTGTCAATCAAACCCACCGACCATTTGATCAATATGATTGTTTTCATACTCAATAAGTTCCAAATTCAGTAAGTTTTCCATGATGGGGTCAATAATAGGGAAAGAAGTAATCAGCTGCAAGCAATGTGTTTCAGAATTGCAAGGCTCTTTGATCTCGAGAACCTCATCTCGAGTGGTTGGAGATGAAGGATTTTTTATTGCCAAAGAACCCAGATCAAGAGATTGGAAAGAGTCTGAATCAACAAATTGTGAATAATCTTCATGTGAAATAACACCCTCTTCCTTTGCTATTTCATAAATAAGTTTAGTAGCCAGTTCTATGAGCAGCTGATCTGACATGTTCCTGGCTCGCAGGTTGATTACGGCTTATGTATCCAACACTTCATGTGTTATTGGCATCTTAATGGGAGATTCTTGAAACATGAGCTTGTGAATTAGATTATCAAAATCATGAGCATGAGAATCTGTAGGTTTCCAGCCTATTAAAGGAACCTTACTAAATTTACTCAAAATCATAATAACATATCTGAGAGAAAAATCGAAGAAGATAAATGCCTAATATGTCTGACAGAAGGCTTGTAAGGGCACTTTCTAGGCATGCTCTGATTTGTTGTTGAAGGGACTTGAGAGCCCGTGGGTTGTGTGTGTGTGAAAATTATACCTGATCTGTAGACACAACACTCAGTAAAACATTAGAGGTTAGCTATAATCAAAATCATACAAAATTGAAAGCTATCTAACCAAGCGATTTACTGCCTTCTAATAGGTGCGAGATTAATGTTCTCAGATTGTAATCGAGATCAGTGACCTAGACGACACCTAAATGAAGGATTTGAATGCAATTGATCTAGATATGGAATAAATGCAATTAATCTATATTTTTGATATTTTCTATGCAATAAGAATGATAAAAACTGATATGATATGAATGCTATTGAAAATTGATATGCTATGAATCTAACAATGATATGAAATATGAATGCAAAAATAAGATTGATCTCACAAAGATGTCGATTCGCAAGAGCTTTGATTCTTCAATTCCAATTCTCCAGCGTGATTGTGAAAAATATGAGATGATTTGTGAAGAGCTAAAGCCTTAATTTATAGAAATCCAGGGCTTTGGAGGAGCATGGGAAAAAGCCATAAATCACTCAAATAACTCAACTTGATTTTTGAGTTATTTTTAAATAAAAGATAATTAACTCACAAAAACATGCAAAAGCTAAGTTTTAACTCAAAATAGAGTTTAGCTTTAATTGATAATTGATAGTTGTTTGCTTTTATGATTGTGCATGTTTTATTTATGAATTAATTTAATAATAAAGTGATTTATTTCCAACTTAACTGCTTTTAAAAATAAAACAATTGATTTATGGGTTAATCAATTATTTAATCAAAATTTTATTAAAAACTATATTATTAAATAATGACAACTTGCTTTAATTAATTAAATAAGAATTTAATCAATTATTCATATGATATTAGATTTATTGTCAAAATTAAATAATACAATTAATAATAGATATAATTAAATTTAATTACACAATTAAGTGGCAAATATTAAATCTAATTAATTAAATATGAAAATATTCAATTAATCAAACTTTAGGATAAATGTGATTTATTGCCAAATAATTATAAAATTAAAGATAATTAAGATAATTAGGAATATTACTAGGAATATTCCCTGATGCAAAATTTAAGATAATCAATTAGATTTGATGATGTTTAGATGTGCCTTAGATTAGGACTTTGAAGTCGATTTTGTTCGAATTGAAGATGTAGGAGATTAATGAACTTATAGCCCATTTTTGGGGTATTACATTTTGCCCCTCTTTGAATTACTGTGCGAAGCGCAGTGGTTCAAAGATAGTCTGTGTTTGATAAAGATATGAAACTGATTCAAAAGATAAACCGATCTCAAGATAGAAACCGATTGAAAGATATTGAGATAGGAGTTGATTGATATTGAATTAAGATGGAGATAATAAGTCTTGAATGACCAAAGATAATGTTCACTGTAGCAGCAAATGAACCTATGATTGTGAAAAAGTGTCAAAATGCCTGATTCTGAACCTTAGGATTGATAAGAAGTGAGTGACCCGTTCTAGACTCGCTAGATATGGAATAAATGCAATTAATCTATATTTTTGATATTTTCTATGCAATAAGAATGATAAAAACTGATATGATATGAATGCTATTGAAAATTGATATGCTATGAATCTAACAATGATATGAAATATGAATGCAAAAATAAGATTGATCTCACAAAGATGTCGATTCGCAAGAGCTTTGATTCTTCAATTCCAATTCTCCAGCGTGATTGTGAAAAATATGAGATGATTTGTGAAGAGCTAAAGCCTTAATTTATAGAAATCCAGGGCTTTGGAGGAGCATGGGAAAAAGCCATAAATCACTCAAATAACTCAACTTGATTTTTGAGTTATTTTTAAATAAAAGATAATTAACTCACAAAAACATGCAAAAGCTAAGTTTTAACTCAAAATAGAGTTTAGCTTTAATTGATAATTGATAGTTGTTTGCTTTTATGATTGTGCATGTTTTATTTATGAATTAATTTAATAATAAAGTGATTTATTTCCAACTTAACTGCTTTTAAAAATAAAACAATTGATTTATGGGTTAATCAATTATTTAATCAAAATTTTATTAAAAACTATATTATTAAATAATGACAACTTGCTTTAATTAATTAAATAAGAATTTAATCAATTATTCATATGATATTAGATTTATTGTCAAAATTAAATAATACAATTAATAATAGATATAATTAAATTTAATTACACAATTAAGTGGCAAATATTAAATCTAATTAATTAAATATGAAAATATTCAATTAATCAAACTTTAGGATAAATGTGATTTATTGCCAAATAATTATAAAATTAAAGATAATTAAGATAATTAGGAATATTACTAGGAATATTCCCTGATGCAAAATTTAAGATAATCAATTAGATTTGATGATGTTTAGATGTGCCTTAGATTAGGACTTTGAAGTCGATTTTGTTCGAATTGAAGATGTAGGAGATTAATGAACTTATAGCCCATTTTTGGGGTATTACATTTTGCCCCTCTTTGAATTACTGTGCGAAGCGCAGTGGTTCAAAGATAGTCTGTGTTTGATAAAGATATGAAACTGATTCAAAAGATAAACCGATCTCAAGATAGAAACCGATTGAAAGATATTGAGATAGGAGTTGATTGATATTGAATTAAGATGGAGATAATAAGTCTTGAATGACCAAAGATAATGTTCACTGTAGCAGCAAATGAACCTATGATTGTGAAAAAGTGTCAAAATGCCTGATTCTGAACCTTAGGATTGATAAGAAGTGAGTGACCCGTTCTAGACTCGCTAGATATGGAATAAATGCAATTAATCTATATTTTTGATATTTTCTATGCAATAAGAATGATAAAAACTGATATGATATGAATGCTATTGAAAATTGATATGCTATGAATCTAACAATGATATGAAATATGAATGCAAAAATAAGATTGATCTCACAAAGATGTCGATTCGCAAGAGCTTTGATTCTTCAATTCCAATTCTCCAGCGTGATTGTGAAAAATATGAGATGATTTGTGAAGAGCTAAAGCCTTAATTTATAGAAATCCAGGGCTTTGGAGGAGCATGGGAAAAAGCCATAAATCACTCAAATAACTCAACTTGATTTTTGAGTTATTTTTAAATAAAAGATAATTAACTCACAAAAACATGCAAAAGCTAAGTTTTAACTCAAAATAGAGTTTAGCTTTAATTGATAATTGATAGTTGTTTGCTTTTATGATTGTGCATGTTTTATTTATGAATTAATTTAATAATAAAGTGATTTATTTCCAACTTAACTGCTTTTAAAAATAAAACAATTGATTTATGGGTTAATCAATTATTTAATCAAAATTTTATTAAAAACTATATTATTAAATAATGACAACTTGCTTTAATTAATTAAATAAGAATTTAATCAATTATTCATATGATATTAGATTTATTGTCAAAATTAAATAATACAATTAATAATAGATATAATTAAATTTAATTACACAATTAAGTGGCAAATATTAAATCTAATTAATTAAATATGAAAATATTCAATTAATCAAACTTTAGGATAAATGTGATTTATTGCCAAATAATTATAAAATTAAAGATAATTAAGATAATTAGGAATATTACTAGGAATATTCCCTGATGCAAAATTTAAGATAATCAATTAGATTTGATGATGTTTAGATGTGCCTTAGATTAGGACTTTGAAGTCGATTTTGTTCGAATTGAAGATGTAGGAGATTAATGAACTTATAGCCCATTTTTGGGGTATTACATTTTGCCCCTCTTTGAATTACTGTGCGAAGCGCAGTGGTTCAAAGATAGTCTGTGTTTGATAAAGATATGAAACTGATTCAAAAGATAAACCGATCTCAAGATAGAAACCGATTGAAAGATATTGAGATAGGAGTTGATTGATATTGAATTAAGATGGAGATAATAAGTCTTGAATGACCAAAGATAATGTTCACTGTAGCAGCAAATGAACCTATGATTGTGAAAAAGTGTCAAAATGCCTGATTCTGAACCTTAGGATTGATAAGAAGTGAGTGACCCGTTCTAGACTCGCTAGATATGGAATAAATGCAATTAATCTATATTTTTGATATTTTCTATGCAATAAGAATGATAAAAACTGATATGATATGAATGCTATTGAAAATTGATATGCTATGAATCTAACAATGATATGAAATATGAATGCAAAAATAAGATTGATCTCACAAAGATGTCGATTCGCAAGAGCTTTGATTCTTCAATTCCAATTCTCCAGCGTGATTGTGAAAAATATGAGATGATTTGTGAAGAGCTAAAGCCTTAATTTATAGAAATCCAGGGCTTTGGAGGAGCATGGGAAAAAGCCATAAATCACTCAAATAACTCAACTTGATTTTTGAGTTATTTTTAAATAAAAGATAATTAACTCACAAAAACATGCAAAAGCTAAGTTTTAACTCAAAATAGAGTTTAGCTTTAATTGATAATTGATAGTTGTTTGCTTTTATGATTGTGCATGTTTTATTTATGAATTAATTTAATAATAAAGTGATTTATTTCCAACTTAACTGCTTTTAAAAATAAAACAATTGATTTATGGGTTAATCAATTATTTAATCAAAATTTTATTAAAAACTATATTATTAAATAATGACAACTTGCTTTAATTAATTAAATAAGAATTTAATCAATTATTCATATGATATTAGATTTATTGTCAAAATTAAATAATACAATTAATAATAGATATAATTAAATTTAATTACACAATTAAGTGGCAAATATTAAATCTAATTAATTAAATATGAAAATATTCAATTAATCAAACTTTAGGATAAATGTGATTTATTGCCAAATAATTATAAAATTAAAGATAATTAAGATAATTAGGAATATTACTAGGAATATTCCCTGATGCAAAATTTAAGATAATCAATTAGATTTGATGATGTTTAGATGTGCCTTAGATTAGGACTTTGAAGTCGATTTTGTTCGAATTGAAGATGTAGGAGATTAATGAACTTATAGCCCATTTTTGGGGTATTACATTTTGCCCCTCTTTGAATTACTGTGCGAAGCGCAGTGGTTCAAAGATAGTCTGTGTTTGATAAAGATATGAAACTGATTCAAAAGATAAACCGATCTCAAGATAGAAACCGATTGAAAGATATTGAGATAGGAGTTGATTGATATTGAATTAAGATGGAGATAATAAGTCTTGAATGACCAAAGATAATGTTCACTGTAGCAGCAAATGAACCTATGATTGTGAAAAAGTGTCAAAATGCCTGATTCTGAACCTTAGGATTGATAAGAAGTGAGTGACCCGTTCTAGACTCGATTGTCTTAGCAGAACTAGCAAGTATCACATCCAAACCCTTCAGTTGTCGAAGAACCAAGGAAAGAACACTATGATCTGATGGTTGCAAAAACTGATACAGTTTACAAGATTAGGAGAATACCAAATTGATATGGATTGATGAATCTGATATGCCCCAAGTGATGATAGATTTGCCCCGAGCGATGAGGACTTTTGATGAATCAGTGACTAGACGTGATTGTTTGTCTTGATCACTGATGAAAGATATTGATAGACTTGATCGATAGAATTTGATTTACAGACTTTGAATGATGTGCAATAGCATGCCCCCTTCGGGATTAAAATTGAAATCTGACAAGAAAAGTCAGCGTTGATAGTTTAGAAGCATGTTAATTGATCTGAGAAGTGGTTATTTACGTTCGAGAATGCATTCTGCATCGTTGGAAGGTCCCAAAAGACCAAGTTTGACTAGGTTTGACCATGAGTTGACCATGGTTGACCAAGTTGAAATTTTGATAGTTTGATGTAAGATAATCAGTTAAGTTGAATACTAGATTTCTGTGATGATTGAAGGTCGAATATGCAAGTAGTTAATAATATGAATGATCTCAGATTTGAATTTTGATCCCGAAAAAGGATTCTACTTGCTATTTCATTGGAGGAACCTTCGTGTGAGATTCAGCTCTTGTTAGACTTGAAGATGCGATTTGAAAAATCATTTAAGCATTGAAGTTCGTTTAATCATTGTGAGATCATGCAACATGCAAAATGAAATGAGACATGCAAAATGAAATGAAATCTAAGACCTAGGACCTAGTCACTGATCATGTGTCGATTTGTTATCATCATTGAACTTTTAGGTAACCGGATAAATCAATACAATGCCCACTAGCCATGAAACCATAGACATATGAATATCGATTTGTATGCGCAAGAATCAATACAACACCCACTGGACAACAACCATGGATATATGAATATTGACTTTATTTTCAAAATGTTGGATTAAATATAAGCATCAAGGCACAAATGTCAGGATGACCTGAATATCATGTCCATTTTGATATAGCAATTTGTACAAGCATCAAAACATAAACGTCGTGATGACCTGAGTACACCTTGCATTAAAAACACATCAAACAGCTAAGAGATCATTCTAAATCCAATGTGAATTACCCGTAGTGACCCTTTATCGTTCACATCCTTAGGCAAGATTGCGTTCCACAGTAGGAGAAAGAACTTACTCAAAAAGATAATAGTTAGATCAAACTTCCTTGAATTGTTTGGGTATCAATGGTCGAGGTACGCATGGCCATCCAATTCGAGATAGAGGCTCTTACAGTCGGACACCATTTCAATCCAAAATTTCCAAAGTTGTTAGATTTTCACATACAAGCAGAAGACAAAGAAAAGATTATGCCCCCAGTCATCACTCTCTAAATCCTGTAAAAGACATCATTGAAGAGCTCGAAGGGACACAATATGCAAAAATCTCAATGCGAATCAATAAGCATACAAGGAGATAAAAGCATGTAAAAAGCATAGATTATTTTCAGTTGAGTTTTGATGTTTGATTGTTGTTGATGCAAAATCCTTTCTGGAGACGAGACTGACTGACTGACTCAACTTGAAGCTTCAAAGGACTCTGAGTAGATATGATCTCTCTAAGATACATGGGAGACCATAGGATATGACATTGATTGCCCCCAAATGTGAACATTGATAGGATACAGACGCTTGAGCTGATTGGTGTACAGACCGACTTATTGAAACCAGGATATGCAGAAACAAACCGGGAGATATGTACAAACTAAAGCAAGACGGAAAGCTGGGAAAGACCAAGATTGTGCTGATAGATGGAGCATTTTGGAACAAGTGGTGCCCGTTTGCCGAGTTTTCACCATCTTGGTAGAGATTCTATTTTTGCTACCGAGGTGCCTGTTTCCAGGTTTTCACCAAGGCACTTTTTTTTTTCTTTTTTCTTTTTTTTTTTGTATTTTTCATTTTTTCAATTTTTTTGTACTTTTGATATTTTTTTGATTTTTTTGTACTTTTGATATATTTCTTTTTTTTTTTTGTGAATCATCAAGGCGCCTATTGCTAGGTTTTCACCAAGATGTTCATTTTTTCAGGACTTTTTCCGATTTTTAAGATTTTTTCAGGACATTTACCAAGCACTGAATGCCTTAGGCGTAGAATTTCTTCAGATGGAGAACGTTGATTGGTTCTCGGAGCTGTTCTCCTTCAGTCGTTGAGAGTTGATAGGCACCAGAGCCAAAAGTAGCAGTGATTACAAAGGGACCCAGCCAGTTGGGTTCAAACTTCCCCTTGCGTTCTCGATGTGATTGATTTTTAGGATTTTCTCTCAACACGAGATCACCAACCTGAAATTCTCTGTGTCTGACTTTTTTGTTGTAGCCTCTAGACATTCTCTTTTGATATACTCTGAGATGATCATACGCTGCTTGTCTGCACTCATCTAGTAGTTCAAGTTCTTGTAACCTCGACACTCTGTAGTCTTCATCAGTGACAAGTCCATGCATTCTGATCCTAAGTGATGGAATTTCAACCTCAATAGGCAGTACCGCTTCAGACCCATAAACTAAAGTGAAAGGTGTAGCCCCTGTAGGCGTTCTGATACTTATTTTGTAGGCCCATTCTGATACTTGTTCTGATACTGGTTCTGATACTTGTTCTGATACTAGTTCTGATACTGGTTCTGATACTGATTCTGATACTGATTCTGATACTAATTCTGATAATTGTTCTGATAATTGATATACTTGATAGTATCTTTTTCTATTGCAAACTCCCAAGCAAGATCATATCGTGCAGTCCCAATGTCTAGCAAGGTGGAGAACAAGAGGGATTAGCAAGCTGGTGGAAGAGATGGAAGACAAAAGAATGAAGGAGAATGAAGGGAAGAAATCCTCAAGGGAAAACTCCTCAAGAATACTCAAGCTAGGGAAAAATTGTCATGTAAAGCGCATTTGGACAAGCAATGAAAGGCTAGCATAGGATAAGCACAAAATCATAATGCAAGAGCAGGAAAGGATGCAATCCAAAGGAGTAGACATGTCAAGAGGCTTCATAGCACTGTGTTTTACTCTTTCTTTCTTTTTTTTATTAGATCAAGACCAAAGGGGAAAAGGATAGCGATAGGCGAAAATGAATGGAGGAAGATGGATATGAAGGCTAAACATGGAAGGAATGAAAGCAAGATCACCGTAAGATAGCTCATAAAATAGCCAAATATTCGTGTATAGATCAACATTGTCAAGATCAAAGAGAGAAGATGGAATGGATGAAATATGTAGAAGAACTACACATGATGCCTGATTGCCAGGTTTTCATCATGGTACTTATCCAATGTGCCACAAGGGAGTGGTTTTCACCATAGGATGAATTTATTTCTCTTTACTTTTGCTACCAAGGTGCCTGTTTCCAGGTTTTCACCAAGGCACATTTTCAATTTATTTTATTTTTCATTTCTTTTTTTTTTTGGAAGAAGGCAAGCTTTTTATGTAATGCTCCTTGAAAGGATAAACCATGATATGCCAAAGATTCAAAATGATATGCTCAAAGATGCTGATAGGGAAAGGGAGATGGAAGAGAAAAATGGAGGATAAGGTTTTATGTAAAGCGAGTGAGGATGGAAGATAGGAGGAATAGGCAAATGAAGAAAAATGATAGAAGGTAGAAGGATAATGCATGGAAGGATTGTGAAAGGGTAGGTGGAAAGGAAGGCAAGATCAATGTAAACACACACCTTGAAGGGTAGCGAGAGGGTGGAGGAAATGTGAATGAAGGAATACGTGAAGGAATATGGCGAATGGATAGCAGAGGTTGAGGTTTGGGCACATAAAATGGAAGAATATTTTTGGAGGGAGATGAAGTGGAAGCCTTTGGAAGCTTGAATGTCAATTTCACTTTTTGTTCAACATGAGACTCTCTTATGAGAGACTTTGGAATCCATATAGCCTTAGACTTTTTATTTCCCTTTGATGACTTAGAGAGAATATCTTGAATGATGGATTTTGGAACCCATACTTGTCTTGTAGTTTTTTTCTTAGATATCTCTTTTGACTTTATGTTTCCATGTCTATTAGAGGAGACATGGTGATCTTTTTTTGATGGATTCTTGTATTGCTTCTTTTTCTTGTATTGAACATTCAAGTTACTTCCAAAAGACTTGGGATTTGTGGAAGAGGGAGGATACGACTGGTTTAGATGGGTGGGTGGATGAAAAGGATTCAAGGGTATGCATCTATGTTGATCTTGAGGAAAGATGGGAGATGGAGGTATGTAAGGACCCAAGATGGATGGAAAATTAGGAGAGTTAGGAGGGGAAAGTGAAGGGACATAAGGACCCAAGATGGAAGGAAGGCGTGAAGATCTTTGTAGTGGTGGAAGAGGTCCAAGGATGGAAGTGGAAGACGCAAAAGAATAATCAATAAGTTCATCAGCATCTATATGACAACCAAGGATATCAGCATCTTTAGAGTGAGCATTAGGATCTTCAATAGAATCATGGACATCTTGAATAAGAGCATTTTCTTTGATAGGATCATTCAAAGCTTGCGAAGACTTAGGAAGAGTAGAAAGTGGAAGTGAACATGGAGTGGTAGAACAAGAAGATGGAAGACTTTGATCTTGACAAGGATCTTTGGATAGCACAAGTGCATAATTTTTCTTTTGATTTTCAATAGGCTTAACATTGGAAGTAACAACACTATTTTTACTAACCTTAATGGAAGTATCATCTTTGGAAAGTGCAAGTGTAGTAAGGTTATTTTGATTGTCAATAAGCTCAACAGTGTAAGTAGTAGCTTGATCTTGCTTAGGTGAAGACTTAAGACATGGTGGAATGCATGAAAAAGGGGGTACAGGATCAAAAGAACCCTGAGGCAGATAAGAGACATTGGGAAAAGGAGTGGATGACATGGAGGGTTCTTGATCTTGATCTTTCTTTATGTTCTTTTCTTTATCATTTTTAGAGTCCTCTTGATATGGAGCCACTTCTAAGGACAAGAATCATGTTGGGATTGTATGGATGACTTTGGAAGAGATGGTGGAGGACTAGCTGAAGTAGGCATTATAGCATATGAAGGCTTAGGCTCTTTAGGTTTATCATTATTGAAAGTATTTGCAGCCAAGTGAAGGTTAGCTTGAGTTTCTTTAAGAGGTAGCCCTGGAGGATAACTATAGGGAACCACATGAAAAGTATTAGGGCTTGTGTCAGATGAAGGTTCTGTGAAAGATTTGAAAGACTCAGAAGCTTTAGGAAATGTATGGGTATTGGAGGAAATAGGGGATGGAAGGGAACCATCACCAAACAAAGGTTCAACATTAACATGATCTTGCTTGAGAGTGTAATCTTTATTTTCAGCTGGAGAGTTCTTAGAGGAGAGATCCTTATAATATTGATGTTTCAAGCTAGCACGATGTATTTTATAGTCCTCAGCAGTAGTAGATGGATCATCATCAAGGTATTGTCCACAAAAGCCATCAAAATCTCTTTCAAAATCAGAATCATATGGATCACCATCACGATCTATCCAATGTGACGGCCCATTTGTAGTAAGCAGGAATGAACGATGAGGAGGACTCTTAGGAATAGAGGTGTCATAGGTATCATTACATTGTCTGTCATCATAGTCATCATAGTCTCCAAAGCTAGATGTGTCACTCTCTGTGGAAGAGGTATCATATTGCTCAAATTTTTTTCGGGGGCATGGTGACATGTACAAGTCTTTATCAAATGGAAAAGAGTATAGAGGTTCCTTTTCTTTCCCAAGTTTGTCAAGCTGGACTTGCATAGCATGTATCTGTTTCATTATAGTGGCGATCAGAGCTTCTTCCTCTTGTTTACTGATTCTTTGAGACATGTGTGCAGATTCTCAATAGCTACTGCTCTGTTCTTGACACAATGATATTTTTGACAAATTCTAGAACTAGGCTGGAAACATTAGATATCTTGCAATTTGACAATTTCTGACAACTTTCTCAAATTTTTCTAAACGACACTCTGCAAACTCGTACGACACTGGGTAGTCTATGAAATGACAGTTGCTAAACTCATACGACAGTTGGGTAATGCTGAAATGACACTTGACAAAACTCGTACGACTTTTGAATTCTTGAAATGACTTTTGACTCCAGAAAGAACTTTACGTCAATTTTTGCAAAATTTAAGATTTTCAGTTTTGGATTGTTTGCAAATTGTACTGTCCAGATTTTGAAGGTTATACCAGATTTGATCGTTTTTAATAGCCAAGTAGATAAATAAGCACACAGAACAGCAAGCAAGTGATTCCAAGCACGTCTGAAAACAATGATCAAGGGCAAAAGCAACCTTGCGCATGAACAATCAAGTGACCAAATTGTGCTAATCCCTGAGAGTACTAATTGTGTATGTTCTGAAAAGTTTTGCAATAACACACATATACCTGAGAATGAAAAATTGGCCTCTCTAAGGTTTTTAGTAATGGTTTGACTCTGCAACTTTTATGATTCAAAGGGGTGAACTCCAATCCCGACGCACCAGGGTTTTGACACAGTCCGAGAACTTAATCTTCAAGAGCTGCTAGGGAGATCTGACAACCCAACAATGAACCATACCCGTGGAGATTTCTTCCACAAGGACATTTATATAGCGGTTGTCACTACCATGGCGAAAATGGCTATTACCGCTTGAGGTTCCGTCAATGCAGTTTGCCCTGTGAAGGGATTGTCCGCTACGGTTAACCCTCTCTAAAGATGACTCACAATAGTATACCACAAGGGGACTTGGCTCTAGATTCAAGGTTTTGACACCTCTTCACTTTTAACCCAAACAAAGCAAGCAGATTAATCCGACACGCTAAGACAAAGTTTTGTTCCACCAAGGTCTGTGATATCAACTCCACGTGATCTATCAACCTCTCCGGGGAGAGAATGTATCAATCAATAAGAGAAGACTCACTAACTAAGTTGAATGTGAAACGCACTAAGTATCCTCCCTACCTACAAGGATTCTATCGTCAAGAAGGATTTCGCTAGGAATCCAAT
Source organism: Chamaecyparis obtusa (assembly GCA_027943335.1). NCBI lineage: Eukaryota > Viridiplantae > Streptophyta > Pinopsida > Cupressales > Cupressaceae > Chamaecyparis > Chamaecyparis obtusa. The sequence continues at coordinate 2,681,159 of BSBK01002406.1, forward strand.
CTCTCAAGAATCACAAATAGTGTTCATAGGGCCTAATTACTATGTGAGCACAGATGTATGTTCCGAAAGCAAATCTACCAAAAGCATCCAAAAAGTAGAAAGAGGAACACTTAACGTTTAAAGCGAATATGAGATGAGTCCACAAGGTGGAACACTTAACACCTCACACAAGCTAAAAACGAGTCCACAACTTAGAAAACAAGGGAGTTCCTAAAAGCACAAAAGGGTTGCCAAGTGGAACATTTAACGCTTCTGTCCTGTTGACCCCTCCCCTTTATGGCGCTGAGATTGCAACCACGGGGCGGAAATGAGGGGCCGGCGGATTAGCGAGTCCAATAACCCAAGATAGCAATCAAGATCAATCACAAGTATTCTAAGACTACTTAATGAATCCTTAAGGGTTCACAACCTAGTATCAATTATGCAAGTGTGTAGAAATAGATCAAAAGCATGAAAAGATGCACACAAGCTTGACACATAAGAGATTTATTTTAAGTCCCAAATCAAAATATTATTAGATGAAGGAGAATACCTGGGATCCTTGCAACGCGCTTAGTAGATTTTACTTGATTTTTAGCAATTTTTGTTGAGCTTTTCCATGCAAGCAAGTGACGAACTCTCCAACAAGCAAACAAGCAAACAAGATATGCAAAATATATTCAACTTATGAAAACCATAGGGTTAGCTCTAAAAATCAATTATTATCAGTAATAATAACCAGCAATCAACCCAAATGACAACTTATATCATTCATTGAACCATGTAAAAAAAATAAGTGCATACCCATCACAAAACTTTATTTTTATTTTTTTGCATTTGACCTAGTCAACAAGATTTAATTTTTTTGATATGATTTTGGCCACAAAAATAGAAATTCAGAATAGAGACCCCTACTAAAAAATAGAGAGCTTTCCAAAAATGCAAAAATTTTAGAAAAACCTCTTCATTTGTGCCCTAGAGACCCATTTTATCAAAACAGACCAGTTTTTATAAATTGACTATTTGAGCTATGATATCATGTCCAAATTTAAAACACAAAGAATAGACCCCTTGTATAATTTAAAGAGCTTTCCGAAAATATAAAAATTTTCGAAAAATATGCTAATTTGCGTCAGATATTAATTTTTTCCGGAATTTCAAGAAAAAATTATTAAAAATTCAAAACAACTCAGAAAATTCTAAATTTTTTACTGTAGCTTTCCTGACATGTCACCAACCTGTAAAAAAAATTTCAGACCAAAATTCCAAGCCGTTTGGGAGATAAAATTAAATCTTTGAAACTTTGGGGTTTTAGCTCCCAAAAAAATCAAAACCAGCATGCAAAGGTGGGTTGCCCCACGGTGGGCGCCAGAAATGTGTGTGTGAAAATTATACCTGATCTGTAGACACAACACTCAGTAAAACATTAGAGGTTAGCTATAATCAAAATCATACAAAATTGAAAGCTATCTAACCAAGCGATTTACTGCCTTCTAATAGGTGCGAGATTAATGTTCTCAGATTGTAATCGAGATCAGTGACCTAGACGACACCTAAATGAAGGATTTGAATGCAATTGATCTAGATATGGAATAAATGCAATTAATCTATATTTTTGATATTTTCTATGCAATAAGAATGATAAAAACTGATATGATATGAATGCTATTGAAAATTGATATGCTATGAATCTAACAATGATATGAAATATGAATGCAAAAATAAGATTGATCTCACAAAGATGTCGATTCGCAAGAGCTTTGATTCTTCAATTCCAATTCTCCAGCGTGATTGTGAAAAATATGAGATGATTTGTGAAGAGCTAAAGCCTTAATTTATAGAAATCCAGGGCTTTGGAGGAGCATGGGAAAAAGCCATAAATCACTCAAATAACTCAACTTGATTTTTGAGTTATTTTTAAATAAAAGATAATTAACTCACAAAAACATGCAAAAGCTAAGTTTTAACTCAAAATAGAGTTTAGCTTTAATTGATAATTGATAGTTGTTTGCTTTTATGATTGTGCATGTTTTATTTATGAATTAATTTAATAATAAAGTGATTTATTTCCAACTTAACTGCTTTTAAAAATAAAACAATTGATTTATGGGTTAATCAATTATTTAATCAAAATTTTATTAAAAACTATATTATTAAATAATGACAACTTGCTTTAATTAATTAAATAAGAATTTAATCAATTATTCATATGATATTAGATTTATTGTCAAAATTAAATAATACAATTAATAATAGATATAATTAAATTTAATTACACAATTAAGTGGCAAATATTAAATCTAATTAATTAAATATGAAAATATTCAATTAATCAAACTTTAGGATAAATGTGATTTATTGCCAAATAATTATAAAATTAAAGATAATTAAGATAATTAGGAATATTACTAGGAATATTCCCTGATGCAAAATTTAAGATAATCAATTAGATTTGATGATGTTTAGATGTGCCTTAGATTAGGACTTTGAAGTCGATTTTGTTCGAATTGAAGATGTAGGAGATTAATGAACTTATAGCCCATTTTTGGGGTATTACAGGTTGAGGGCTATGGATTGATTGGTGAATTGAACATTGCAGAGGATTTGTCCAGTGGTCTTGGCAAACCTCAACTACTGACTGAGGCTGAAAAGAGCATTGAGATGTGAAATGTCCAAGCTGATGTTGATATAAGAGTATTGTATCCTCCTATTGAGGAATAATTTCCTAAACCCAATGCCCCCATTTTGATTTTAAGGTAATGTGATTTGGCAATCCCTTAGTAGGATCTTGCAGAATGCACACTCTAACTTCATGGTGCGGAATCTCAAAGGGAAGTAGATCATGTTTAACAAAGATACCCAGTCTATTAGCAATGATCTCAATAACTTCCAAATCTTTGTATTCTAGAGGCAATCAGGGAAAAGCAATCCAAATGGGAAAAAATAAAGGATATTTGCTATCTAGCATAACATTAGAAGTCCATATTGAAGTGAAAAGGCCTGAGCCTTTACAAAACCAACTTTTGTACTTATGAACAACATCCCTATTTTTAGCGGAGTCAAACTTAGCCAAAAAATATCCCAACTCAATATTCAGCCAAAAAATATCATACAGGCCAAACCAGTTCTGAAATGCCCAAGGTTTGATATCATCAATTGAAAGACTAGTATTGGAGAACTTACCTATTAAAGCTCTATCACGAAGATGATCGATTTGATCCTGAAGCAAGTGTTCTGGCAAAATAATGGTAGTCGGTGTATGTGGATCATAACCAGAAGAAGGAATACTTGATTCCAAGGAAGCTTGATGCTACTTGACTTGCCAGACTTGTGTAGACCACTTTGGATTGAAGGGCGCTCTACTTAAATCTTGATGTTGAACCTCAAGGTTATCCCTAGTAGGGATCTTATTAGCATCCCTAGATTCAGGTTGAACTAGAGAAGTGCTAGAAGAAAAATGAATATTAACAGGAGAGCCAAGTGGAGTTCCCTCATAGATGTCAAAAATAGGTTGTTTCTGGGTGATTCGTTTCCTTCCAAACCCCTTCTGGGTGATGAAATGACCTGATCTATTGAAACAAGCTTGGGAAAAGAGTGAAGTATTTTCTCACCCATTTGATTTTTTGAAAAAATATTGATTTGAAGGAGAAGGAACCTGTTTGAAAGAGGCTGCATTCTTCATGGCAGCTTGCCTAGTCGACTCTCCAACCTCAAAAGTGGAGATACCATTAAATCTAGGAGGATTTATGGTGAGGTTAGAGGTACTGATATGACTAAAGGAAACCCCTTTTCGGTCCTCTACTTGTCGCTTCTAACCATGATTATGGAGAAGCCCTTGATTTTTGTGGGAAGAAGACTTGACATGGAACCTTGGATTGACAAAAAAAGGTTTCGCTGGCTGAACTGTTGCTTTACCTCTAAAAATCTTCATGAAATCACCCACACCTTGCTGAGGTAAAGGATCAGATAATGGTAAGTTTTTCTGAGCAAAGGGGAAAACCTAGAACCCTCGACTACTAATTTGGGAATGACTGTTAAGACCAATAGATTCATACTGGTTTGGATGTAAGAAACCCTTATCAAAGTCATTATGCTCAAATTTCTGACTCTGACTCTGAAAATACCCTCCACTACCATGAGATATTCGGTATTCCTGATCATTGACACCATTGTCATGATAGTATTGGATGAACATGTCTTTGAGATTGCAATGGGGATCTCCTGCCATACGGTCGCCTCCCTTCCCCTGTGCTCGATGCCATGGACCTCAATTAATGATTATTTTACCATGGATTTATTTTTTAGGGTGTAAATAATAGATTCACATTTCATTGTGTTGTTTATTCACTAGTAAAATATATTCTTTCACTGTTAGATTTTTAGGGACTCTCATTAAGGATTGTTTCACTATTTTGATGAAAGCTTCCACTCTCCCATTTGAGGCATGGTAGAGCATTCATGATAAGCATTAATTGTGATCTTCAAAATGCTATCATTGTAAATAAGGGAGTTGACAACCACAAATATTATGTGAGATCTTAAAGGTGGAATTAATATTAGAAATGCCCCAAGTTGTGTTCACTATGAAAAGATTACTTACAATTATATGCTTAAGGCCAATTAAAATATAGTTATGAGGAATATAATTTTATTATAAAGACAAAAAATAGAAGGGAAAGTGTGGCTACTAGTCCTTAAAAAATGCTAAGGTTAACAACACATACATTAGTAGTAGAAAGAACATGAGCTAAAAATAGTAAAGACTCTTGCAAATAATAGAGATGAGAGTAACCCTTGATAGTGATAAAGACAATTATGTTGCAAGATAATGTTTGACTTCCCCAAGAGATGATTTAAGCTTTGTCAAAACCTTGAAAACATAGATATGACATGATTGTCATGGCATAAAAGAAGGGTTCATGGTGTGGTCTATCTAATGCACTAGACATTAATATTTTTGAAAGTAGAGGAGCACTATACATGTTATGATATGAGATGTCACTATATGTAATAAAAAAATGAAAATAGATGCTCAAAATAGTAAAGGATCTACAACTCAAAATAATGATTAATACAACACTTACAAGATGGATTAAGAGGAATAAATATGAAATCAAAATAGTGAGATATCTAATGTGTAGGATCAATGCAGGCATGTAAGGTAATATTATAAGAACAATAGTTTGTCATTTTGGATAAAAATAGTGAGAAAATGTGACATAAAAATAATGATATTCAAGTATCACAGCAGTCATTTCAATACACAAAATAATGAGAATGAGAAGATTACTAGTGTGAAGTGTTAAAATAGTGTTATGTTGAGAATCAAGATAGGGAGTAGAGAAAATGTTTAATGACAACATTCATTGTATAAAGAGCAGCAAAGATCATATTTTCTATGAAAGACATTGAAATTGGAACAAAGAAGAAGAACACATAGTGATCAAAGGGGTGTGTAAAATAGTGCCAAGCAATGGAGAAGGTGACACTTCCCAATGTTAAGAATAGTAAGACGACAATGTAAGGAATGTAATGATCCATCAAAGTAGGATCAAGTGTAAGAATAACATATGTGATAATAACTTTTTATTAAGAATTTATAATGTCATGAGAACATGGTGAGTGATAAAAAAACATGGTTATTGGTAAAAACAAAGGCAATCATATTAGAATGATAAAGAGTCATTGATGATTAAGTGACAATGATCAATATATGTGGATAAATACATGCAAAACATTGTGCAAAACACAGTGATAGGTCAAAATGGTTTCTTGGAATAGGATTTATACGAGAATATTGTAGGGAAAATTTTATAAATGACTTCTTGAGAAGAAATGGACCTCACCATCAGATCTAGGCTTATTGAGAGATGAGTTTTGACATTAAATTTTTTCCTTTTAGGTCAAAGTTGAAAAACAAAAAAAAATTGTACAGCCACACCACCTACAAATTTGTAGTAATGGTGTCAAAGTAAAATATCTTGATATTCACAACTAGGATTTTTTGTTCCTTATGCTATCTTGTATCATCCTGATGATGGAACACAAATTGTGATTCAAAACATTGATGAAAAAAACTCCAACGCAATCTACCGAGAAAAAAATTTAAATAATTTATTTTATTTTACTTTTGTTCTTAAAAATAGTGAGGGGTCAAGGAAAACTTGACCTCAATTAAACTTTATTTTAATAAAAGCTCATAAACAATTTCAATTGGCAATTTTCTTGTTTAGGCAGTAAAGTTTTTAAAGATAATTGTAGCTGACACCTTTTAAATAAAGTTGATAGTTTGCATTTTAAAAACTATAGGTGGTTTTATGTTTGTTTTCAATAGTCTTAATGGATGATCCTACAAGATCAGGGAACCAATGACCAACATGGTACCCACTGATTGATAGCAGGAGTTGACATGACAATCCCCTACTTTATTTTAATTTTAATGCTTGTAGTATTTTAATTTTCTTTACTGTGCAAATTAAAATATTTTACTTTGACATCATCAATACATATTTGTAGGTTGCATGGTCATACAAAAAAAAATTTCCAGCTTTGGCCAAAAAGGATAAATTTTATGTCAAAACTTGTCTCTTAGCGAACCTAGATCTGATAGTGAGGTCCAAAATTGTCTCAATAAGCCATCTACAGAATTTCCCCTACAATACTCTCATATAAAATCCCATTCCAAGAAACCCTTTTGACCTATTTTTCGAGGAAGATCAAAGCCTAAATTTGCAATCAACCCATTAAATAATAGACCCAAAACCTTTAAATATGCAATAAAACAATTTGTAAATGTGTTCCATGCCTTGTGATGTCCCAACTACTTCATGTATAGGCATAGCTTCAAATTTGCACCAAATCTACTCAAGCTAGGTTTATAACTCAATATTTAGCCATGGAAGCTTTGATACCACTCATTAGGAAAACTCTATTAATACCCAATTCATCTAGTCCATTCCACACATAAACCATGAGAGAAAAGCATGCATACAAGCTCATAAAATAACTATAATGTCAAGATTAGATATACAATCCATAAGATAACACATGATGTACCTTAGGAAATACCTCAAGAGGGAAAAATATAGCCTCCAAAAGCATCCATGCTTCATTTATTATTTACAAATATAACAATACAAAGCACTTACAGAGTTTCTATAAATAATTCTAAAACATCAAGCTCTTTAATGTATCCTCCACGTGTCCAAGCATAAATCCACATATCCCATGATATGCTTCACATATGCACTCCTCAGAAAGACTCAATAATGACAACCTACTCTGACGCAAGAGAGGATGGGGAGATGGGCCAAAGGCACACCCTAACCAGATCTGCCTTATAGAGATCACACACGGAAGCAACAACACACAAGTGAGAGAGAGAATGCAGATATCTTTCATATATTTATTCCAATTGATTCATACATGCCAGGTTGTAAGGCCTTCCCAATTTAGGCTAGATATTACAATTCAAGTACAGAAGTCCTCCAACATGCGATGATCTGAAACAATCTCTAAACTTCTAGCTTCTATCTTCTAACTGAACTGACTCCCTAAACTACAACCAAAGATTATATTATATACAAGAGGCTACCGAACAAGTCGGCCTTCAGATCCACCATCAACAAAAGGAATGACCAGATCTAGATCCACACGCTTCCCAATGATAGATTCCAACATTAAATCCATGACTATAATTAATTGCAAGAGTCGGCCTCAATAAGAAACTAAAACAAACAACTCGGTAAGCAAGGATAACCAAGCGCTAGGGAAATTCACCGAGCACCAGAGAGATAACCGACCAACCTCAATAAACAAAGGAATTCAAGAAACACCGAACCAACTCGGTCAAAGAAGGAATCAAGCAACACAGGAAAACACAAACATGTTTTTGGTGACACAAGATTGCCAAGGACCCGAGATGCTCCTACATCAGACATTTGGGGTTATTTGAAATGATTCTCTGAATCATGAAGCAGGTACGATCCGAGCTGAATCCAACTCAGATTGTGAAATCCATGAACTATCTTCAATCAGTCTATTCTTCCACTTTACCAAATATTTCATATAATGTTTTCCTCTTGTACTTATGCCAATTCTTTGTTCCAAAATCTGCTCAACTTCTTCTATCTATTTCTTAGGATAATAATTCAGTACTATCATTTCTTCATCTAACTCATGGTACTCATATAAATCGGCAATGTTGAATATAGGTGATATATCCACGTCATCGGGTAACTCAATCTCATAAGCATTTCCACTATTAAACCTCTTCAAAATATTGCAAGGACCAAACTTCTTCATTTTCAGCTTCCCATATGTTCCAACAAGAAATCTGCCTTTCTTCAAATGAACCATTACTTCATCACTGATTACAAAAGTCTTATGTCTTCTTGATCTATTAGCTCTATCTTTGTATTTCTGATTACTTTTCTCCAACTTATGTTTCACATCTTCATGCAATGTCTTCATGTACTCAACAAACTTTATTCCTTTAGTACTTCTCTTTCTTTCATCAGCAATATCTCTCAAATCTGATATACCTCTCGGTTGTATGCCATTTACAATATCAAAAGGTGTTTTTCCAGTACTCCTATTCACTGAATTATTGTATGCAAAATCTGCTTGTGCTAACACAAAATCCCAATTACTCAGTGTGTCTCCAACTAAACATCTCAAAAGATTTCCCAAGCTTCTATTCACAACTTTTTTTTGTCCATCGGTCTAATGTAGAACTATATTTCAACTCGGTGCCAAACTTTATCTAAAGGGTCTTCCAAAAGTATCCAACAAATTTATTGTCTTGGTCAGAGATAATACTCCTCGGTAATCCATGTAATCTGACAATTTCCTTAAAGAAAAGATCTGCTATATGTACTACATTTGATGTCTTTCTACAAGGTATAAAATGTGCCATTTTAGAAAATCTATCTACAACAACAAATATAGAATCATTACCTCTCACTATCTTCGGTAAGCCAAGAACAAAATCCATACTGATATCAATCCAAGGTTTCTCAGGAACAAAAATCAATGTATACAATACAGTATTTTGACTTACTCCTTTTGCAACTTGACAAATTCCACAACTTTTCACAAATTTTTTAACATCTTTATAGAGTTGTGGCCAAAAGTATTTCTCCTTAAAAAAATTCAATGTCTTATCATCACCAAAGTGTCTAGCCAAACCACTACTATGGTTCTCTTTTATCAAATTAGTTCCCATTGATCCTCTCACTATACACAATTGAATACCTTTAAATAACATACCTCCTTGAATGAAATATTCTTCCCATTTAGTACTCGGTTGATCTTGAATAGGTGCTCTGCACTTTCTCCATGGCTCAAAAAAATTAGGATCAAATTCATAAGAATCTCTCATGTCATCAAAACCAAGAACTTCAATTTTCATCTCGGTCATCAAAGATCTCCTTCTACTCAATGCATTTGCAACTCAGTTAGTGACTCCACTCTTATGCTTTATCACAAATGTATAACTCTGCAATTACTCAACCCATTTCATATGTCTCTAATTCAACTTATTCTAACTACCCAAATACTGTAAATCTTTATGATCGGTATATAATAAAAATTCAGTCGATATCAAATAATGTCTCCATTTCTTCAGTGCTTGAATAATAGCATAGAATTCTTGATCATACACAAAATATTTCCTTTTTGCATCATTCAACTTTTCACTAAAGAAAGCAATAGGTTTACCTTCTTGTCTCAACACAGCTCTTATTGCACTTCCACTTGCATCACATTCCACTTGAAATACCTTATTGAAATTAGGCAATGCTAACACGGGCAATTCAACAACCTTCAGCTTCAGAGTCTCAAAATTTTTATCATCTCCATGTGTCCACTTGAATTATCTTTTATCTCCTTTCATAGTCTCAGTCATAGCATTACAAATTGAACTAAAATTCTAAATGAAAATTCGGTAAAAACTTGCCAAACCATGAAATGATCTTACCTTACTAGCATTCTCAGGTGTAGGCCAATTCAAAATAACTTCAACCTTTTCAGGATCCATCTTCAAACCATCAACTGAAATCACAAATCCCAAATACACAATCTCCTCTTTCATGAAAGAACACTTTTTAAGATTTATCAGCAACTTTTCTTCTTTCAACCTTTGCAATACTTGTTTAACATGCAACGAATGTTCTTCTCTGGTCTTACTGAATATCATAATATCATCTAGGTATACAATCACAAATTTACCTAAGAATTTCTTCAAAACTTCATTCATCAACCTCATAAAGGTACTCGGTGCATTAGTTAAACCAAAAGGCATAACCAACCACTCATACAAACCTTCTTTTGTCTTAAAAGAAGTCTTCCATTCATCACCTTCTCTGATTCTGATCTGATGATACCCACTTTTCAAATCAATTTTGGTAAAATACTTTGCTCTAGTCAAACTGTCCATTATGTCATCCATTCTCGGTATAGGAAACCTATATTTCACTGTTATCTTGTTGAGTGCTCTGGAATCAGTACACATTCGCCATTCTCCATTCTTCTTAGGTGCCAATATAACAGGTACTAAACAAGGACTCAAACTTTCTCGGATCAAACCTTTCTGTAATAATTCTTGAATCTATCGGTTCAATTCTTGATTCTCGGTAGGTGTCAACCGATGTGGTGCCTTATTTGGTAAACTAGCTTTGGGGATTAGATCCATGCAATGATCAATGCTTCTCTTTAGTGGCAAACCATCAGGTACATTATCATAAATGATTTCACTGTACTCGGTAAGTAACTTATCAATCTCCTCAGGTATACTATCCTATGTTTTCTTCCTTAGTTTGTTAGGAATCACAAAAAAACATACATCATTCTTCTTCAAATCCTTAACAAACTTTTTTCCTTCCATCAAGAAAACTTTCACAGATGTACAAACATTACTAATAGGTTCTTCAATCAAAGGTAACAAGATTTGTCTTCTTCCATCAGCCCAAATAGTATATTTATGCAATCTCCCATCATATATAACATGTCTATCATATTGCCCAGGTCTACCCAACAAAATATGACAACAATCCATAGGCATGATATCACATAACACCTTATCATAATACTTTCCAATTTTCAAATTCACATAACATTGTTCACTTACCAAGAGTGTATGTTCATCTTTGATCCATGAAATTTGATAGGGCTTCAGATGTTCCAACCTTTTCAATTGCAACTTTGTAACCATTTCCTCAGATGCCAAGTTCTTCGAGCTACCACTGTCAATGATTACCTTCCAAACTTCATTAGAAACTCTACATCTGGTCTTGAACAAACTTTTCCTTACTGGTTCTTCCTTATTACTTTCACTCCAAAGTGCTCTCCTTACCATCAAGTTCTTTTCCTTCTCAGGTTCATTCGATGACTCTTCTTGCACTAAAGCATTTCTACTGCTACCGACCTTCTTACTTGCATGTGTACACTCAAATGATCTATGTCCTTCTCTCTCCACAACTGTAACAAGTTCCTCAAAAACCACCTCTACTATAACCACCTCGGTAGTTACTGCCTCTTCCTCTAGATGAACTTTTACCTTTCCACTCAGTCTTGCCTTTATCCAGATTTATCTTTTTAGGTTTAGATCTACCATTTTCACCATAAGATCTACCTCTTCCTCTAGGGAATCTACCACCTCTACCTCTTTGTCTATGCTTATGTCTTTTGTTCAATTTCTCCTCAGCTTTCAATGCAAATTGATAAGCTTCTTCAATGTTCTCTAATTTAACCAAACTAATTTCTTCTTGGGTGGAAACTCTTGATCCATTTAGGTACCTAGCATTTCTTTCTACATCATCTTCATCATGTCTAGATCTGATATCTAATCTATAAAATTCCTTAGTATATTCTTTTACCGAGCTATCTTTCTACCTCAAACTTTGCATTCACTTAACTAGGTTAATATGATAATCACAAGGTAAGAACTTTCCTTTCAATTTATTCACCATTTTACTCCATACCTTGATTGTGTCTTTGCCTTTCCTCTTTCTGTTCAACTGCAGGTGTTTCCACCACAAGGATGCATGACTTTTCAACTTTGTGCTTGCAATTTTCACCTTCTTTTCCTCAAGGATATTTTCATACTCAAAGTACTTTTCCATCTTCGTGATCCAGTCCACCAATTTATCAGAATCCAATTTTCCACTATACTCAGGAGGATTAAAGTGTGGTGTAGACTTCATATTTGTCAAAGCCTTCAACAATCTTTCCTCACCTTGATCCATCACCGGTGCAAGTTCTACATCAACTTGTTATTCCTCAATTTCATCATCACTAACATCTTCAAGATGTCTTACTCTTCTCTGGGTTGTTTCAACAACTTCTAATCTAGCAACAAGTTGTCTCAACATTTCTACCAATCCTGGATCCGCATCTTGCCTTCCACGAACAAATCAATTAGGATTTGACAAGAAGGAACCCTCAAACCTAGATTCACAAATCTAGATCTAAATCTCACCTCACTCTGATATCACTTGACACAAGAGAGGATGGGGAGAGGGGCCAAAGGCACACCCTAACTAGACCTGCCTTGCAGAGATCACACGCAGAAGCAACAACACACAAGTGAGAGAGAGAATGCAAATATATTTCATATATTTATTCTAATTGATTCATACATGTTGGGTTGTAAGGCCTTCCCAGTTTAGGCCAGATATTACAATTCAAGTACAGAAGTCCTCCAACATGTGAGGATCTGAAACAATCTCTAAACTTATAGCTTCTATCTTCTAACTAAACTAGCTCCCTAAACTACAACCAAAGATTACATTATATACAAGAGGCTACTGAACAAGTCGGTCTTCAGATCCACCATTAACAAAAGGAACGGCCAGATCTAGGTCCACACGCCTCCCAATGATATATTCCAACATTAAATCTGTGACCATAATTAAATGCAAGAGTCAGCCTCAACAAGAAACTAAAACAAACAACTCGGTAAGCAAGGATAACTGAGTGCCAGACAAGCATCACTGAGCGCCAAAGAGATAACCGACCAACCCTAGCAAACAAAGGAAACCGAGCAACATCGAACCAACTCGGTCAACGAAGGAACCGAGCAACACAAGAAAACACAAACATGTTTTTGGTGACACAAGATTGCCAAGGACTCAAGATGCTCCTGCATCACACTCACCCGACAAATCTTAACCACTAAAAATGTGTTTGCTTATATAGACACAAGCTCACACAAATGCAACCAAGTGGTAAAGTAAAACCATGTGAACACAATATCATTAACATCTCATTTATTAATATTCTCAAATATCAAATTAAATATAATTCTCCTACTTACATTCAAATATCCCAATGTTACATCTACCTAGCCCCCCTAGGTGCACCACACATGTAATAATAAATTGAACATTATAAATATTATGCAAGGTGCAAAAAATCTTATCTTGATAACTTTGGCACAGGTTGGGAGCATGCAAAGAAAATTGAAGAGCTATTTAGTAAGATTTTGTACACTTTTAAAAAGGTAGCAATCAATACTGTTCCATGCATTTCGCATGCTTCTACATTTTGCATTTATGTCAGCCAATAGAATAACAACTAAAGCATTTGATAAAACTCCTCTATCATTCATGTTTTGATGAATGTCCATGCTTGGTTTGAAATCTCCCATTTTGTCACAAATTGGATGTATATATGAATTGACTAGTTGCCAATGGTAATTGCTCAAGCTAGATAAATGGTGGGTACTAACATACCAATTAACATTTCATTGAACCTTATTTGTTCTCTATTTTTGGTGAGAGATTTGTTTACAACAACCCAAATTTGAATGAGCCATGAAAAATATTAGAATACAACTCATTTTTAAAAAAGGAAACATAAAACAACATTAACAAGATAATACATGTGTAATCTAGTGAAGTTAAGAACCTTATTATAATGTTTCTTTTTTGGCAACATGAGATACTAAAAATTAAGTTTTTAGGATAAATATTATGCATCTTTTTTTAATTGATGTTTTGGATCACACTTTGTGATGCATTAGGAAGAGGAAATATGGAGAAACGAATTACATATATACAAAGTAAATTTGAATGGGTTTGTAGTAAATAGTAGCATACATATCTTAAATACATATATCTATAAGAGTATTTGTCTTGGGACAACATCTATTGATAGTCAATAAAATTTCAATATAAGCACAAATACTATTAAGATATTCAAAATAATTAAAATTAAAATTATTAGTTCTTGGCCTAGAACTATAGGCATCCATTGAACTTTTGGTTATTAATAATTCATTTTTTAGCAAATCAGGTGCAAGATATTTTTTTTCAAAATAATGTATTTTAACTATAGTATAGTTGCAAATTTTTTTAACAAAACATATGTGCAAAATTCATTTTCTGTCACTTCATTGGCTAAAAACTTTTACGGATAAAGCCCCTTTTCCAGAAATATGAAAGTGTTTTATAAGGTAGATTTTAATCTAACAAATCTATATACAAATTATAGTTCGTGTTCTATTTTATTAAGAAAAATAAAAATGAATGTTATATTTTATAGTTGACTCTTTGATTAAGCTATTTAATCAATGCAAATACATTATGATTATTAGTTAATAAATTATATATATATATATATATATATATATATATATATATATATATATATATATATATATATATATATATATATATATATATATATATATATATATATATATATATATATATATATATATATATATATTTATTTATTTATTTATTTTTATTTTTATTTTTTATTTTTTTGATCGGTAAAAGGCCTAAGACAAAAAATTTATTAATAAATTAAATTATAGTACAAACACTCCATTCTGTGCAGGCACTGGTAGGAAAGAATGGAGAAGAAAACCTCTAGTCTAGCTCGGGACCAAGGTCCAAAATTTTACTACAAACAATTTTATGAGGGCATTCCCTCAATTACATCAATGGATGAAGGCATTCCTTCATTTTCAAGTTCAGTTTAAATTGATTCCCCTCTCGAATCAAGCTTGGTATAAAAATAATGTGTATCTCTTTGTACCAATGTGAAAGAGATTACCTTATATACATTAGGAATTTAAAGATGTCAGAATTGCTGATAGATCTGATTAAAATTTCTTCCCCATACTCAGTTCTACCTTGTTGACCCTTGCCTTTATATAATTTTGTATTGATGAAAAGAAGATCTTGTATTCTTTGATTCCTTTGCCTTTGCTATCCTGTATACAAACAAATACTATGTGCCCAAAATATGCTTGTTATGAAGTAAGAAAAGAAAATTTCTGCTAACTCTGAAATTACAAATATCCGATACTACAACATTAGTATTGTTGCTGTCAATAAGTGTGGCAAAAACCATTAATTTGACTTGACATCTTGTATATTTTTTAAGAAATAAAGAAAGACCAATTAGTAAATAGAAAAAATTGATTACCAAGAGATAAGATTAGTAAAGGGAGAACCTATTCCCCAATTATTTATGCTTCTATGAAGCCCTAACTACCCCTAGGAGGAGCTTTCACTATAAGTCTATTTACTATCACTAAGATCTATCATTGCCTCTGAGTCTCCGTTGTTTCAAAGGAAATCATCTTTATATTAAATTACTGCTCTTGAAAGTATAAGATGATGATTAATAGAGGATCACCTTATGCACTTCATTCGTGACATACTGAGCATAATTAAACTTCTATTCCAATTATAATCTAAGATGAAGTAATAAAAGCTATGATTATTTTAAAACATTTTTCATGACTCATAAATTGATATTTAGAAGAAAAAGGTTTAAAATCTTAGTTTGTTTAAACAATCAAAGATATTATGCACAAATAATACCATCCTCCTGACCCTAAGTATTAATAAATGGAAGCTATCATTAAAGTATGAAGAAGTTATTTAACCACTCTTAGCAAGCAGACTCTGGGATCAAGGGAACTTCAAGAAATAAGCAAATAAAGATATTAGACACTGCATAGTCCTGCCTCTAATTATTAATGCAAGTGACCTATGTGTACCAATGTTTTAACCTTACTAAAATATCTATGTTACCTGTATTACTAAGTGCAGGCTATTGATAGTATCCTATTGTCAAAAATTCCTGAGATCAGATCCTATTTAGACTGAACTAATTAATAAGCTTATGATCAAGAATTATATAAACCCAATGTAATTATTATCCTTAATCCTTATCTTAAAAGATACGTTTATTTAGTTGTCAAGAAAGTTGATCTCAATACTCAGAATTTTTAAGACATTCCTCTACAATGTTATCCCTATATTAGCATAAACAGACTTCATACCTAGATTACTGATCATAAAATATTCTGTTAATTTGAAGAGACATCTTTTCTAAACCATAATCATCCATGCTACACTTGGTTTTTCAATAGTAAGCATATTTAGATACCTGACTTTATGAGATCTATTGAGCATATTCAGATACTTGTCTTTATGAAATGATACATTCTCATCTGATAGAAGAAAAATCTATAAGACAATATCACAGATTCTAAGCATTGAGTATATGGTATACTAATGTATAAGCCTTGCTTAATCTATTTGTAAATTGGAGTCAATAAGCTATTAAGTGTATAGACATTATCTGTTTGTAAGCTTTTAACTTGAGGTTCATTAAGAATTAATGTTTCGTAGACCAATAGGGATTAAAAGGACCTATTACCACTATTCAAAGTATTACTTATAATCAAATGATTTGATGAGATCGACATGAGACATATTAGAAAGGTTATCTTGATGATTTTCCTAGACTCACTCAATCTACATTAGAGACTCCTATTTTCTCCTTATTGGGATACTTGCCTTCGTCCAGCCACAGGTCAATTAGATTTTTGGGACCATATTCTATAAAGCTCTCCATATCTTTAATTCCTACCTCATCTAGGTTCCAGTAGTCATAGAACCAGCATTCCTTCTCTGGTTTACGGACATGTAAGTATTGTAACAGAAATGTTGTGTTTCTGATAATTATGGCCTTTCTCTCTTTGAAGTCCTTCACCTTAATAGATGAAGATGTGAAGATGGGTGTTTTATCACTGATTCTTGTCTTGACGATAAAAGGGTTCCTTTTAATAAATAGGAGGACTTTGTCCAAGTTGCCCAGATATCTTTGTTTAAAGATTTTATGACTAAGATTCCATATCTCCTATTCTTGGAGATCCCAGGTAGAAATTACAGCTACAAACATGGAAGATATGTTAGAGAGAACCATGTAGTTATCCTCTAAGTTGATAAAATCTAGCCCTAAAATGCGTAAGACAGCTCTTATAATAAGGGAATGTTTATTAACTAGGATCTTCTTGACATATTTTGGCATAATTTTGCCTTTGAAGGCCAGTTGTCCCTTGCTACATGAGAGTTCCAATGACGTTTCCATGTTGGCCTATGATTATTTAGGATAGATAGGATCGGGTTAGAGGGCATGGTTATTTATAAGTATAATCTTCCACTGTCCTGACTATTGAGTGTCTACGACTATTTGTATTTCTTGGAATCTCTACAGCTATTTTTTTTAAAGCTTCTTAAGGGGAAATGAGACATTTTCTA
The DNA here is from genome assembly GCA_027943335.1 of Chamaecyparis obtusa. Taxonomy (NCBI): domain Eukaryota; kingdom Viridiplantae; phylum Streptophyta; class Pinopsida; order Cupressales; family Cupressaceae; genus Chamaecyparis; species Chamaecyparis obtusa. The sequence continues at coordinate 2,698,705 of BSBK01002406.1, forward strand.
TATTTATGAAGATAATATAATGCTTCTATCCTTGATAAAACTTTGATTTCTACAATGCCCGAAATTTAGATACATAAGATGCAATGACAGTGCTTCTAAGTAATACTTTGAAATGAAAGGAAAAACATAATCCTGTATGCTATTTCATATTCTAAAATATACAAAAGAGGAAAAAAGTTGAAAGTCAGAAAGAGAATCTAACTGTACTAAGATAGATCCTGCTTGATCTAGTTACAAACATCAATATAATATTATAACCACCATCATCCTGTATATTTACATATTGTTACCATATTGTAAGGTGCTATTTACTTACAACTATATAATGATTGCTTGAAACTATAGTAAATACTAGATACCATCAAGTCCTACCTTGTAAACCGACTAAACCATATTCAAATAACCAACTAATTATAGATTGTCTTGTTTTACTTTGGGAGTGATATCTATGGTAGTGAGCAAAAAGAAAACATTAACTCTTAAGGTTCAAACAGAATCATTTTTTTGAACCCTCGAGCAATACCATATATGATCTTCCTTTCTCATTACGACAATACACTCATCCTCTGGATCCATCTTCTTCGCATGGCGGGTGCAGCGCTGAATCTTAGGTGCCATAACATGGATCTTAGATGTCTCTACTTCCTCCTTCAATCGAGATATGGAATCCTTCACTTCTCCAAAATTTGAGGAGGTCCCTTATATCCATCTCAGTCTGAAGTATTTCATTGTACAGAAAATCCAAATTTCTTAGCATTTCTGGCCAATGAGCGTCAAAACGTTCTTCATCCTTGAATGTTAACATTGGAATGCATTGGGCTTGAGGGATTTCTACAAGCTTGATAATCTTGGTTCTCATTTTAGTTTCTAGATATGGGATACTAAGCTGATTATCGATACAAAAAACCATTTTATCTAACCCTTCAAGGAGATCTTCATTAAAAATTGAGTTAGCCACTTGAATGATATCTTCTTTCCTTTTCCCCGCAAATACTAAGATGGCAATGAACATACCTATAACCGCTCCATTGGTTCAGAAGGTGAACTCGTAGTCAAAGAAATGGTCTCCCCTTGCCTTTTCAATTGCTCTCCTTGAGGAATTCGACAGGGGGTTGAGTATCTGATTCCACCTCTCAGGAAAAATATTACCCCTGAATGCCATAGCCCGATTGTCCTTGTTTGCAAAGGTAGTTAATTTTGTTTCCATTGCTGCAAGAGGTTTGTATTCTAGCAAGACCAGTTGTGAGGCTTAATCTGAGGGGATCTTATAGGGATGAGAAAAAGGGAATTCCAATACATGATTATCTGGAGATCTCTCCCTTACTCTTCACGAGCCACCTCTTGTGCATTGGAGATAATTAGTACATTTCAGCACGATCTACTGAAATGCACTCATAGTTCAACTACCCATGGATGCAAACCGTTAATAATTTTGTTTCCATCTCTTTAGGGAGTTAAAATTGACAGGATGTAGGTTCTAAAACAATCAAAGACAAAGAGTTTATAAACTCTATACTCACAGCTCTATCGCCTATCCTCATATCCTTTATGAATATTAGTGATTATTCATGATTTAAAGACTTCCTGCATGGTCTATCATTCCATCATATTCGATGGTTCTTTCAAAGAAATATGGTTGTTATAGCAAGTCTAGAATGTTTATTCCTAAATAAGAAAATCATTGATTAGTTATGTGTCTCTAGTTTGTCTTGTACCATGTGAGTATATCCTAATATTAAGAGTGTAAGGTGTTAAATAATGATTTCATGATGAAATCATTGTTACTAAAGCCTATCACAAATATTCCTAAAATGATTTTAATCATATTGCTTTGGTGATTATCAGTAATTTGCCTAAAAATATTAGATCTATCTAGGAGCACCTGGATCTCTACTGTATACTACGAGTTATCCCACAAGAGACATATCCTAGAAATTACATGGTTAATGTCGGAAAGGCACAATATTAAGGATATTGATTAGAGTATTCTTGCATAGAACTGATATTAAAGAAAATCTCCAAGGTTAAGAAAAGATTGGTTGGATTAGAGGGGAAAGGCTAAGGCTATAGAGTACTCTTTCTAAAATAATCCATATGTTTCCTAATGCTGATTTGGAGGGATTGAGACTCATGAGAACCCCATAAATGGCACAATATTGGGTAGAACACCCAAAATTGCTCCTAAGGCTTCAAGAACTCATATTGATGCAACTAGTATGATTAAGTTGATTTTAAGCCCAAAATAGGTGTGATATGATGCTATGCTTATGCAAAACAATGGAAGAAACTAGGTTAATCCATTAAATCTATCCTAAGATGTGCTAGAAAGCTTGAAGAAAACAATGAAATCTAACAATTAGGATGATTATGCTAAAGCTAGAACTAATTTAACATGATAACAATGCATGAAGATGAAAGACTAAGCTAATGATTTGCACTTGGAAGGAGGAGTATTTATAGGATTTTGGAAAGGGTTGGGAGGTTAAGTCAGGGTTTGGGGTAAGGTTAGGGGTTGAGGATAAGGATTGACTTCTTCTAGAAGAGTCTAGGCTTTTGGATGAGGAAGAAGACTTTCTAGGAATTTAGGAAATAGATAAAGGTTTATTTATTTCAAAAGGTTTTAGGTTTTGAGGATATTTATTAAAATATATTTAATAAACATGAGGATTCAATATTTAATCTTAATTAAATATTTTTGAGTTGGGATTAGGGTTAGGAAATGATGGAATCAACTTTTAATTGAAATTAAAGAGGGATTAGAAGATTCTAGAAGAGGTTTAGGATCTTTAGGATATTTCTAAGGTTTTGGGAAAAAATAAATAAATTATTTATTTTTTGGTTTTTTGGTAAATTTATTAATTAAATAATTAATAAATAGGGAAAAGGTGTTTAAATAAGATTTAAACATTTTTGGGAGGGATGTCTTAATTAAATATTTTTAATTAAGATAAAGGGATTTAATGACATAAAAAAATAAAATAATTAATTATCAAATGATGATGTCATTAGGGGTTTTTCAGAAAAATAAAAATACTTTATTTTCTAAAGGATTTTTAGGTGTCTACATTTTGCCCCTCTTTGATGTGATGCCGCAAGTGGTGTGGCATCAAAGACAAGAAAATAAGATGCCCCAGGTTAGAATTTAGAGGAATAAGGGGTTGTGCCCCCTCGAGAAAATAACGTAAAGAGGAAACTTGGTGGAATTTTCTCGAAAGGAAATAGAAAAAGGAAGGACTAAGGAAGAAGGGAGGATAAATAACCAAACTTATAAGAGCAAAGATGTAGGAATGCAAGATGAGATGGAACGCAAAATGCAGGATGCAACTAGATGAAAATGCAAGATTAATCTATATGATGTAGGATGTAGGGGATTTTGGGAGCTCCAGGTGCAAATGTGGAGAGCATAACCTAGTTTAATATAGCAATGCTAGAGACCTACCAAGGATACTAGGATCACAAGGCTTCGTCACCAACGTTGCATAGGACTGACGCTAAAAAGACACACAGGGTTGCCCCAACATCACACATGATCCTGAGAAGGAGGCATGGTGGAAACGATGCTGGAGAAACCACAAGAAAATGACATTTCCCAAGTGCACCATGTAACCCAGAAGATCACTTGTGAAATGTGCAAGGGTCACATCCGACTGACTCATAGGCAAAATCAAAAGATCAAAAGACCTTGCCCCAGATTGTCCTCATTCACAGGGCACCATGATATAAAGGATCGTGGTGACTTTGAGGAGAGAAACAAATGAGAGGTCGTAAAAGATTAACAAGATCCAAAGGACAAAATCCAAGACCAAAATGAGAACTCCAAAAAGACATCCTTTGCCAAGGAGAGAGATTTGATGTGACTGATTTGATTGATGGTGGGAAGATTGGTCTGAACATGTGGAAGGATACATCGACATGGACCTGGTGTGATTGGTGGAAGATTAGGTCTGACAGGAGGAAGGATACATCCTCAAGGACCCATTGAGTGATGAGAGAATGAGTGTTTGTTGTTCGTTGGCAAATGATGTAGTTTAAAGATAGTCATGACGATCAAGGATAGTCGACAATTGATATTGCTGAAGTACAAGGCTGGGTAGGACAAGATTTCTGATCAAACGTTGTTGTAGGACTGACGAGGATATGTACAACAAGACGCGAGGATATGCATATGGATGGGGAGATATTTACAATGGCAATGTATAGAAGCTGAGGATTAGGATGTACAAAGAACCTGGGGATGAAGCTAAAGCTTCAAAGATATGAAAGATGATGCCCCAGCTAGGCTGGAAAGCCAAGATGGATGGATGGTGGATGGTGTGTCCTGAAATGACACGGATATGGGAAAGACGTATCCCAATGATGATGATTGGATTGAGATCAAGGCTTGCTACAAGAATAGGAACAAGAATAAGGATGTGATGGGATGGATTGGCTTGATTTTGGATAGCTAAAGGATGTGGAGAGGATTGGAAGATTGTCAAAAGACTACTAGGAATGTTTGGATAGGGATGAATGGAATTGGATTGCAATAAGGTTAGCCTATAGCTAGATACCAATGACAAGGGAAGATACCAGGTGATGGAAAGATGGAAGAAATGCTTAGGATGAGGATGATGGAACTGCTAGGAGATTTGGATGGAGGAAGATTTGGATTTGGATGGAAGAATGCTTGAGGATTGGATAGAGGAAGATTTGGGGAGATTGGATGGCAGATTTTCTTGAGGATTTGGAAAGAGGAATGCTTGGGGAGATTGGATGGTGGATTTGCTTGAGGATTTGGGAGATGGAAGATTTTGGATGAAAGATAGTCTCCAAGGAATATGTTACCAAGGAATAAGATGCCCCCTACTTAGGATAGTTCATTCATTCAGAGGCAGTAGGATGGGGTATGATTGGATGGAAGAATTGCTTGGGATTTGAATAGAGAATTGGTGGCTAAAAGAGGGTGATGGATGCCAAGAAGGTGTCCAAAAGCATGTATACCTAGTAGTCTTTGTTTTGTTATCAAGATCCAAAGGAAGATGATGGAGGTGAGAGATAAATGGGATGGAGGAGATGCTAGATAAGATGAAGAAAGGAATGGCCCCCAACTGCAGAAAGGAATTGGGGGGAGTCTACGCATGATGCCTGTTTGACAAGTTTTCATCATGGTACTTGTCCAAGGTGCTTGAATTGACAAGTTTTCACCATAGGACGAATGCTTTTTTCTCTTTTTCTTTTCTTTTTTGATATTTTTCTCTGATTTTTCCAATTTTTATGGATTTTTCTAATTTTCTACTAACTTTGTGCTGATCTTTCACTGATATTCTGATTTTTTGCTGACAGGATGCTGATCTTCTAATATTGCTGATGTGTTGCTAACTTTCTTCGCTGATTGGATGTTGATCTTCTGATATGTTGCTGAATTTCTTCTCTAATCTTTATGATGTGCTTGGATGTTGGTACAACTTTATTAGGATGGAGAGATTATGCAAACACATGGATTAGATGGGGTAGATGGGAGATATGGTGGTAGAAAGTGTTTGGATGGAAAGATGAGAAGTGATCATGTTGCACGAACGGTGGATGAAGTGGACGAGAGATGGATGGCAGATGTGGATAGCATGGAGAATTTGTGCTAGCAGATCTTGGATCAGAGTGACTCAAAGTAAATTTAGGAGATGGAGGAGAGGAATGAATAGCTGGTGGATTAGAAAATTTGGATGCCAGTGTGAATATTTCTGTTAGATGCATTACATCTTTTTGCTTTGGGATCCACATAATTTTTGGTTTAGCTTTGGTGGGCCTTTGTGGCCATTGGTATGCATCAGATTTTTCTTTGTCTTTGTTGGACCTTTGTGGCCATGTAGTGGATTTTGCTTGTGCTTTTCTAGGCCTTTGCAGCCATTGGGATGCATTAGATTGATTGATTGGATTTTGCTTTGGTTGACCATGTCGTTTAGGCTGGACATGACAATCTTTGGATTTTTGTGGATATTTCCCTTTATGAATTTTGGATATGGCACCCAAATTGCGAGAAGCATTGGAAGGAATATGAGGAGCTATGTGGGATGGAGGGAATATGGATGGAGAGGTGGAAGGAGATTGGTAGATAGGATATGTGGAAATGTGCCTTTGTTTATCCTAACTAGGGATGCTTAGAGTTTGGATGAAGGACTGAGTAGGATAAGATGGGGGATGATATTTTGGGATGTAAGGCCCCAAAATGGATTTGGTATGTAGAGGATATGTGCTGGTAGATTTTGGGACATAGGGACCCAAAATGGATTTGGAGAATGAAGGAGGAATATGATAGGTTGTCCTTGGTTGTAATGATGGAGGAGGAGGAATGGCATTGTATGCTTTGAAGGGATGATGGGAAAATGAAGTGGTGTTTTTGGAAGGATGCTTGAATTTAGCTTTAGTTGTACCAACATTTATGGAGGAAGTGCCTTCTTCAGATGTGTGACCAATTCCACATGATTTTGGATGTTTCTTATCCTGAACGGGCTCCAAATTTCCTTGTTCATGAGCACATAGGCCTTTGCCTTGATAATTCCATTTCTTGAGCATTTTATCCAAAAAAGGATATTTCTGACGTGGGGAATATGATAAACATCCAGTTTCTGGTTCCCTAATGGAAGATATGGAACTTATTGCTTCTGCTTCAAGTGGGATACCTTTGACAAATGTAAGTGGTCCAAGAGGATAAAGTGATGGCAGTGTGATAGTTTGGATTGGAGGATCCTCAAGAGGAGAGGATAGGATGATGGGATCTTGACTGGGATTGGGGGATGGTAATGGATCTTCAAATGGAGAAATGGGGATTGTAGGATCTTGAAGTGGAAGATTTTGGATTATAGGATCTTGGATTGGAAGATTTGGGATGACGGGATCTAGGGTTGGGGGTGATGGAAGCAATAGAACATGTAGTAGAGGAAGTGAAGGGATTGGATCTTGATTTTCTTCGATGGGTACTTCAACATGCTTTTGGACAAAATCTTGACATGATAGGATTTTTTTGGATAAAATGCTGGGGGATGTATGGATGGACTCTTCAGATGGGGTGGATGGAAGGATGGGAGATTCTGCAGCTGTGATGTCTGGGAGAAGGAAGAACTTTTCAGATGGTATGGATGAAAGGATGGAAGATTCTACAACTATGATGGTAGGAAGAAGGGTGAACTCATGAGGCTCATCATATATGCTTTGGATAAATGCTAGGAGGAGGTGATGTTGGTGGGGATTGGATGAAAACTTTAGATGGAAGGGACTCAATGATGGTAGGAGATGGAAGAGGATCAATGTATAGAAGATAGATGACAGATGGGAGCAATGGATGGGCCTCATCAATGATGGCTTGGCTCTTCAACTTTAGGAGTGGGATTTTTTGTTGGCTTCCTTGTGAAACTCCTTGGAGACTTTCATGGTGAAAAAGGGTTAGAAGATGGAGGAGATGGAGAGCTAGGATAGTCCTCACATGATGATGGGCTGGAAGATGGTGAACCTGTTTGAGGGGATGATGGTGGTGATGATGAGTTGGAGGATGGTGGGATTAAATAGTCCACATAGGTAGGTTTTGAGGAAGTTTGTGAATTTGATGGAATTTTTGGTGAGGTAGGGGTGATGGTTATAGGATATGAAGTGGATTGAGGGATGCACTCTTTTTGAGGAAGGGGATTTGCAGCAATGTATGCGAGAATGGAAGATGATAGATTTGAATAGAAGATAGCAGATTGTGGATTTAGATAGGATGGGAGATTAGGGTAATGGATTGAAAGACTAGGATTTTGATTTTGAATCGGGATTGGAGGATAAGTGGATGGAGGATTTGGATAAAGGATGGGAGGACTAGGATTCTGGAATTGAGAGTGATTTGGAGGAAGGGTGGATGGAGGTTTTAGATAAGGGCAGTAGCGTGAAGTGTTTCTATAGGAAGATGGTGGTTGGAATACAACCATAGATGGAGGTGGAGGTATGAAGGATGCATATGGAGGATATGCATGCTTAAGATATGAAGATGGTGTGGATGAATAGGATAGTGGATTTCCCTTGCCAAGGACATGAAAGGGAGTGCCAATGGATAAATGTGAAGGTATGATAGGATATTTTGGAGGAATGATTGGATGTTGGGGGATGTTTGGAGAAAACTTGCTAAGATTTTCAAAATATGCATCGTGATCTACAAGGCTTTCATCATCTTTGGGATAGGATGGATTGAGGGGAGAGACATAATAACCAAACTCATCATAAGAGTTTTGAGACATGCTGACTTGTGGATGAGTTGGATAGGAATGAAGAATGAAGATGGATTGGAAGACTAAGACTCAGATTGGGATGATTGACAAGATCAAACTAGGATTGGATTTGGCTCAAGATTGGAAGAAGACTGACTCTAGAGGAAGACAGACAAGGGGATGGGGGATGACCAAGATGACTTTGCTAACCTAAGATAGGAGGAAAGGATGACAAGAATGGATTGAATATGACTGGAAGACCATGATTTGAGATTCTAAAAGCTTTGGACATTTTTTGGATTTTGGGAGGATTTGGACTGACATGGTTGTTCTGAGTATCTTGAACCAAGTTTTAGATCAGTTTGATGTTTTTCCAATGGAAAAGGATAGATTTCAACAAAGATTTTTGGAAAAGCAAATCTCCACAAGGGATAAAGCAACCTTGTGGGATACAAACAAGATAACTGACTCTGATTCTAAAAAAGCTTTGAAAAGTGTATGTTCCAACAAGTGTTTTCATAGAGTTTTAACTGTCAAGCAATTCAAGCAGATCTACCTAAGGAAGGTGAGTATCAAAATCCTTGCCCACAGCTTAGTACCCCTTGAAAGGGGATACAAATGGTGAGTAATCTTGAGGTGATCTGGTAAACCCCTTGGATCAGTCCTTGCATAAGGATTTTGATACCTTCGGATGTACATAGGGTAGCCTCTATTTTATCAAGTTTGTAATGGTTTCGTGGAGTCCCCCCAATTAGTTTGTACACACGTGACTCACTTAAGAGCCTAGTTGACCATGCTGAAATAGTAGAGATTATTCACCTACCCCGAGCTACCATCAACATGCCTCGCCTGAGCTTTAGGAGATATAAGCGAGAATTTACTTAGCGCTTTATTTACATACTGATCAGGGAAGATACTAGTTTGAGGTCATTCTCCAAGGAGGAAGCACTTTTCTCCCCTGGACAGGCCTCGCTAAAAGTAAAACAAGTGAACTTGTCTGAGTTCAAGTGTTTTACGTTGCTTACTTTTACTGAAAATGAAAGCTCCTAGATGCACACCATGAAGAGTTCTTTTCCAAATTGAATTAAGTGTGTTTTGATTGAAAAACTTCTGAAGACACAAGTGTTTAGATTTTGAGTTGTTCTTTCTCCAAAAAGTAAGCGTTTTGAGCGATTGTAAGTTCTTTTCCTGAGCATTCAAGATTGAGATTGATGTGTTGCTTTAGGAACTTTGAAAAAAACTTTGTTTTGATCCTTAAGTCATTCAATATTTGATTTTACGTTTACTTGAACTGAAAAAGGAAGGAATAGAGAGTTTTGTTTCTTTTAGTGCATTCAAGAGTATGTTTGATTTTCAAAATGACAATGACTCTTTAGGATTTTAAGTCTTTTCCCTTATTTGCACTCAAGATTTGTTTTGACTTCTGCTTCCAAAGGATAAGCTTCTAGAGTAACTTTGATGCATGAATTTGAAAAGCACTCAAGATGTTTGTAAAAAAAGATGACATTTCTAAAGTCCTAGATTTGCATGATTGAAGTTCATTTTAGCAAACTGAAAGACTTTTAGGAATGATGTTGATTGCTTTTAGGACCAATTTAGGAAGACTTTAGCTTGTTTAGGACTGTTTAGGAAATGATTGAAAATGATATGCAAAACCCTTAGTCCTTTTTATGCACCAAAAAGATAGATGTGTTCCTATTTTGCATGAATGATTCAAAAACCTTTAGATTTGGAAACTTGAGGTTCTTTTTAGCCAAAATGAATGTTTAAACAATGTTTTGAAATTCCTATTTGATCAATCGAATTGATGAGCCTTAAGGCCTTAAGTTCTTGTTCTTAGTGATTTTGATGTCTCCCAAGATGTACCTGCAAGAAAAATAGAGTTTAGAAACTGTAAGAAAATTAAAGTTTAAAAAACCTTAAAAACATCAGATTACCTGTCTCTGGAATAAATGCGCAGTTACAGAGAACAAATGCGCAGGTTACAACTTTTGCACAAATGCGCAAGAACAGAGAATGTATGCGCAACTCTATCTATTCTGCTAAATTGCTCTTAAAATGCAAGTTTAAAAAAACAAAACATATGCGTAGCTCTGTTTGACATATGCGCAGCAATATTGAACATATGTGCAACAAAACTGCGCATTTATCACTTTTGAACATTTGCACAATTTAAGTGATAAATGAGCAGTTTTAATGGATAAATGCGCAGCTTTACAAATTTTTGTACAAATGCATAGTTGTGGACAACAAATGCACAAATGGACTGAGGATGAAATGTTACAACCTAGATTTTTGAGAAAAATTTGAGAAAAACGGCCAAGAGAAGTTGATTTCGGAGTAAATGATTAGGACAGGGGTCCCACCGGGCGTGCCAAAATGTGATCGATGCAAACCTAATTTGTTTTGAAAGGCATAGACATGTCAAATGTTAGCCTAAACAACATATACCTAACAAAAGCAAATAGTAATTCACAAAGTCATTCAGATTGAGCTAAAACAGATGCGCCCATGCACTGTTTGATTTGCTCATATAAAAGAATGTGGGTATGCTCTCAAAGCACCTGGAGCATGTTCCTAATGCTGATTTGGAGGGATTGAGACTCATGAGAAACCCATAAATGGCACAATATTGGGTAGAACACCCAAAATTGCCCCTAAGACTTCAAAAACTCAGATTGATGCAACTAGTATGATTAAGTTGATTTTAAGCCCAAAATAGGTGTGATATGATGCTATGCTTATGGAAAACAATGGAAGAAACTAGGTTAATCCATTAAATCTATGCTAAGATGTGCTAGAAAGCTTGAAGAAAACAATGAAATCTAACAATTAGGATGATTATGCTAAAGCTAGAACTAATTTAGCATGATAACAATGCATGAAGATGAAAGACTAAGCTAATGATTTGCACTTGGAAGGAGGAGTATTTATAGGATTTTGGAAAGGGTTGGGTTAGGAGGTTGAGTTAGGGTTTGGGGTAAGGTTAGGGGTTGAGGATAAGGATTGACTTCTTCTAGAAGAGTCTAGGCTTTTGGATGAGGATGAAGACTTTCTAGAAGAGTCTAGGACTTTCTAGGAATTTAGGAAATAGATAAAGGTTTATTTATTTCAAAAGGTTTTAGGTTTTGAGGATATTTATTAAAATATATTTAATAAACATGAGGATTCAATATTTAATCTTAATTAAATATTTTTGAGTTGGGATTAAGGTTAGGAAATGATGGAATCAGCCTTTAATTGAAATTAAAGAGGGATTAGAAGATTCTAGAAGAGGTTTAGGATCTTTAGGATATTTCTAAGGTTTTGGGAAAAAATAAATAAATTATTTATTTTTTGGTTTTTTGGTAAATTTATTAATTAAATAATTAATAAATAGGGAAAAGGTGTTTAAATAAGATTTAAACATTTTTGGGAGGGATGTCTTAATTAAATATTTTTAATTAAGATAAAGGGATTTAATGACACAAAAAATAAAATAATTAATTAAATAATCAATTAATTATCAAATGATGATGTCATCAGGGGTTTTTCAGAAAAATAAAAATTCTTTATTTTCTAAAGGATTTGTAGGTGTCTACAAATATCTTATGAAATCGCGCCAGTATACAGAAGAGATGCAACTTTAAAAAAAAAAAGGTCTCCTATAAGTATAAATGCCTGGTTAGTCATACCTCTAAACAAGGGTCTGGTTTCAATAAGAAATATACAGACCTACTAATGAAAGTTAAAATTCTCATAGAAACCAAGACTAGTGCTGGATGTATACTCCTATCTATTGGAAAGACTTGTGTCGATCCTCTCTAAGAGTAACTCTAAACAGGGGAAAAACATGTGTGATAGTTAGAGCCAAGATTGGTTGTTACAATAAAAGATATTATATCTGTGTATGTAATGGTGTCTAGTTAAAGTGAAATCTCAATTCTAACTAACTATTTTGACTGCCATGTCCTATATCCAAAGATTGGTGAATAGGAAAAATAAGAATATATCTCAATGTACCTAATCAAAAACATATGAAATTCATAATTCTATTTAGCTAACATGTATTCACATTTAGGGAAACAAACTTATTTTATTAATGTTAAATGTCTACTTTCAACAATCTACAAATCTTTGAATTAGCTATTTAAAACCTTCAAATAAAAACAGAGGATGTGTAATAAGGTTCTAGGTTATTGGTATTCATCTCTATATTATACAGTTAGATTGAGAGATGATTATGTTATGAGGGGGAGATGTAAACTGACTTATTCTAGTAAAATTGCTCCTATACCATTTCACCATTTGCTCCCTGGTTAGCAAGTTGATTTGCATTTGTATTCCCTTCTTTGTAAATATGTTTAATTTCATACTGGGGGATAGTATCCAAGATTATACTAATATCTTCGATTCTCGAGTTGAGTTTCCAATTAGGGGTCTTTCTAGTTCTGATTACACTAATGACTATTTGAGAATCACCTTCAACTACTAGTTTAGAGATACTGAGTTGTTTGCATAGTTTAAGTCCTTCTAAAGCTGCCTTACATTCTGCCATATTATTAGTTGTGGGTTTGATGGGTTGAGCATATTTAGAGACTATTTCTCCATTCCAATTGTGAATAACGCCACCAATACCTGCTATTCCAGGGTTGCCACGAGAAGCCCCATCAAAATTTAATTTATACCATCCTTCTCTAGGAGGCGTCCATTTACATGTACTTCTATTTGATTTTGATTTGGTTCCCCCTTTACCATATAGTGGTGGAATTGCCAATTTAGGCCACATGAGTCTAATATTATTATCCCAATGTTTAAATGAATTTTCAAAACTAATCTTATCTTGAAGTCTACTATTAGTTACTTCAACACTTGATGCTTCAATTTTGTTAACAATTGATTTCCACTCAAGTTTTTGGTTTGTGAATATCCTTCTATTTCGTTCTTTCCAGATTTCCCATACAAGAATAGAAGGGGAGATTGTCCAAATATCTTTGTACAAACTATCTTTGTTAAGGGCAGGCCATGCTTTAAGGTGATCTACCAAATCGAAGGGCATGGCTGAGTTCCAATTTAGGCAGTATCGTAACCATTTCCAACAGTTTTGGGTATAGGTGCAATTTAAGAGCAAATGGTTGGCATCCTCCTCTTGACATTCACATAGAGGACATCTGGAGGGACCTTCAAAACCTAGCTTTCTAAGTCTATCTGTAGTTAAAAAAAATTTTTGCAGAGCTGTCCATAGAAAAATTCCTGCCTTAGGAAGGCATACCTTATTCCAGCAAAGGTTCAGAGGGATATCTAGGGTATCCATGTTATGTTTCTGTACAATAGTTTTATATCCATCCTTCACGATATATTCTCCATTATTAGAACCAGCCCATATAAGATTATCTTTCCTATTTTTAATAGTAATTTCTTTGTCTTTGAGAATATCAATGAGTTTTTGTCTTTCTTTATAGTTTATTGGAATATTATTCACTGATTTCCATATTGATTCCTCTTCATTAATGATATAATTCTTTAAATATATTCCCTTAATGTTTTTGCAATCTTCAATAAAGCTTTGCGAAAATCCCATCTTATTGAGGGGTGTAAAGCCACCCCAGGAGTCTTCCCAAAATAGGGCCTTGTCCCCTCTACCTAAATCCCATGTGAGTAAATTATTAATGACTCCTCTAGATTCTTTAATAAAATTCCAAATACATGAGCCTTTAACATGGGTTTGTGATCTGAAGACATTGATGGGATTTGCATTTGGGATATATTTGTACAATAAGATTGTAGCCCATTTACTGTTTAATTCCTTGTATAATCTCCAAATGAGCTTGGCTCCCAATGCTTTATTTTGCCATTGGAGATTTTTAATACCCAATCCACCCTGGGATATTGGTTTACATAGGTTCTCCCATTTTATGAGAGCTAACTTTTTTTCTTCTGTCATGCCTTGCCAATAGAAATCCCTAAGGAGTCTGTCTAGAATAGCTTTGATATTAATTGGAAGAGGGAGTATCGACATTTGGTAAGTGGGGATAGCAGTCAGTACAGATTTAATCATTGTGGCTCTACTAGCTTTAGTAAGCCACTTTCCTTTCCAAGTGCCTTTTTTAGTTTGAATTTTGGAAATCACTTGTTGCCATAGCTTAGAGCTATGTAGACCCTTGTCAAGGGGAATACCTAAATATTTACAAAGAAACTTGCCAATTTTATAACCTAGAGTTTTGCAAATTTCATGTTCTTTGTTTGAAGGGGTATTGAATTTTTTTTTTTCAGATTTAGTAGGATTCACTTGCTTCCCTAACACCTTCATATATATGTCCAGAACATCTTTGAAAGCCTTAGCTTCTTTACAATTGGAGGCTCCCAGGAGTATAGTGTCATCAACAAATTGTTGGTGAGTTATATTTGGGACATGTTCTGAAACTTTCACTCCTGAGATTTTACCATCGAGATGGGCCTTAGTTATGGCTCTACCTAGAGCTTCAGCCATAATAACATATAGAAAAGGAGAATGTGGGTCTCCTTGTCTAATACCACAAGAGATTTCAAAAAAACCTTTAGGGGTACCGTTGATGAGTAATGAAATTTTGGGTGTGGAGATACAGTCAAAAATTAAGTTAATCCATTGTTTAGAAAAGCCAAATGCTCCCAGGCATTTACAGAGAAACCTACAATCTACTTTATCATAAGCTTTTTGAATGTCAATTTTAATAAGCATACATGGTTCTTTATTGTATTGAGCTGTATGTACTATTTCTTGGGTTATAATAATTCCATCTAGGATTGATCGGTTGGGGACAAAACCGGTTTGTTCTTCTGAGATAATAGTAGGTAGGACTATTTTAAGTCTATTTGCTAAACATTTGGAGATGATCTTATAAATGGTATTACAAAGGGAGATTGGACGAAAATATCCTGGCTTCGTACAATCATTTTTCTTGGGGATAAGTGCAAAAAATGTGTTATTGATTTCAGTTAATAATGTACCAGAGTTCCTGGTAGCTTCCACTATGTGCCATATATCTTCTCCTATGAAATGCCAACATTTTTGAAAAAAGCCTGCCTGAAAACCATCTGGTCTTGGGGCTTTTTTTGAGTGGAGCTAAAATAAGGCTTTTTTAACTTCTTCCAGGGTAAATTTTCTATTAATCCATTTATTATCTACATCTGTAACTAATTTTGGAATAGCCTTCAGCAATTTATTTTGTGCTTTGAGGTCAGCGGCCTCGTGATTGTTAATAAGAGAATGATAGAAGTGAATGAATTGTTCAGAAATAAGTTTGGGGTCATCTAAGATTTGTCCATTTTCATCTTGAATATTTGAAATTTTATTTATATTCCTTTTATTGTTGGTACTATTATGAAATTTTTTTGTATTACAGTCTCCTTCTTTCAGCCATATTTCTCTGGACTTTTGTTTCCAGAATATTTCTTCTTTTAATAGAATCTCATTTTATTTAGCCATAAGTTCTTTTTCTTTAAAGTAACTTATTTCATTCATCCCTTGTTCTATGACTAGATTATTGAGGCATTCTAACTCTTGCTCAATTTGATTTTTTTGTTCAAAAATATTATTAAATTTATTTTTATTCCAATCTAGGATCTTGTGCTTAATGATCTTTAGTTTAGCTACTAGGCAATACATCTTAGATCCAGAGACTTTTATTTGTTTCCACCATTGTTCTAATAGGTGCATAAATTCCTCATCTTGGAACCACATGAATTCAAATTTGAAGGGGTTTCTAGATGGTTTACAATTTTCCGTAATAGAGAGCCTTACTGGGTAGTGGTCTGACCCTGCATTGGGAAGCATTTCTGCACTTAAAAGGTGATTAAAATTTCTAGTATCTTCGCTAATCATAAATTTATCCAGTCTTTCTGCAATGTGGCTGAAGCCTGATCTTCTATTGTTCCAAGTAAATATGCCATTATTGGTGTTAATATTGATTAAGTTATTATCCAAGACCCATTGTCTAAAATCTTTTTGTGACTGCGAGATATGTTGTGAACCCCCAAATTTTTCTATAATATCTAAAATGGCATTAAAGTCACCTCCTAATATGTGTATGTCTTCGGCATTAGATGAAATTTAATTTTGCACTTCCTACCATACTTTCCTTTTTTCTTCATTCTAAACAAGTCCATATATATTAATAAGTTTAAATTTTAGGTTCATCTTTAGACTATTGACACCTAATACCATCCAATTACTATTTTTAGCTAGTACCTCAATCATTATTTTCCTAGGGTCCCATAAGGTAGCGAATCCCCTAGAAGCTCCTATGGATAGGACGATCTCTAATTTCCATATGCCCAATTTAAGACTAAACTTTAAACTTTCTTCCTTATTTAGTTTAGTTTCCTTTAATATTACAATTTCTGATTCAAATGTATTAAGATATCTTTTAATTAATCTTTGTTTGTTAGGGGCATTCAAGCCCCTAACATTCCAGGTTGTTAATTTCATTGCCCTTGGGGAAGGCTCTTCCCCTTCCCAGCATTCAGGATATTAGATAATTTTTGCTGATTGTCAGCATTACCGGCTATAATTCTCAGTTCATTAATGGATTTCCTACCTCTCTTTTTCTTAGTCTTAAGGATATTTGGACATGAAAGATCTTCCCTATTCATAGCAATACCTAACTGCCTATCCTTGTTAGTAATCCCATTCAAACATCTGATAGATTCTTGTTCCACCTCTGCTAGATCATTGCTTAAAGGAAAAAACTTTGCATTGACGTTCTGTTCATATTCTTCTTGTCCTTTCTCTAAATTAATGAGACAATCTTCTTGATCTATAATGTCTTTGCCATAATCTTCTAAGATATTGTTCGAATTGGTTCCCAGTTCTTTATTGAGGGATTCAAGTTCTATAGGCACTAATACAGATGGAGCAGGGTTAATCTGAGATTCAATGTCTTGTTGATCCACTATCATGGCTTCTATTCTATCTATCTTAACATTCTTATTTAGCATAATGTTTTTTATTAAGAGTTCTCTTTGAAGGGCTAATTCCTCACTGTCACAAATCTCATCTACAACTATATCCATCAAATCATCTGTAACTTCTTCACCTAGATATTCTGAAATTATATTAACTTCACGAATACATTTCTCTTCTTCAGTTTCTATATCTGGTAACGTACCATCTATATGCTTACTTGTACTATCCATTATGTTATTTTCTATTGTTGAGGGTATAGCAAGGCCTGAATCACATTTCTATTCTTCATCTTCTACATCAGTCGGAGTATCTTCCTCAGGATTACTTATACTTACTGAATTTTTTGAGCCCTTGTTTTCAATTATTATGCCAAAAAAAGGAGCTTGATCCTTGTTGATCTTGGACACTTTACCTATCACATTCATTGGATCTTGAATTTTCTCACTTTTATTCCTATTTAAAACTAAATCTTGGTTCTCATCGATAATAAAAATAGAAGTGGCATATTTACTTTCTTGAGGGATTCCTAGTATCACATCTGTATTATGAAAATTATTATTAGATTTATTATTACCATGTGCATCTTCTTCACTGACATCTGTCTGAACTACCCCGAGCTCTTCCACAATATTATCATCCCTAATTAATCCAAAGGTGTGTATACAATCAGAAGTTTTGCTAGGGCTATGTTCTGCATTCTTGATCTTACTCTGAACTTCCTTTCCAAATCCTGCTACCAAAGGTGTAGTCTGAAGGTTATTGTGCTTGGGAAGTGAGGGAGCACTCACCATAGTCTTTCGATGCATGTTACTAATAACAAACCCTCCCTTATGCTCAAGAAAGTCTACCTTAATGTCCATATTCTTCATATGGAAATTAGGAGTTGCTATAGAACTGATAGGACAAATAGGGGAATCTTCCATCTCCTCTATGTAGTCATCAACAATAGTGGGATTGATGACCACCGTACTTGATTTAAAGCATAATCTGATAGGAGGGATTGTCCTTTTATGTAGATTCATTTTGAGTATAATTATTTTTTCTGCTTGATTATGCTCATTTTGAATAGTCCCTATAAACTTGCCAATACTATTACCTATTTTTCTGAGGGTTTCCTACCATGTGCATTCCAAGGGGAGGTTTTTAAGGAGGACAACTTTGTCCATCATAAAGCTAGTAAGTTTTTCAGGGTTGAAGAGGGGGATCCAGTCAAAGATAGTAAATGATATATGTCTGTATTTAGGGCATCCTTCTAATAGTATCTTCTTCTTCAGTTCTTTATTACTAAAATCTAGATAAATGAAAAACTTAGAAAGAATTGATACCGCTACCTTTTTTGCCATTGAGATTTCAACCAAGTTTCTATATCCAGGACTGAGGCTCCAACTCCATTCCATCTGCAAATTATCCCGAAACCTGCACAGATGCTTTGAATTTTTTCTATGCAACCATCTTTAAGATCTAGATTAGTGATCTCCCCTTCAGAATATGAATGATTTGGGTTAGGAGGGATATTGCTTGGTCGCTTGGATTCATCTACTTCACAAGAGTTTATCCTAAAACTATCAAATCTCCTATGAGGGGGAGAATAGACAGAGTTATGCTTAACTAATGCATGTTGATGAAGATTATTGACTTTTCCTCTACTGATTGTTACCAGGGACATAACAGAAAGATCTAATGAAACTTTAAAATCAGAATCAGATTGCCGCTGTTTAAACATACCTTTAGGGATGCGATGTGGGGGAGTGTATGGCTTCACACCCTGCTGACTCTGTGAAATGTTGAAGGGGCTGTGCGAATTTTGGGATATAACCAAGTTTTGCTGCATATCAATAGGGTTGAAAGAATTATCTTTTGAAACAGATCCCGAGAGGTGCTTATGGGGCAGAGAGTATAATATTGCTTGCTCTGTACTGAGCTTATCAAAGTTATTATTGAGAGGTAGAATGAAAGGCACTTGATGTTGAGAGTAGTGCTGCACTTTGTATTTCTTGTCATGCTGCTTAGCCCTCCTAGCATTTTGTCTGTGTGCTGGCAACCAAAAATTGTCTTGGACAGGATTAAGCAACTCCCGTGGTGGTGCCCTAGAGGTGTTTCTAGGGGAAGATTTCTTGATTATCCTGGCATCGTTGTGTATTGAAATCGATGGAGGCTTAGAGCACTGAGCATATTTGGTTTTACCAAAAAAGAGCAATTGGGCATCCAAGGAGGCCGTGGAGAAAATTTTTGATTTTGCATAAAAGGGCTTTGTCATTTTCGCTAAAGCAGAGCAGAGCAGAGCTAACTATATTTTATATTTTATTATATGATATTTATAATATTAAATTATCTTTCTATTATATTATACTATATTTATATCATTATTAAATTAAAATAAAATATTCTAAGATTATTATTTAATATCAATTATATTTTATACTATATTATATTATTTATTTTATATATTATTAATTAAATAAATTTTTATTTTATTATTTATGGTATTATATTAGATTATAATAATAACATATTTTAATTCTAATTATACTACTTCGTATATTATATTATATCAAAAACTAATAAAGTATTTTTTCTATTAATGTTAAATTATAAATATATGAATAATTATTAAATTATATGCATATTTATTCTAACTAAATTATATTATATTATTTAATATATTAAAATTATTATATAATTTTATATTATATTTTTATTAATATATGAATAATAATTATATTATATTAATATAATCTCAATTAAACTAACTTTTAGTAGGTACAATTCTTGGATATTATTTTGTGGGTGACTTACTAATGTATTCATACTTTATCCATTGTTTAAAAAAATACAATTGTATCAAATACACAATTCATTTTTTTAAAAAGAGCAAATTTTTTTTGCCTACATTTGGCACGAACTATGTTGGAGTGTTGTTGAAAATAGGTTTAATAATATTTAAAAATAAAAAATAAAAATCATATTTATAATTAAATTTTGAAACTAAAAATTGAAAATTTAAAATGATTTCTTGTGATTTTTGATCTTTTTAGTACTTCTCTATCTTTCCTATGACACTTTTTTCATTTGTAAAATATAGATGCAAAATATTTAACTTTATAATATCTAAAAATTAATTTTTGATCATCATATTGGATGAATGCGTTTGAAGTGTTATTACAGGAATGAACCAATTAAAATTTACCACGTTTTTTTATTTATTGTCGGATAATATATATTTATTCTCATCCATAAATTTTGTTGCAATCATGTTTATACTATTAATTTTTATAATATATTATGATTTAAATAACAACCTATGATATTATAATATATATTTATTTTTATTCATATTTTTAAAGTTTTTTAATTTTAATTTTTATTATATACTAATTATACATTAACAACTATTTATGTAAAAAAATTATGTGATTTTATTTGCTTATAATTTTTATTTTTTCTTTAGAAAATATTAATATTTAAATTAAACTATATTAAATTAATATTTAATATTATTACAATAGTTTTATTTTGAAAAACTTATTAAAATTTAATTTAAAAGATCAATTTATTTAAATTTATTTATTTATAATAGTTTTAATAAAAACTCTTTTATAAAAATTTATTACTTCTATTGTAACTATATAAAACATAATAATTAAAAATTAATATACTGTTATTTCTAAATTTATTATTTCTACTATTACTAAAAGGCAAGTACTCACTACGTGGCACTAGGCTAGGCAAGTACTATTGCATTCATTTTTGGATTTCTTCCATTAACTAATGATTAAAAAATCACATTTCTACTAATTAAAATTATTATTTTTATCAAATTTGTTACAAAATTAATAATTTGTATAGTATACATGCACATTTTTTATGTTTATAATTCAACAAAATTAATTTAGATCTCTTCTATTGGCTTAAAAATTCAGCCTCTTATACCGAATTTTGTGGAAGCACTACCTTATTGCAACCATGCCCTTAAAATAATTCATATTTATTTTAAAAAATATGTTATAATATAAATGCATGGTTTTGGATATAGATTATTTATTAACTAATGTATATTAAATTCAATAATAAAATTTGTTATATGTATTATAATTAGATGTTATATATTTAGATTATATAACATAAATTATAATTATAATCTAAATATTAATAAACTTAACTTTTTTATTATATATTTTATATTAATTAACTTATGAAATAGTGATAATAATATCTATTATTTATAATAAATAATGATAAGTTATATTTTAAAATAATAAATAATATGATTTCACATAAGTTATATGAACTATATTAAATATTATTAAAATTGTTCCTTGTTAATTAAATGATGTAATTTATTTTGATTTTATTAATTTGATTTAAATTACTTTTCTTTTGTTTTTATTAATTTGATTTAAACTATGATAATTAAATATCTTAAAATTGTAAAACAAAAAGTAAAATATTTATAATTCTTATATATTAATAATTCTAAATTAATATAAGACTTCACCTATTATATCAAATAGCTATAATATTAATTACATTGTATTAATACCAATTATACTTGTACTTAGTAACTACAACAATGGATATTTGTTTATCTTTAACTTATCATTATTAACTTAATATCCAACTCCTAATCAATTAATCAATCTAATTATATTTGTATGAAATAGCCATAATACAATTTGGAATTATAAGGCAAGTACTTTGCCACTTGCATCAGTTTTTGAGTTTTTTTTATATTAGCTCTTCTACACCAATCAAAATAAGTTATGCAATTTTTTTAACTTTATAATATCTAGAAATTATTATCGCATTATATAATTAAATAGATTTAAGTTAATCTACAATGAAACTTATAATTAAATCCTGCAAGTACTAGCCACTGCATGGCACTTGTTAGTACTTGCTCGTAGGCTAAGTACTATTGTATCAGTTTTTATCATGACGAATGTATTTTAATTGTTATACACAGATTTCTCGCACTGTGAAACATAATATTTTATAAAATTTATTTTACCTCCATACTCCATCTTTTTCGCCGTCTAATGCATTTCTACTGTCAAGATACTTGACTTTAGTTATATAATTAATTTCAATTTCAATTTTAATTTATATGTAAAATGATTTGTAATTATAAATAATTATAAAATTACTATAATTATAATTGTAATAATAACTTTGTTTAACTTTATAAATAATTATAAAATATTATTTATAATATATTTAAATTATAATTTTTTTACTTATAAGCTCATTGTTATACTTTACAAAATAATTTAAATTAACATTAAAATAAAATAAAATAAAATTAACTACAATTTCTAATTTATATTATTAAAATAATTATAATGAAAAATAATTTCTTATTGCTACATCTAAAATTATTTAAACTAATATAATTATTATCATCAAATTTTATAATTAATTAAAATAGATTTATAATAAATATAATAAAATACATTTAAATTTATCTACAACTAAATTTGTTTAATATTTTCTTAAATTATTTTTGTTGGCACTTAACAAGCTCAGTTATACATACACTGTATTGCTATTGTAAAACTTATGACACCTTTATTTTATTCTCAGAAATAATTATTTCCTCTTCCTTATTATTTCAATTATATATTACTTTGTCACCCAATTTATATATTTTTAAATTATTTTTTGTTAACAATTAACAACCTCACACCATTACACTCTATACTACTGTCGCAATAAAATAAATTTCAAATAATAATCATATATAAAATTGTACCATCTCATTATTTTTCCCATCACTTGAAACATGATACAATACTTCAACATATTTTACATTTTGATCTTTGTAGAGAATCCTCAGTCTCTCAAGATTTTTTCCTACTTTAAAAGGAATCATGTATGACTAAGGTTACACTGCCCCACATGACCTAGAGCTCCTCCAACGAGAAATCATGAACTATTATTCTTAATTGTCATTGAACAACAAATAATTTAAATAACAATTAACAACCTCACACCATTACACTCTATACTACTGTCACAATAAAATAAATTTCAAATAATAATCATATATAAAATTGTACCATCTCATTTCATGAGCACACCATATTTTTCCCATCACTTGAAACATGATACAATACTTCAACATATTTTACATTTTGATCTTTGTAGAGAATCCTCAGTCTCTCAAGGTTTTTTCCTACTTTAAAAGGAATCATGTATGACTAAGGTTACACTGCCCCACATGACCTAGAGCTCCTCCAACGAGAAATCATGAACTATTATTCTTAATTGTCATTGAACAACAAATAATTTAATTAAATATTTACAATTTTTTTTGTTGTTGCTTTTGGAGACGAAATTTCTACACGGTGATAACCAGATGGGGAGCCAATTCTCTCTCGGGCGCTCACAGAGGCCCTCAACACTGTATGATCCCCTTTAAATAGGACTAAGTGCCCATCTTCCATTTTAGCATGCAAAGACAGGCTTTCCTTGTGCTGAAACCCTAGCGCGGAGAAAATCACCAAACCCTGCGAAAATTTTCAACACAGGTATTGCTTTCGTTTTTTTACTTCATTTTTTTTGATGTTTTCGACCGATTGCACGAGTTGAGACTGGTAGGGGCCGAAACCAGTTTGCTTGAGTTAACAATTGCAAAAGTGTGGCCGGTGCAATTCGATTTCCATTTATTTATGTTTTTTTGCGTTTTCTTAATGCATTTGAGAGGTGGAGTAGTTATATTGCTTAGAGCCAAAACGCTTTTTGTAGGAAGACGGAAGAGAACTATCACAAAACCCTACGAGAGCCTTTAGCTCGAGATAAGCTTGTTTGTATTTTCGTCATTTTCTTCGATTTTTTCCTTCCTTTTACTTATAGAATGAGTAGACTTAGTTCGACAAAGCCGAATTCAAATCGCTGTTGAATTTCGTGTGTTAGGGTTTTGAAAACTTACGCTTTCGGGTTCTAGGAACTCCCTCTGTCACCGAGAGCAACGGAACTTATCAATAGCTTTGTGGAGAAGTTGTATCTGGTGTGATCATTTTGCTTATTTTTTTTTAGTTTTTTCGATGTTTGTTTCGTCTTTCAGAAACAGAGAGTAGAAATTTAGAAAGATTTACGATTTTTGTAACAGATATATATCCTTTACTTTTGTCCATAGTTTTTAAGCTTCTCGAATGTTTTCCTTATAGAATACGTGAGCTGTATTTTGCTGTTCTGAAAAGCTTAATGCACTTGAATTTTGCAGGCACAGGTTTCAAATCTCCTGTCTTCAACATCCGTTGGAAGCTATAGACCTTTTAAAATAACAGAAGACTTGCAATTATTTTTTACTGCAGGTATAAGTTAGAACACGTATTATTTTTAACTTGATATTGTGTTTCTTTGGAATTCTCCTTTCTGAGAAAATCAGTGGTATTTGATCCTGCGATTCCATGCCGAAGAGAGTTTTGAAACTTTTGTAGTTCATCATTTTAACTTTTAGGTCTTTATATAAGTTAAGCCAAAATGGCACGACATTATGAGGATGAGGAGGAAGAGGAAGAACCAGAAGAAGAAGAAGAAATGGATGAAGAAGAAGAGGAAGATGATGATTACGAGGACGTGGGTTCAAGTCGCAAGCGCAAGTACAAGCGCTCTCAGTTCATTGATGATGTTGCGGAAGAAGATGAAGATGAGGAAGAAGATGAGACACCCAGAAAGAGGAAGCACAGACGGGCCTCAGCATTCATTGATGACACGGCTGTTGTTGCCAGTGATGAAGATGAGGATGAAGAAGAGGGCGAAGAAGGTATTTTTCTTTCATGCTACTCTTTATCAAATTGAAATGAATGTGAGCTGAGATGGCTTTCAACTTCCTTTAGCTCTAACTTCAAATCAATAGGCAGGACCAATAAGACTATCAATTTGCTGAGAAGATTGATTTCATTGGTTTTCAATTAATGAATTTGAATGAATGAGAAAAATATGAAATATAATTATAGCAATATGAATGATGATGCAGGATACACTGTGTCTTTCATTTGAATGCTGACTATGAAAGTCAGCCTTTTAGGTATTTGAGGGTAATGGTTTAAGAAATGGTGCTGCGAATCATTCTCACCATAAATTGTATACAACTTATAATATTTTGTGTGCATTTTCTGATCTATGATTTTTAAAAGGAGTTTGTTTATTTTCTTTTTTGGAATGAACTGTTTCCTTCTCAAGCAAAAGACATATATGAGATGGCCATAGTTTTCCCCTTTTTAGTAACATGAGATGAATCTTTATTCAACAGTATAGTAGATTTCTTAATTTTAGGAGGATGTTTTAGGATGCAGGATATACTTTTTGGGTGAATTTTCTTATGTTTTTAAAATGGGGAGTCGATTTGTTTTCAATTTGAAACTATCCATCCCTCTATCAAAAAAATAGAAACCATATTCAAGATGCCTATAGATTTCCAATTTCTATGGCAAATTTGGTAGGATGAATTTCTAGATCCAAATGCATGATATATTTCATTTCCAACAATTCAAGCCTCACTAATGGGCTCATCATTGGGGAAAAAAACTATTGTATTATGACAACAACTACGCAGTTGGATCTAGAAGTTCTTCCTTCAAAGTTGCACTGCAAACACTATCTCTGCAATACAGTAGAGTTGGATTTTATGGGAAAGCATTTTTTCATGTTTGGGATAGGAGATTATGGTTATATTGCATGATTTGGATGGCTTTGTGAATTGTTTGTGTCATTTTGGATCCATTAAATTATAAGTTAACCTCAGTTTTCCATCAGATGAAGTCCTAGAAAAAATAATTTTTTCCCATGATTAGAAATACTATGGATTTGGTTTTTTGGCTTGCTTTAGTTATAGTAAATGGGAAGAAATTGTTGCTGATCTCTTTGGTAGTTTGGTGAAACAAGTCTTAGAATTCTCATTTTGGAGTGATTTGAAAACATAAATCCAATGTCTTTTAACCAAAAGTGGCTCCCCTTTCCATTGCTTGCCCAGTATTACCAACAAAGGAATGGCTTTACAACTGGACACAAGCAAAGTAGCTCTATACAACTTACCTGAATAATGACCAAAGTGAGAAATCTGGATTTCAATTTGTGGCAGGCAAAATAGTTCTAGACACAGTGGGAATTAAAAACTTTATGGCATTCCTAAAATTTTTCTTTTTGCTTGTGTAGCTCCACATCCTCTTCTCTGTTTAGTGAATATCTCTCAGGATTTTTCCATTGAAAATTATATTTTATTTATTTCCTTTTTAAAATTCTGGTTTACAGAGTAAATTTGACTGCATTTGAACACTTTTTTGGTGTATGCAGATTTTTTCTTTTTGCTTTTGTAGCCCCATGCCCTCTTCTCTGTAGAGTGAAGATTTATCAGCTGCTTCCACAGTATATTTTTTATTATTTTCATTCTTTTAAGCTCATTTATATGTTAGTTTTTTCATTAGGCTTAGTATTTGATGAATTCAGATTTTAATATTTTGGTTTTCAGAGTATATTTGATCTCATTTATTATCTTGTTACTCAAAAGAGGGAAAAAAACACCCCGCAAAATATCTAGGACTTTTGGATCTTTTAATGAAATTAACCAAATCTTTGCCTTTGTTGTGCTTTGATTGTATTGCAACAGCAAGAATAAAAAACAGATAAAAGAGGTCCATATGCAAATGATCTGTAATTTCCACTAAAACTAGATAAAAAAATCTTTTAGGGGAGAAAAGCCCAGTTAGTTGAGGCAATTGCTCTTCTACTCGAGTGTGTTCCTCAAATAGACAAGTAGATGTCTTTGTCAAGCCTATTACTTCAAATTTCTATTTCTAATAGATGCTATTTTTGATTCTCCCCCTCTTCTATTTTTAAAACCATAATATTTGCTCCTTTATATGACTGCTACTACTAGAACATCCTTCTTGTGCATTTGAGGGATCTAATGGAATTGGAAGTGGACAAGTCAACTGTTTCCTTGACATTCCAGTTGGGTCAAAACTGCAGTTGGGGGTTCAACCTTGCAAATATTGTTTTGATTGCAAATCTATTTCTGCATTCATTCTTCTGAAGTGTTTCCTTTTGTGGATGACATTTACTTCTGGATCCAAAATGGATCACACTTCATTTCTTGGTGGGCTTTTGGTCCCTCAAAAGAGGTCCATATGCAAACGATCTGTAATTTCCACTAAAACTAGATAAAAAAATCTTTTAGGGGAGAAAAGCCCAGTTAGTTGAGTCAATTGCTCTTCTACTTGAGTGTGTTCCTCAAATAGACAAGTAGATGTCTTTGTCAAGCCTATTACTTCAAATTTCTATTTCTAATAGATGCTATTTTTGATTCTCCTCCTCTTCTATTTTTAAAACCATAATATTTGCTCCTTTATATGACTGCTACTACTAGAACATCCTTCTTGTGCATTTGAGGGATCTAATGGAATTGGAAGCGGACAAGTCAACTGTTTCCTTGACATTCCAGTTGGGTCAAAACTGCAGTTGGGGGTTCAACCTTGCAAATATTGTTTCAATTGCAAATCTATTTCTGCATTCATTCTTCTGAAGTGTTTCCTTTTAGGATTTACTTCTGGATCCAAAATGGATCGCACTTCTTTTCTTGGTGAGCTTTTGGTCCCTCAAAAGCTTATCTTTGGGATATAATAAATTTTTTCTCCCTGGTGAAATTTTTGGATGTAATTGCTTAAACTACTTGTTGAAATTCAATTGTCCGCAATCACTTGTATTGCTCAAGACATTCTACAATGGTTGCATTAGTCAGAAGGCATGCTACACAGAAGTGGTAAAATTTGCACGTTGCAGTGAAAACATTGGGATAAAAAGATAACACAGTACATAGTCATATTGTTGTACATGCTCCTTTAGTTCTCACAGATTCATAAACCCTAAAATTCCCAATTCGGATTTTGACTGTGCTTGGGAATGACAATTTATTGAGTCTTTGTAATGTTCCCTATGTTGAAGTTGGTAGCTGCGTTAGAGATCTTCAAACCTATGATCATTTGCAGCAAAGTTCTCAGAAATTTTTGTGTACCTTTGTGCTCGTGGTTCTGTGCTTACCTTTTAGCTGGAATCATTCATTGTTTCTTCTTGATCATTGCTGCTGTGATGTTCTCATTCTTGCCGTCTCCTCCGTTTCATAAGAGAGCTATTTTATTCCTATTATATTTGCCTTTTACCATTCACTGAGTATAAATGGTGACTTGGCATCACATCTATTATCTGGCATATATTGACACGTCACCGTTTTGATTCCTAGTTGGCATCCTTATGCGTGTATGGGTTCCTCGACGGCATTGAAGGCTGGAGCTTCAGTTATGATTATTGTCAATAAATGTCTGTGTTTGTTGTTTCTTCATTTGATGATGTCGGTTCATGTTTTATTGGTGCCAGGTGTCTTTGGTAACCGTTGTCGCTTGGAGAGTATGGGCGACCGTTCATGTTTTCGTTCCTACTCAAGGCAATCGATATTATTCTTCATGAGAAGTTATGTTATCGACACTTATGTGAAAGTCATGCTTAGCATG
The DNA here is from genome assembly GCA_027943335.1 of Chamaecyparis obtusa. Taxonomy (NCBI): domain Eukaryota; kingdom Viridiplantae; phylum Streptophyta; class Pinopsida; order Cupressales; family Cupressaceae; genus Chamaecyparis; species Chamaecyparis obtusa. The sequence continues at coordinate 2,727,345 of BSBK01002406.1, forward strand.
GATGTGATATCCGTCTTGATGGTTGGACGACAATTTTGTTTTTACTGTCTGTCTTTAGCAGTGATATCGATCTTGATGTTTGTGTATTGCAGAGTATATGCACAATCAGTGATTGATTGATGCTTATGAATGTGATTCATATGTTTTATAAGCAGTTTTGTTATTGAGAGACTTTGATATTGTTGCAGCAAGGATTCTTAATTGACTGTGAGTAGACGTCAATTATATGGAAGGAAACTTCTTGTATTCGATTTGAGATCTGAATAAAGAGAATCTTTTCTAGGTGTGGCTGGGTTTTCCCCTCAAGTAGGAGGGTTTTCCCAGGGTAAATCATTGTGTCTTTTTGTTCTTGTGTTGTGGTTAAGATATCTGCTCTCTGTTTTGCTATTCTGGTTCAAAAACATTAACATCCTACTAGGAGGCTGCCAATTCCCAATGAGTAACATACATCATTATGCATTTAATCAGATTAAGTAATACAATTAATACAATTACCGATTCATAATACATACTTAATTCCATACTTCTCTCCTATTCAATAACCTTAAGAAATACGGAGATTTACTTGTCCTTAGGGCACTTGGAGACCAATCTACAATTAGACTCCCACAAGGTTTCCGAAACACATATGCATACCTATCTTGGGACTTCTCCCTCAAGGATTCATGATATATGTTCTTACCCCAACTTGGGAGTTTTCTCCTACATTGCAAGGTATTACTCCATCTCTCCTTGGCAAAACCAACCTATCCTCTTAATGATATTAGTATTAAAGTAATGTTATGTTTCTTTAATGGTCATCTTAGTTGGTTTAGAAAGCTTCCTTTCCTGTTTCTGTTAACAATTGTTTCATTTAGAAACATCGTCATGTAATCTCTTATAAATAGAGACTTTCGTCTCTATTGTATATATTGATTTATAATAACATGGTATCAGAGAGGGTCGATGGGGTTTTTTAAGCTTTGGCAATTTTTTTTAAATTCATCCGTGGAGATGCTAAAAGTTTCTTGAGAAAATGTTTAGAAGATCAAAGGTCGTTTGCAGAATTGAGAGATAGTTTCTGAATTTTTCATGGGATTGTGTATGCAAATCACGTGTTGAAAGATTGTGATTTTTGTTGCTTGCGTTTGTATCTTTTGGCTCACATCTGTATTTTTTGTGCTTTGCCGCGAGGGTTTATTTCAGGCGAAGTCAGAATCCTGTCCATGCTGTAGCCTTCGTTCATCCCCATGTTTTGACGCTTCTTTTGCAAACAGCTATGTTTACCCTTCGAGCCAACGTTGTCTTCTACATTTCTGTTTGTGTTTGTTTTTGAGCTAGTTTTTGTTTGCATCATTTTGTCCGTGACCTGCAAAGAACTCGTGGGTGTTTTCTTCTGCACAACTGGATTTGGGTGCTATTTTTCCCACATTGGGTAGTTCTTTTTTCTCTACAACCTGCAACTTCTGTTTCTTGTAGGTGACAGCTTGTTTTCATGCCATTTTGTTTTGTTCGACTCTCAAGAAGCTCGATGGCTTTGTGCTCTTCAAGCCTGTAACATCCAACCTCAGTTTGAAAATTTCCTGGTTGATTTTCTCTTTATTTTGCTACCTGTGCCTTTTGTCTTCTGCAATTGGCGGCTTCATGGCTGTTTTTTGGAAATTTTGGCTAGGGTTTTTCCAGTTTTCCATAAAATCGATGGTTGCCTTGATTCTCAACCTAGGGTATTTAACCTTGGACGTATGTAGCTAGTGCTATTCCTTTCGCAAGAAGGATTTGTTTTGTTTTTGGGTTTTGCATTTTTTTCGTTAAAAATTATTTCTTTGATTTTATAATATTCTCCTAAAAAATTATTTGGGCTTTAATCAAATTTTCTCCTCAAAAATCATTTCTGGGTTTTCTGATTTTCTCCCAAAAATCATGAGCAGTGTTGTTAGTCTTAGGGTTTTTTGATTTTTCTTGCAAAAAAAAATCATTGGAGGGTTTGACAATTTTCTCCACAAAAATTGTGGTTTCTCGTAGTTAGTTTTTGGGTAATAGTGGTCACCTGCAAATTTTTTTGCTCCTTTTTAAACAAAATTGTGTCTTTTTTAGAAGCAGTGGAGGGTTTGATGATTTTTTCCTCAAAACCGTGGTTTCAATTCTAGAAGCCGAACTTGGGGTCTCTAGCTAGTGGGAGGGACAATTTTTGTTTTCCCAACATTAGGTTGGAAGGTTTGTGGATATTTTGGTCATATCCAGAAGTTTTGCAGATTCAGGGAGGGACTTAGTAGCAGGCTCATTTTGCAGAGCGTTTTGAAGAGAAGGGGGCAGCCTTCTAGGCATTCATGACCAGAAGTTGGCAGCCTTCTATGCATTTGTGATCAAATGACTTGCAGATTATGTCTTTTGTAGGGTAGTTGGTATGAGGACCATTAAGGGAGGATATTAAAATAATGTAATGTTTCTTTAATGGTCATCTTAGTTGGTTTAGCAAGTTTCCTTTTTTGTTTTTGTTAATGATTGTTTCATTTAGAAACATCGTCATGTAATCTCTTATAAATAGAGACTTTCGTCTTTCTTGTAGATATCTATTTATAATTACAATTAGCGAGTGATTGATGAATAGGCTTATGTATATATTAGTATTTCATGTTTTACAAATATATATATATATAAAATATATAATGTAACTGATATATAATCCTGATTTCATTATTATATATATGAGACCATATAATGGTTCTTTATCCCTAATAGAGTTTAGATATGATATTCTGTAAATCAATATTCAACTCATAAATGCTTGTCAGCATTATAATACAATTCATCTCTTTTAATGAATATCAATTTTAAATAATAATTCATATTATACCTTTCTGATCCTCTTATGCGTGATCAGTATCCAATAAATTAATATTCTCTGATTCGACCTCACATATAAGAGGTTTTCCACTTATCGGTCTTCCCTTTTCACATCTATTCGATTCACCATAAATACCTTAACAGCTTGAAGGGCTGTATTGTTTGAATGCCTAAGATACATGTCTTATAAACAGATCACATCTCCTTATTGTGCTAATGATTAGTTTGTTATTTCTTAATCACTTCCTTAGTGAACAATACAATCCTCTTAATTTCCTCTGATTATTATGGTTCATATAGGCTAATCTTTAAAATTATTTCTTTACTCTAATCAATCTTCCATATATCACAACTATGAGTCTTGCATACATGGTCGATCTTTGTTCAGTGGTAATATTATTTGGTTTGATTCATTCTTGCCCATATCGACTCAAGTTCATTCGTAAAGCAAGAATCTTCACATTATTGTTTCCGTTGCTGACTCGGTAGCTTGGATCGCATCACTTGGTGTTGTAATCGCTGCTTAGTCAGAATGTTGATTGCTGTCATCATAACTGTCTCATCTTTATTTTGCAATTATTTCGTAGTTATCTAAATCGCTTGATTGGAGGATTTGTGGCCCGCTGACTATAATGCTCGATGTAAGCACATGACCACTAAACATTTATTGAGTGCGATATCTTTAACGGCTATTAATGTAATTGTTGATTGACTATCATCAATATTATTTGCCGTTCTTAGTAATTGCATTATTAGCGATTAATTGTTTGTCTTCATTGATATATGTGTTTTGACCTTGTGTTGAATGCCTTCATCAAACTCGCGATGGATTCTATTTCTATTTTGCTTTGTGAAACCTGACACTTTGTAATGTTTGGTGTTTATGTTAATCATCATTAATCCTTGGTACTCTGGCTATGAAGGATACTCAGCGGTCTCTGTCTGTGATAAATATGTCAATCACTATAATTGGTTGTTTGTTGTTAAGATAAGAGTCATTCCACTGTTCATTGTTACTGCTGCTATTAATCGGTGATGATCAACAATTGAATGAATGGTTGTATAAATAGTGTAATTGATATGAATAGTCTCCATATTTAAGAGTATGATTGTGATATGGCCCTTCACCTCTTGGTATACTTCCTCAGTGTTATTATGATGGCCGATTATGTTTGAACTGTCCATTCTTCTGCAATTTTGTTTCCCTTAGAAACATTACAAAACTGAAATTAGATTATATTATTATTATTTCCTTATTTATCTATTCTTTTAATTTTATTCTTATTCTTATTATTATTATTATTTATTAGAAATTCTAATTTCAGATAGAGGACATTACAATAACCTTTGCAAAAGAACTTTGCCTTTTGCTAACTTTCTTCAACTTTTGTATGATTCCCATAATATGCTACATTGGTCAGCATGGCCTAGGAACAATGTGACAACATTGGTCTTTTCATACAACCTGCTGCCATGACTGATATTTTTTGTATTTGGTGGTCATTTTGCGATTAGAGTAAAGAGATTGCAAAGCGGTACTTAATGCATCTACATATAATAAAGGCCATACATTTATAGTGCTTACAATTTATTGAAAAATGACAACTCATCCTGGCATTTATAGTGCTTACAATTTATTGAAAAATGACAACTCATCCTGCAATCATGCCATGCCACAGTTATGGGAAGATTTTGTGCATAATAAAATAATAGAAACATTATTGCTATGCTCTTAGCTGTCCTCGTGCTCAACTGTGATACACAAAGCACCTTCTTTACTTCCCCATACCAGTGGAAAAAACCTTCCTCTTTTTGCAATATCAAACAAGTGAGACATGCCGCATGATATTATGTTTACATTGCCATGGGATGGAATTATGCATGCTTTGAACACCGTAAAACATGTCATAGTGGTGCCCATGCTATCAATTTTGCTATGCTTTACCCCTATTTGCTGTACAAGTGGAACCATATTTGAAACACTTTTTACCCCAGCATGTATGTCTACAGCTCTAAAGAATATTTTCTACAAGCTGTCCATGTCCATTTTGCATATATTGCTAGAAGACCAAAACACTCATGCAGGAAGCATTACTCTACTATTTGTGGCTTTCAAAAAACAAATGGGCATGACAGTTGTTTTTAACATGTGTTCAAGAAATGTAAAGGCTGCAATTTATCCATGACCTCATTTCAATTTCCTCTTTTTCTTACCTACTTGCTTTATAGTGAAGTTAGCAACTTGAAATCTACTCAATCCATAGGAAAAATTTGGATTGCTAATTAAATGTCCATATGAATGGAAGCTACTCATCTTCATCTCCTTTGCAAAT
>BSBK01002406.1:2737500-2942500 GCA_027943335.1 Chamaecyparis obtusa
CTTAACTTTGTTTTATGAAATTAGATTTTTTTTTGTCTCTATACAACATTCATTTCATGTGTAGGGACTTGTTGTTTAATGTTAGCTGCAGACTTATCTATATCTATTCTTTTGACTCTTTACCATATAGGATTTTCGATCCATTTGCTTAAATAGATATACTTCTTAAATTGAACTTTTTTTCGATATCTGAGATGAGCTGTATTGGTGCTTTCATTTATTTCTTGTATGTGGGAGTGCTCTTGCACTGTTTTCTTTTTCCAACATGTCAATCATGTGTCATTCTTTCTTTTCTTAAATGTACACCACAGTGGTATGCACAGTTCTTTTAAGAAAAAGGAACAAATTTGTAGGACCCAAATAAGGGCCCACATAGGCTAATACCTTTCTTCTCCACAACTTTTCAAGTTTCTTCTGCTAGATGTCCAGTTTACTCATATAATTTTGTATGTGTCCTTGAAGTTTATGAGCCCAACCAAATTTTCACATCCTCAAGTTTGCATCCTCTACATATTATTTGTTTTATGTTCGATAAAAGTTAAACAAATTATCTAGTGGTTGAAGATACGGAATTTTGAAGCTCCAGTTCCTTTTTTCTTTCTGGGTCAAGTATAAGTATTTTTGTAGGCATGGAATTACTTCTCAAGTGGGACCTATCTCGAGCTTTACGCCAGAGGGTTTTTTATGTGCTTATGAAAAATGTTTTGCATAAAGGTCCACTAATCTTGAGCAGTTTGAAATTGAATAGCTGGTAGCATCATTACCAAGTGTACACTGAGTATAATATTGGACTTTGTTAAACATAATGCTCAAGTATAAGTGGGGCATATGCTCTTTTATTTGCTTGTGAAAAATTTGTCACTCAGTGCTTCACTAACCATGGGCAGTTTGAATGGCTAGCAGTATCATTACCAAGTGTACAGTGAACATAATGTTGGATTTGTTAAATAAATGCATTTCCTGCAACTTCGTGTTTCTTGCTGTGACATATATCTTGGATTCCGTCCTTATTAATGATTTTGGAACAGATTTTATTAATGATGCTGGGGCTGAGCTACAAGATGAAGATGATGCTCGGATTCATCGCCGACCTTTCCTCCCTCGAGATGATCAAGAGGAACAAGATGTGGAAGATCTTGAAAGGTTGATACAACAAAGATATGCGGCACGCTCAGATCATGTTGAATATGATGAAGAGACTACAGATGTTGAACAACAAGCATTATTACCATCCGTGAAGGATCCAAAATTGTGGATGGTCAGATGTGCGGTATGTTGCATAAATTTAAGTTAGGGAACCATGTCAATATTCACATTTATGCTTACAGAGGATGAGTTATGCTTATCTGATCAAATTCATTGTTTGGTTTAGATTGGTCATGAACGTGAGGCAGCTGTTTGTCTTATGCAAAAGTACCTTGACCTGAAGTCCCAGGGGACAGATTTGCATATCACATCAGCTATAGCTCTTGATCATCTTAAGAGCTACCTTTATGTTGAAGCGGACAAAGAAGCACATGTTCTTGAGGTAACACAATTTGATTGCATCTGGTGCTTGTTAGTTGGTTTTCATAGTATTTTGTAGGAATCTGAATCCATGGTCCCTGCAGGCATGTAAGGGGCTTCGTAATATTTATTCTCAGAAGATTAAGCTTGTCCCCATCAAGGAAATGACAGATGTACTTTCAGTAGAAAGTAAATCAGTTGATCTTTCCAAGGATACATGGGTGCGGGTGAAAATTGGGACCTACAAAGGTGATCTTGCAAAGGTGAGGACATGTTTTGAGTACTTATTTATATGATACTGTTCATTTTATAGTATTTGATATGTCAGCTTAATGGTCATCATTACTCAGGTCATGGATGTGGACAATGTGAGACAAAGAGTAACAGTGAAGCTGGTTCCTAGGATAGATTTGCAAGCCATGGCAAATAAATTGGTAAAGCATGAATGTCCTATTGTTTAAGGCATAACAGAAAGATCTCATAGCTTCAAATATGAAATTGTTCTTTTAAACATATACTTACACTTCACAAGTCTGTACCTTGTATGCAGGAGGGAAAGGATGTAGGGAAGAAGAAGGCTTTTGTCCCTCCACCTCGCTTCATTAATATGCGTGAAGTCAAGTAATTTACTTTACTAATGCTGTTATTGAAAAAATATTTTTTTCCTGGAAAATTATGAGCTCTAGAGGATTGATAAGTATTATTCAATGGACTATCCATATTTTTCTCAGAGATATGCGCATTCCCGTTGAACGAAAACGGGATTCAGTAACTGGAGAGGTATTTGAGACAATTGAGGGCATGATGTTCAAAGACGGATATGTCTACAAAACTGTATCCATGAAATCTATTAGTTCCCAAAATATTCAACCATCATTTGATGAGCTTCAAAAATTTCAAAAGCCTGGAGATGATGCAAGTGGTGATGTAGCTGGCTTGTCAACATTATTGGCCAATCGAAAGAAAGGTCATTTCATGAAGGGTGATGCAGTTGTAGTTGTTCGAGGAGACCTAAAAAACTTAATGGGATGGGTGGAGAAAGTAGAGGAGGATAATATCCATGTCAAACCTAAAGAGAAGGGTATTCAGGTATTATTAATTCAACTTGATGCTTTTTCCTCTCGCTATGAATTTTTTTATTTTTTCATCTCATGGGGTTGAAACTTATGCAATGGTTAATACTGTTTTCCTGTACAGGGAACTTTGACCTTCAAGGAGAATGAGCTCTGCAAATTCTTCAAACCTGGTGATCATGTGAAGGTTGTGAGTGGCAACCATCAGGGTGCTACTGGCATGGTTGTTAAAGTGGAAAATCATGTTCTTGTGCTTGTATCTGATACAACCAAAGAAGATGTGAGTTGGGCTTATTTTTGATATGAATTGCAGTGATGCAAATGTGTTTCTTGTCATTGAATCAGCAGTTGGAAGGTATCTAGTGTATCAGTTTTTTGCTGGGTTAAAGATCTAAGTTATAGGCAATGCACTCGCCTTGATATTCCTTTTATTTTATCATTATGTATAGCAGATCCTTTAGAGTTACAGCTGTATGATAAAATTTTGTCTACAGATTCGTGTAACAATGTCTAAATACAAACACTTTTATGCTTTTGTGTACAGATTCGTGTATTTGCTGACAATGTTGTTGAAAGCTCTGAAATAACTTCGGGGGTTACTAAGCTAGGAGACTATGAACTACATGATCTTGTGCAACTTGAGTAAGTTGAAGTAGAAATACATATGTAAACCTTTTTTGATTTTTTTTTTCCAGTACGTCATTTTCTATTTATTAACTACTTTATTGGTTTCCTGCAGTCACACAAGTTTTGGTATAATTGTACGTGTGGAGAGTGATGGGTTTCAGGTACCATGGAACTGGTTGAATTTATGAATGATATAATTTTATTATACATGTTCCTTTACAATGTTGAAAGGCTTTTATTATTTTATATTCAACATTTGTTATCTTGTAGATTTTGAAGGGTGTTCCAGAGAGATCAGAACTTGTCACTGTTAAGTTGAGAGATATTCGAAAGAAACTTTTTGACAGAAATTTCAAAGCACAAGATCAATACATGAATACCGTCTCTCTGAAAGATGTCATTAGGATTCTTGAAGGCCCATTCAAGGTGAGATATTTGTGTTCTATACTGATTTGTTATTTAAGGTTCAATTGGAGCTTTGCTGCATGACATTAAGAGATGTGTTGGTCATATCAACATTAAGAATATTTTCTATATCATTTTTGTATCAGGGAAAACAGGGATCAATTGAGCACATGAATAGAGGTGTTGTTTTCATTCATGACCGTCATCACGTTGAGAATGGTGGCTACATTTGTGCACGGGCTCAGTCATGTGTTGCTGTTGGTGGATCGCGGGGAGGAACTGAACGAGATGTAAGTATACCTCTTTTTGAATGCATTAATATTCTTGTTTCTTCTATGTGATTGTTTGTTGATTTGATTTGTTCATATGATATAAATGATAAAGCATTTGGACGAATCTGCCTTTGCAGAACAATGGCTCACTAACTTCAAGATTTGGAGCACTAAGACCACCATCAGGATTAATGCCGTCTCCAAGGAGGCCACCTCGTGGGGCAAATCCCCAATATGATGGTAGGTACCTCATATATTCAACATTAATTTGGTGGATGCACTATTGTCACACTGATGATTTACTGTAACTTATACTGTCAATTTACTAAATCTGCAGGAGGAGGACGACACAGGGGTGGAAGGAGGCATGAGGATATCCTGATTGGGAGAACTGTGAAAATCCGCTTGGGCCCTTTTAAGGGGTATCGTGGACGTGTTGTAGATGTACATGGTCAATCTGTGAGGATTGAGCTAGAATCTCAAATGAAAATTGTTACTGGTATGTGCTGATAACATCAATTTTGATGAGTCGTCATGCAAAATTTTTCCATTGTTTCCCAATCAGTGACAGACCTGTTGTTTTGCAGTCAATCGTGATCATCTATCTGATACAGCCACAACAGGAACTCCTGCGAGGTATTTCTGTCTGCATTTCATTTTCAAGCACCTCTTTCACAAGTGTAATGATTGCATTTTATTGGAACATCTAAATTCATGTTTTTTGGTTTACTTTTAACAGAGATTCACCTCGATATGGAGCTGGAAGTGAGACACCAATGCATCCTTCAAGAACACCAATGCATCCCTACATGACTCCCATTAGGGGTGATCCATCAGGTAAGCATCCTATTTTAATGCCATTGAGAAATGCCACTGGCTTCAATGTTTAGTACATCTACCACTGCAAAACAAATGAAATAATTTATTTGAATTTTTTAAATGGTATTATTTTAGTAGAAGATCTGATAAGCAGGCAGATAAGAAATGGCACTGGCTTTTGGCGTGTGAGGGTGTTGGTAGTTTTTATTACGCTGCAGTTCTTATCCCCATCAGATATGGAATATTTCGACTTCTGATGACAAAATCTTAACTTTTTTTTTTGCAGCAACCCCTCTTCATGATGGCATGAGAACTCCTATGCGGGATCGTGCATGGAATCCTCTTGCAACAATGACTCCTATGAGGTATGCATTTCATTGATCTGTTGCTTGTCTTATACCATGTGTCATTTCCCTTGTATTTTGGTTTGATATTAGGCCTTTCATTTATATAGTCCTGTTGACATCACATTTTAAATCTCTTTCTGTCATATTTGCATGGGTGTGATTACATTAGTTTGAAAGTGCTCTAAACAAGTTATACCTGTAACAATTATTGTTGATTTGCCAATATGGCTAGATGTGCCCCCAAGTCAAGTTTTTCCCCCAAATGTTGGGTCTATTGGAGGGACTTATTTCTTAAAAATGATGAAATCATTTAAATCAATTAAGATTTACTTTGTATTTCTCAACATAGATCAGTCTCGACAAATTTACATTGAATGCTTATGCAAATTCTATTAATTTTAAGTATAGTTGCAGGAGCATGTGTACTCACTGAGCTCAGAGCTTGAAATAAAAAACACAGCAAAGGCAAGTTTTACAATACTGACTCCACTTCACTGCCTTCAAGATGTCTATTGAGTAAACAGTGTCAAGGTCAGAATACCATTTTAAAACTGAAAGATGTGACCATTATTAAACTGAAAGATGTGATAGTCAAAAACTTAAGGGAGCAGATTCTTAACTCATAAGCAACAAGCAAGACCTAAAAAAGTTTCTTCAGGAACTGTAGAATTAAATTCTCTGCCCTTATGTTTTCATTATTACATCTGTAAAATATTTTTAGCAACTTTAAACAGACATGCCAAGATTGAATACAAAATATTGTGACGTAGTTAAAGAAGTCTGAGCTTTTATGATTAATTCAAACGATTTACGTTTTAATGAAGGGGCTTGAGGGTAAGACCAAGTAACATTCTGAAATCATAGGCAAGTTCTCATTATGCACTAATATTCAAAGTAAAATTTCATCTCATGTTAAATAAAAGAGACTCCAACCTCTTTAACATTATTTGACCTAAATAATGCATTAGAAGCCATGACGGAAAATGTAAGTAGGAAAGAAATAGCCAAAGGAAAATGGTGGCCATCATGCAGAAAGGATAGGTTTTTAAAATGCAGGAGGGCTCAGAGAATTGCATACAGAAAAATGCAGTTATGAGCTGTTCAATGAGAAACTTTTGGCATTTATTCCTATTCCGTCCGCTTCATCAAACAGTTATAATTTCAGCAGTCATGGATTAATTTCACTCCTTTTGGCAGTGCTAGCAAGATGATGGACAGGGGTTTCTCCATTTAGGATTGGTGGAGCATATCTTTCCTTTTGGGCATTTATTTTTCTTAGGTTCTTCTCTGATTCTCCCATTTTTCTTCTATCGTTTACGATCTGAAGTTGGGGGACTTCACTAACAAAACACTGCCATTTTTGCATCCACTGGTTGCAGATTCAGACCTTTGAGCATGTTGTTTATCTTATTTTTCAGATCTATGGTGGCATATATAACCATTGTGTCACATTTTTTTGAATAAAATTCTCTGTCAGTGTGTTTGTACCAGTTTTGCCTACGAGTTTTATTTTTCTTTCTGTTCACATTTGCAGCCTTGATGTGTGCATTTAGGGCTTGTTGATCATATCAGACAACCTCGAATCTGCAAATAAACAACTGGGCATGTCTTTCTCCTTTGTTGGTTAACAGATTTGTCCTTTCAAGTTGATTATAAAATGATTCAAAATGCCCAAAACATAAGACAAATAAGTAATTAATAGTTGGAGAAATCCCTATTGAATTAGTGATTTTCATCAGAATTTTAGAGATACAGCTCCCTCTTATGATGTAATCTAATGTGGGGGTATGCTTTTAACTGGAAAGAAGGAAAGACAAATTAACACCTGGGCATAGCCATGCTGCAGATGTGATTACGAATTTAAAATTAAGGGGATGGAGATAAATGATTCAAAGATCATCCACCCAGCACCCATAAAGGATGATTAGGAAAGAAACAGCAATATATTTAGATGATATGAATAGACTTATGCCTCAAAGATCATCTAATGAAATACCCACAGTCTGGTATAACAGGTGATCCATATCAAGGGTTGATTGCAAAACACAAATGAAAATGACAATCAAAAGAAGATACAGACGAACACAAAAACTCAGAAAATTCTCCTTTATTTCCTTGATAAAATCAGAGAGTTCAAATGCTCCCCCTCCTTGTACAACATAATTTATCCAAAGAAATTACTGCCCTCCTGGCTTCTGCAAACTTTACAATAAATAACAGATGGGATGACCTTTAAATTTTCATAACTGAATCTTTAAATTCCATTACAAGAATAAAATATATAGTCTTTAATTTTCTCCATGGTCATAATGGAAATGTTTAATTCCCCCAATGAATTAAAAGTAAAACACTATCATAGTGAAATTAGTAACCAAAGGTGAAACTTTGGGATCAAATTGATGGGTGTCCTCTTTGATTTCACATCTGCATGATTGTAGACTTCTTTGAAAGCTATCAAATCCTCCAGATAGTTGGCTTCATTTGACATTGACAACACCTCTACTGTTGAAGCAGCCAAATACATCTTTCCTTTTTAGACATGTGTTTAAAGTTTAAACACCTCACAAAAACTGCCCACAAAGATTTTTTTTTGGATGAGTCCTTAACCGTATTATAATGTTACTGGAGATACACATTGTTAATTAAAAGAAAATCCAAGACAGGGCCATGGCTGCCATATCATACAGAAGCTGCCAGCCTTGTGTTATTCCGAACAAGAACTTCCAAAGATGTTAACTCATGAGTAAATATAGATTCTTTTGTTTGACCTTGTGAAAGACTGAAAAGTTATTTACCCCAATAGCTGCTGTAATTGTATTGTGAAACATCCCATCTTTATCTTCAACTTTGAATTTCTGAGCTCTATCCTTCAAGCCTGACAATATATGAGTTAAATATTCTGGACTACGTAAAATAAATGAACACTAGAAGATCCCTGTAATTAAGTCCTTTCATGGTTTGCAGTGTCCAACATAGGGTGGATCCACAAGACAATCATAAGAAACATCCATTCCCCGACTGAATGATTTGAAACTTTGCCCCTGGTGGTCGCTAAGTTTAACAAAGAAATTATATCCCTTATGTGGAACTGGAACATTGGTCAAGATATTGGAGGGAGCAGAAACCATCACAGAAGCCAATTTGAGCACAGTAACAATTGTGTATGCAGTTAATCTTGAGCTTTTTGAAAGAAAATTGTGTGGTACTCTCCCCAACAGCTTGTGCTTCTCAAGATGGGTTATTTATGTTAACAACACCTTCATTTGTACTAGATCAGTGCCCCTGCTTTCTTTCACCTAAACCATTTCCTCTGATACTGAAATTAAGATGAGCCCCTACATGAAGAACTGGATTCTTGGGTTTATATATGCACCTACTCGAATCAAATTAAATTGAGCATTTTGTGGGTTTTTCTGGAATGTTAAACAAACAAGAGCTTGTGCTGCCCACAATGCCTGGATATAATGCCCGCATTGGTTAAACTCCCCATGTTGTTAATATCTACAATTTTTACTGAGAAAATCTCAGGACTTTTGGTTTCCACAAATAATGGGACAAGGCTACGTGCTTCAGAAAATGGAAAGCTCAAATAATTGTGATATGTAATATTAAGGAGCTGATGAGATCCCATGAAAAGGTCAAAGACATGGAAAGGGAAATCTTCAGTCTCAGTTGCCATTTGAGACACCTCAGCAACCCATACTGCGATTTCAAATCTACCTGAACTACGATCTTTGGCTTCAATGGAAGCAGTAGTGTTCCTTTCTGATGTTTTGATATGATCACTCTGAATACTTATGGCTTCACCTTCAGTGGCATTAGCCTTTAATATGGAATAGATGACATGTCGTTTATGACTTTGAGTCCCCTTGTCATTCTGCCAGTTTCTTGAAACATCTCACTGTAACTTTATCTCCTCAGCATTATTTTGGAAATGTCAGGTATTTCGGTGATTAGTAGAACTACGTTGGTCCCACACTTGATTTTGGAACCATTGAACCAGGTCGGGAATCTTTGTGGTTCATGAACTGTGTTGGGTGCCAACGTAGTTTCAAAACTACTTTGAAACCTGATGATATAAAGTTTCCAAGGTCTTTTAAATAAAACAAATAGGGTATGCCTGTCAGGTCCGGATCTGGTTTTCATAATTTCAGTACAATGCCGATGGGAAAAACCAAGAATATCTTTGATGTTAACTTTTTCTTTCGCCGAAGACTTTTCCAACTGCATTTTCATCTCAGCTTGTGCGTTCAAATGGTTTATTGAGTGATTTCACTAACCACTTTGGGTTGCGATGAAGTTTTGTGACATCTTGTAAATTATAATGCTTAAAGAAAATCTTTGGAAGGATCTTTAGCAAAGTCAAATAACACCATCTTTCAAATATAACTTACCAGCATGAGATCATGTGTGGGAGGATATTCACCATAAAGAAACTGAATAACATTACCAAGAGATTTGCAGGCTGGGCAGTCACGATAAATTTTTATGAAAACATCCTTTTCTATTAATGCCTCTATATGTGCTATTTTTGGTTATCCAAAAGTGTGCCTTGGATGTGGAACTGTCATAACTGTCATGCAAAACATCTAAAAGAGTACCCTAAGTTATTTCATCAGCATCTGAGTCATTCATAAGGGCAATGTTAGGGCCCTAAAGTTTAAATTTGGTCAATTGTCAACATTGGGCAAACACCCTTATCGCTTAAGTTGTGTCTATTTGTCTCATTGGATTATTAAATCTTGTGTAGTTACTTCTATATAAATAGAAAGACTTTGATTGGCACATTGCCTTATTAAAATAAAATTTTCATTTTTAGCTATTCTTTCACTCTTTTCCTTGCAAATTGAGTTCAAGAACTCATTGCAAATCCTACAAAGAGTCAACTTCTCAATTCTGGTGGTTGTCCTGCAAATCACATCCCACATTTGTAGGCTTCCCATGCTTAATGTTCATATGCAAGTGCAGGTTTATATGAAAATACAAATTTGAACATCATCAAGAACGGCAGGGAATTTGGACAGATAGTCACAGATATGTAGTAGTTCTACACATGCACCACAACCAAGAAAACTGAATGTCAATGCAATAACAGTTGCCCAGATAGACATGAATAAATCCAGTTCAATAGTTAAATAGGAGCAAACTAATACCATTGTTAGAACAGATCTGAAGTTGGATTCAAAATTAAGCTTCAAACAAAATTGCTACATCAATCAGTAAGCTACAGGTGATATTGCTGTATCTCCAGTTGCCAATCTGGCATCAAGGAATGGAGTTTCAAAAAAGGTACTGTTGACAACATTGGAAGAACATTTAGAGGCATTTTCAAAAGTATGTGCTCAATTTTTCCTGAATTAAATATGCCATTGTTGTTGGGTGGTGGGGGATGTGATGGTCAACCATGCCCTATCAATTTTTCGTACATTTCTGGGATTTCCCCAATGATTTGGAGGTGGTCATGGCAAATGTTTCCAGGCTGCACCTATGTTGTCAAAATGTCCCAGGGATGAGAATGACTGGAAATCCGTTGGGGGTATGTTCTTGCGTAACATTGACCAAATTGACCATAAAGAGGGGTCCATAAGGTAGACAATTAGTGAACAAGAAAAAGAAATACAATTGTATCCAGGTATACGTTGATGAAATTTCAATGCATTAAATGTAAAAATTTATTGTGTTGCAGGCTTCGCACCTTGCACCCTTGCACCCGGTGCGGGTGCATTTGTGGGTGCGGGCTGGGTGTGCACCCGGGGACCCACTTTAGTAAAGTGGGTCCAAAACTCATTAAAAAAAGTTTTTTTTTTGGTGCTAAACCCTAAAATGGGCCAATATGAGGTCTTCAAACACAAAAGCATCTCATTTTAACCTCTTATTTTACTCTCACCATTTTTTCTCTCCATCTTTACATTTTGAAGGGAGGTGATTGTATTCAAAGGATTTCGATTGTGAAGTGCCAAATAGCTTCTACAAAGTCTTTTTAAATGTTTAAGGCATGCATTTAATATTACGATAATAGATAGTTTCTAATTTTATCTCTCTTTCGTCTATTTCTAATGGTCAGTCTTTTTGTAATGTTTCCATAAACTCCTTGTTTGTTATGGAAACTTTCTCTTTCACTCTACAAGAATGTTTCTATTTCCTTTCCTCTCTCCTGTTCGTTATAGAAACATTCTCGTGTCTTGTATATATAGATAATTCATGATCATTGTTTAATAACACATTCATTATTTTACCATAATATGGTATCAGGGCAAATTCTTGGCCTCTTCAAAAATTTTTAATTTCTTTTTTGAAATTATTAGTTCGAGATTTTCGAAGCTTTTTTGCCTCGAGTGTGTTCAAAATTTGCATTTTTTTCCTCACCCACCTGTCTAGGTTTTGGGCATTTTTTTCTTAAGGAAAAATTCAATTTGTTTTTTCTTTGAATAGTTGTAGTCTGATTTAAACCCGTCAAGGGTTTACTACAAATTCGTGGGCATCTTCGCAGGTCTCAACCCCGCATTTTTTTATCTGCCACTCACGTAGGCTTCCTTCTGCATTTTCGACCATTTTTTGGTCGTTTCTCCTTCCGACGGTCTTTTTTTGGCTTGTTCTTTAAAAAACAATCCTCTTTATGGTTGTCTTTTGCAACCTTTTCTGCAAATCTGCCATTTTTACAAGCAATCTGCAATTTTTTCAAAGTTATTCTAGACGGCTAGGGTTTCTTTCAAAACTCTCTTTTTTTGTGTCGTCTCAAAATTTTGATTATAGATCCTTGGTGGGTTTTTCGAGAGCTCAACTGGGTTGTCTGTTTTTTTTGGGTGCCTTGATTTTCGAGCCAGCAGATCCAAAATCTGACAACATATTCTTGGTGGGTTTTTGCAAATCTCAACTAGGTCAGCCTCATTTTTTTTTCTGGGTGCATTGTTTTCTGTGCCTCAATTTTTGAGCCGGCGGATTCAGAATCTAATAGTAGGTTCTGTTTGGGTTTTTTTGAGTTCTTCACTAGGTGTCTCTTTAAAATTTTGGGTCTTCCGTTAATTTGCCTTGAAGTTCGTGCCTTTTTTTTTCTCTCTAATTTTTCACGTTTTTTCTTTGAAAACGTGCTATGGCATCTCTCACCAGTCTTATGCTAGAAGGCAGTCAACGTTTCAATGGAAATAACTATAACACCTGGAAGCAGCGCATGTTGACGATTTTCGAGTATTGTCGCTTTGAGGCGCTTGTTCAAGGGTACCGAGACTCGTCCTACCATAGCCGATGCGACTAAAGACAAGTTTGATGAACGTAATTGTGAAGCGGTTATGCTCATTAAGCTTTCAGTTACTGATGGTCAACTACCTCAAATCCTGTCTGGCAAGACAATTGCAGAGATCTGGACAGTATTGAAGGATCTCCATGAGACATCAGATAAAAGAAGAGCCTTCTTTCTGAAGACCTCTCTGATCAACTCAAGGCTGCCTTTTACGCTTTCTGAGGACATGCAAATTTCTATTTTTTTGAAGATAGATTGATCATTAAGGGAGGGTATTATGATAATAGATAGTTTCTAATTTTATCTCTCTCTTTCGTCTATTTCTAATGGTCACTCTTTTTGTAATGTTTCCATAAACTCTTTCTGTTCGTTATGGAAACTTTCTCTTTCACTCTACAAGAATGTTTGTATTTCCTCTCCTGTTCGTTATAGAAACATTCTCTTGTATCTTGTATATATAGATCATTCACGATCATTGTTTAATAACACATTCATTATTTTACCATAATATTTAAACCCTTTTCTTTAGTCTTTTGATGAATTTTTTCAAGTTTGGAGATGGATTGTTTCAAGTTTGTGAAGAAGTATTTCTAGTATGTGTTTTTTTCATTTTTTTTAATAGATTGCAAGAATGGCTAGTAGTCAAAGTTTAGTGGGTGTGGAGGGAATTCAAATTGATAAAGGATCTCCTTTATGGAGACATACCTCAAGAATTTCACAAGTTCCTAGAGGTGGGGTATTTATTTGGAAGTGTAATTTTTGTAATGTACAATATAATAGCTCCTATTATCGAGTGAAACTTCATTTTATGGGCCTTGGTGGTAAAGGGATTAATATGTGTGAGGGCCCGGATAAGAAGGGGTTGTCTCTTGTACAAATAGCAGGATTTATAAAAGAACAAGAAGATGCTGACAAATTGAATGCAAAAGGAAAACAAAGTGGTTATAGTTTTGGAAGGAAAAATACAATGATATTATCCTCTTAGACAGTTGCGGCCTCCAAACATCCCTTCTTGCCTATGCCCTCTACGAAAGATGAAGATGAAGAAGAAATTCCCACCCTCAAGAGAGGTCCATTGGGGAAAGCATGTAAAATGGAGTCAAGAGATATTGCCGAAGAAAAAATTGCAGGTTCCCTCTATGCCAATGGTCTTCCATTCCACTTCGTGAGATCACCATATTGGTAGGACATGGTGTCAACAATAAATAGTGCACCATGTGACTTGGGTATGAAAAGGTGCATATGACCTTATTGCAAAAAGAGAGGAAATCTTTAGAGGCCCAACTAAAACCAATTAGAGATTCTTGGATTGAAACAGGTGTATCTATAGTTTCTGATTGATGGAAAGATTGCAAAAATTGTCCATTGATCAATGTTATTGCGGTGTCCCCCAAGGGGGCAATGCTTTTGAGGGCAGTTTACTTAGAAGGGGAAGTGAAAGATGCAGAGTTCATTTCCAAGATTCTCATTGACTCCATAGAGATTGTGGGTAATAAAAATTTGGTCCAAGTAATTACGGACAATGCAAACTTTTGTAGGGCTGCAAGTGCTTTAGTAGAGGCAAGATATGAGCACATTGACTTGTGAAGGTGAAAGAGGCATTGGGTCAAATGGTTATTAGCAACCAATGGGGTATTTGGAAGCAATTAAATTTAGAGAGGGCCCAAAAGGTCAAGGCATTGATCTTGGATGATGATTGGTGGGTTTGTGTGGAATATGTATTGGAACTCACCAAACCTATCATGTATATGCTTCGATTTGTTGGTTCAGAATCAAGCTTTGGGGGATGTCTATGATAGCATGGACACGATGTCAGAGAAAATAGAAGTGGTAATATAAAGGAGAGAGAATGATCCTGAAGAAACCTTTTACAAAAGGGTGAAAGCAATTGTTCTTCATCGTTGGAGAGTACCACCCTATAGAGATTCAAAAGTTGCTAATGGGTACAAGTGGGCATTTAGTAGACTCTTCAAAGATCTTGTGGTGGAGACAAGTGTTAGGAAAGAATTTGGATTTGTTTGTCTCAGGAAAAAAAATTCCCCTTGTTTCAAAGACCAATTCAAAGTAGATGTTATTACATGGTGGTACCTCCATGGTCAAGAGTTTATGTACCTCCAACCTCTTGCAATCAAGATCCTCTCACAAGTAAGTTTTTTTTTTGTTTTGCCACTTGTATTGTAGAATTTAACACTTAACATTCTAAAATTTATCTTGCATTTTTAATTTTTAATTTTGTTGGTTTTCTCTCTACATTGCAAGCTCTTTTGCCGCTGAACGGAATTGGAGTACATACTCCTTTATCCACTCAGCAAAGCGTAAACGGTTGGCTGCAAAAAGAGCTGAAGACTTGGTGTATATTCATTCCAATTTGTGTC
Source organism: Chamaecyparis obtusa (assembly GCA_027943335.1). NCBI lineage: Eukaryota > Viridiplantae > Streptophyta > Pinopsida > Cupressales > Cupressaceae > Chamaecyparis > Chamaecyparis obtusa. The sequence continues at coordinate 2,752,162 of BSBK01002406.1, forward strand.
TTCTGTCACGTAAGGATCCCCAATACAAGCAGGGAGCAGCGAAGCTTTGGGATGTACCACTCGGGTCTGCTGACTTGGATGCAACTATTCAGGATCTTACTAGAGCCACTATGGATGATTATGACATACTGCATGGTGTATCTAGTGCAAGTGGAACTGCTTTGCATTCAAATGATGATGATGATCTTGAACTTGCAGCTGCTGAAAATCCAATAGACGATTTTTTTGATAATCCTTTTTATGATTGGTGAACAATTGAACATTGAATCATATTTCATGAACTACATTTTCATTTTGTAATTCAGTAATTGTAATGATTTTCATTAGAATCGTGAACATAGACATATATGATATCATTGATATGGCTTATTTGAATATTTTTCAACTATCAATTGGCATTTAATATTAATCTTTGGCATTTGGCATTGATCAATGATCAAGTATCATACTATCAAATTATTTAGTTTTACAATTCTGTATATTTCTCTTATTTTTTTTTGTATATATAATACCTTTATATATATTTACACTCACACACGAGTGCGTACCCATACACACCCAAACCCCTAAAAAAAATTTCATGGACCCATTTACCGGGTTCACGTACCCACATCCATCCCCACACCCGAACCAGTAACTTAGGTAAAAAATGTTAAGGGAGATGAGTAACAATCTTGCAGTTTGTACTGAAGTGTTTCAATCTTGATTCGAAGGACTATCCAGTTGATTACTCATTTTCAGCAATTTATTGCTGAAAATGAGTAAGAACACAGAAGACCTGTGGCATTGGGTTTGTATCCAGATGCGTGTCAAAAAATGTTAAACCACGGGAAATATCAGAGCATTAATTTTAAAAGATATTAAGGGAGATGCCAAACAAGCATGCATTTTGTATTGAAGTGTTCCAATACTGATTTAGAGAACCATATACTTGATTACCTGTTTTCATCAATGTTTTCCATGCTACATGCATTTGGATCCTCCTCATACCTGAATGCCTCTTGAATGGCCTCATGTTGCCCAGTATGTATAAGCAGTGATGGAATTCATATCATTCATAATTGCAAGTAGCTTCAGTGTTGCCTCTGAAACTTGGATGACTTTCTGGGTTGTTTTGAAAAGACCCGAGAAATATAAGGGACTTTGGGGTATTCCATTTATTAGAGATGTTTTTTCTTTATTGATCTATTATAAAACACAAGAATTTGGAATTGGCGAAAATCTAATTATAGATGGCCACAGAATAAATTGCTTACCATCTATAAATTTTCTTATCTTACTGAGGACTTTGTATTATAAATATTTGTGCGTGTTAGACATGTTACAAATGTATACACATACATATATTTATATGTATATAAAAGGGATTGTTTTTCTGTTTACCTTATATTGGTTGAGGTGCACAACCCTTTCTTTAAAACATGTGATCTCCAGAATGAAATATGGATCTCTTCATTAATGTTCTGTTCTTTTCCTTTTTTCTTTAATAGCTTTGTCCTGCTCAAGCTTATTGGCAGCCACCAGTACTGGTAGCAATTTTTACAATATTGTTGTTCCTGCTCTGCTACAACTGCTTCCAACAAGTGTTTGAGGTTTTTTTTGATCAGATAGATACAAGGATTAAAAATGAAAAGTCAAAAAATTTCAGCAAAGCTCTGTACAAGATAATTGAAATTTTACTCATCTCTACTAGTATTCGTTAAATGACGATGGAATTGTGATTCATGTAGCCAACCTGATCACTACTTCACCAATGTTCCACATGGAATATTTTACCAATGCAAAATTCAACAAACTATTTTATATCGCTGTAGATTAGTCACAGGCATGTGTTTTGGACTCTTTTTTTTTTTTTTTTCTGGTTTGTTACCAGAAAAATGCTAGAAAATGCCATTTAATAACCCTCTTTTTGGGAATCCTTGTTTAGAGACAATGAATTTTTTTTTCATGACTTGTGGTAATCCATTATTGATGCACAACAATTGACATTGTGCTCTCAGATGTAGACTGGAAAATCTAGGAAAATTTTGTTCATTCCAACTGAAATTCAGAGACTTGAGAATCCAATGTTAACTGGCCCATCTTTACTAGCACTTCGCTATTGAATTACATGTTCATGTTTACAGATAAGAACTAAACATGGTAATCTGTTTAGTAGTGCTTTTAAGTTTTAGGCACATATCTCACACCTGTTTTTAGTTTCTTATTGTCGTGATAAGATCATTTAATAATATTGGTGTGGAATACTTGTTTTGATAGAGTTCAGTTATAAGAGTTTAGTCATAGGTGTTTCAATGCTTTCTTTGTGGGCTACAGTTAGATAAGACCATTCAATAACCTCCATTTGGATATTCTTTTTTTTGAACGATTTCATGTTTGTACAAGTACAACAATCGATATTGGATAAAGTAGTCTTATAACTGTTGTCCAGGGATAATTGGGAGGAGGGAAATCCAGCATCGTGGGGAGCTGGGACCCCTCAATATCAGGTTTTATTTTCCATCTGACATGTATTTGTTTTCTGGACAAGCACATGTTTGTTTTCTTGACACATCTTGTGGTTTGTGTTCACTTACAAGTTCTATGATGGATCGTTGTTTTGGTTTGCAGCCTGGGACTCCTTCGTCAAGGCCTTATGAAGCTCCTACACCTGGCTCTGGGTGGGCTAATACTCCTGGTGGTAATTATAGTGAAGCAGGCACACCTCGTGATAGCCCCAGCTATGGTGAGTTGATTTTAGGAAAAAAACATATTTTTGTGTTGTTTTATGTTAAATCTTTCTATGGGTAATATTATCTATACGTTGTTGCAGGAAATGCACCTAGTCCATACTTACCTTCTACTCCAAGTACTCCTAGTGGTCCATCATATTTGCCTGGCACCCCTGGTGGACAACCAATGACTCCAGGAAATGTTGGATTGGATGTTATGTCTCCAACTATAGGTTCTATTCTAGTCTTTCTTGATCTCCTTTTTAAGTTGGTAGGGTTTCTTTGCACTTTAGCCTATTCATGTACTTAAAAGTGCTTTGTTTTCCTCTTTGTTGTCTTTATGAAGGCGGTGGACAAGAGGGCGGGTTAGTTCCAGACATAATGGTTACTTTAAGAAGATCTGGAGAAGATTCACAAATTGCAGTTGTTAAAGACGTTCTATTGGTAACAATCCTGCTATCATTTTCTTGAATGTAGTCTGTGTGCTTGAATCTAATAGTTCAAATTACTAAGAAGATTCATTGTGGAAAGGTGAAATGTGATGTTATCTATCTTGACTTCTTTAGGATGGAACGTGCAAGGTGTCGTTGGGACCCTCTGGCAATGGTGAAATCGTTACGGTTACAACTTCTGAAATTGAGATTATCTTACCCAAGAAGTCAGATAAGATAAAGATTGTCAGTGGAGAATACCGCGGTGGAACTGGCAAGCTTATAGGCATAGATGGGGCAGATGGAATTGTTAAAATTGATGACACACTTGATATCAAAATCTTAGACATGAGCAATCTTGCTAAATTAGCTTCATAACCAGAGCTTAGTGTATTGTAGTAAAATTTGAGGGTTCAAGCTATTTTGCTTTCGGGTTTTTCAGTGGCTGTAAATGTTTCATGGCCTGTGTACTTCAGGTTGTCAAGAGTCTATAATGCCACTGCCCATATTGCAAAGCTATTTGTAGCATATTCATTTATACAAATTTTATTGTATCTCAAAAATGTTAAGAATAGATGCTTTTGTTATTGTAATTTGTTTTGAGAAGCTTGTGCAATAATTGCACTAGTTGACATGTTTCCAACAAACAAAGTCCGTACTTTGATGACGTTTTATAACGAGTTGCAAATAAGTCTAAAAATTCTCACATGCGTATTACTGGTACACGGAAAATATCATGGCAGTTATGTAACAGAGACTATTATAGAAATCAAATAATGATTTCTTTTGCAATCACGTAGCCGAAGATATAGATGAATATGACTGATACTGCAAGTATTTGCCCAGAAACAACACATTTCAATGGTGTAACTGTTATGACTGGTCATATTTTGACCTTATCATATGAGAAAGAGGTGCTGATGATACCTGAGAACGATCAGAAATTAATGAAGGCTTGATACAGAGGCATGCCGATGAAATCTTAAATAAAAAGATAGTTGAATTTGAAAGTTTTTGTATTTTTTGAATTTGACTGTATAAACATTTTAAATTAAAAAGGGGTTTAACTGACTTGAATACAAAGCATACCAATCATAATTTTATTTGGCTACTGTTTCAGTTCCTTTTAGATTTGATTTGTAATTTTAGCTAGAATTTGAAATTTTTTGGATTTGATTGTATACAAAGCATCCCGATCATAATTTTATATGGCTAATGTTTCAGTTCTATTTGCTCTGGTTTGTAATTTTATTTGAATTTGAAAGTTTTTTTGACAGGACAGTATAAAATATTTTAAATTGAAAAGAGAGTTTAGTTAAGTTGAATACAAAGCCATCCCAATCATAATTTTATGTGGCTACTGTTTCAGTTCCATTTAGATCTGGTTTTAAATTTTCTGATTCTTAGTTAAAATTCTAAAGTTTTTGGATATGATTGCATAAACATTTTAAATAAAAGAGAGTTAAACTGACCTGGATACAAACTATCTCAATTATAATTTTATATGGCCATTGTTCCAGTTCCATTTAGATGAAAATCTTGAAAAATAGAAAATTAAATTTTGTTGCACCAAATGATTTCTTGTCCTATTATATTGTTATGTTCTATTTCTTTGTAAATATAGAGATTAACTGACTTGAGCACAAAGTATCGTGATTATAATTAACTGACCTGAACACAGTATCGTGATTATAATTAACTGACCTGAACACAAAGTATTCCACTTATAATTTTATATTTTTATATGGCTACTGTTTCAATTCCATTTAGTTTTGCCTTGTAATTCTATGTTTCTTGAAAATAGAAAGTTAAATTGCATCGCACAGATGGTTTATTATGCTTTATGTTTTGTAAATCATTTTTAAAGTAATCGAGTATTGGATTGTTCATCATATGTTGAAAGCTATAATACACTGGTATCAAGCATATTTGACGACCTTTGTATGAAGTTAACCAGATTTATTAATGGATAATCACAAATTAGTAATCATACATTGCCCATTTGAGGAATGGTTGGTTGCTACTTTAAGGTCTACCACGTATTAGGTCATGCAATTATTTGGAATATTAAAATGAACATGATGATATAACTACCTTGTATGCTCTGAAGTATAATGTTACAATTAAAATTCAGAATGTTCTTGATGATAGTGATAACAAAGGATTATTACTAGTGCATAAATGGTTAAGTGAAAATATTTTTGAAATATTTTTGGACCAATGTTTGCAAACCATTTACACATTGTATTATGAATAAATTTAATTTTGATAATATTTTATAAATGTTTGAGAGTTTCTACTAGTGCAGAAATGATTAACTAAGTGAGTATTTTAAAAATATATTTTGACAAATGTTTGTAAATTATTGATATATTGTATATATGATTAAATTCAATTTTGATAATATTTTTGTAATGTTGTAGTAGTAGTAGTAGTAATGAGTGATGATGTTTTCTAATTTTTTAAGAAAACAATTATGTTGCCAATATAAGGAATGGAATATCTATATTGTTAGATTTGGACATTCTCATTTGAATTATTGATAATTATTTTTTTGATTGAATGCACTCTTTTATGCATTGTGTATTATTTCTTATTTGAAACAAAACTAATGAATGCCATGCATTCTTCTTCAATTTTACATGACTCCTATGCATAAATTTATTTTTATATTTATTGTAACATATATTATAAATAAATGTCCTTAATTCAATGACTAAATATAAAGTACTCCTTATTTCAATGTGTTATAAAAATTGACTAAATATTACAAAACATTCATGTTATTTCAAATATATTGTAACAATGTTGATTAATTAATTAAACAAATAGATAATTTTAGACCTTTCATAATAAAATTAACTAATTATTAACAAGACATCATTTTGACTAGCAAATAATTAATAATGATATTACACAACCTTTGTTGATTCTCTTTTGATGACTTGTTAAGCATTATCTTTAAATTAAGTAGTGTTTAGGTTTATGCTCACAATCTCCTAGAGCTCATTGATGGTCTTCTTGTGAGTGACATTTTCTTGTTGTGCGCCTTCAATCTCAGACCTCACACCATTCTTAGCCATGATGAGCCCATGATATACTTTAGACATACTATTAATAAAAGGGGGTCTCTTATCGTTGATCCTTTTGGATCCATCCCTTGGTTACTTGAGTGAAGTGATCATCTTCTTGCATCTTGAAATCAATTCTTTGTTGGCATCTACTAGAGGATCAAGAACTATATCTAAAAATCTAGTTGCCTGTATAGAAGGTTTGAGAAGGGACCTCAAGTAATTTGATAATACATCCTCCATCATCCTCAATTTGGCTTTTTCATTTTTATCTCTCTATCCTCTCCATCAATTTGGTGGCTATGACCTTGAAATTATGCAAATTTCTATTTCTATTTGGGGGAACCATGTCAATGTGAATTAATTGAAGTATATGGATTCGCCAGGCCCCAATTCCAAGAGAAAGGAGGTAGATAATAACCTTCCAAAATGTTATGATAACTTCAAGGCTGGTATGGATACCTCTATTTAATTTATGATGGGAATTTAATGCATTTCTTAGGATGTCAAGGGACTTGAACCTTTTGAATGAAAACATATTGTCAAGAGATTAATGAATACCTTGAATAGAAAAGATGCTATTTTTCTCCAAGAAGTCAAAGGAACACATTGGAAATCAATGTCAAATACATATGGAAAGATGCCTCATTCCTATACCCAACATGAAAAGAGTAGAGGTGGAACTACCATCCTTCTAGCTAACAAATGGACTCAATTTGGTAATGAAGTGGGAATCTCCCCTTATAACAGGGCAATTTGGATTGTGATAGAAAAAGATGATGAACTTTCAACCTCTTCTCTATCTACGCCCCTATTGATCATAGGGAAATAATAAATCTTTGAAAATATCTCTATAATTTGAAAGACATCCCATGAATACCTGGGGGGATTTTAATATGATTGAAAACTAGGAAGATAAACAAGGAAGCAATAAGTGAGATTGGAGAGGTAACAAGCTATTCGTTTGGGCTAGACTTAAATCCAAGCTTGGCCTCTTTGACCCCTTTGAGAAAGGAAAGTTGATCACAAAAGTATATGGTTTAGTTGGTGTAACTTCCAACAAGGAAAAAAATGAATATATAGTAGACTTGATAGCTTCTATGTCAACAAGGACAAATTTAGCTTTCAACTAAGTGATGGTGAATGTGGCATAAGAGAAAACCTTCTACCCTCTTTGATCATTATTGCTAATATACTAGTCATTAAAGCATATTGAGAACAATCCACATAAGATTGTGAAATTCATGCTAATTACTAAACTTCTCAAAGATGAGAATTGTTGCAATGCAATCACTATGTTGAGACAAATTAATCAATGGAAGCTTAGAGATAAAAATGCCATTGAGAAGTGTAACATTGATATTAATAGTTCAAATTCTTACTACAAACTATTGGTAAGAAAAATGCTTACGATAATAGAAAAAAGGAATTTGAACTTGATGATACTATTTGAAGTTGAAAAGCTCTTGTAGGAGCACCCATCCAATCAAGAAAGAATGATGAACTGATTAGAGTTAATAATCCCTTGAGAAGGATTCAAAACCAAAAATCAAAAGCATGAGAATAAGGTCCAAATTAAATTGGATGAGAAGTGTAGATAAGGGATCAAATTTCTTTTATCTTTTGAAGAGCAAGCATCCCAAATAAAGAAATAGATTTTTTTTGGATGGAAACCAAATGGTGCATGAGTAGGAAGACATTAAGGAAATATTTTTGAATTTCTACAATAATATATTTAGAGTTGATGATAAAAGTCCCAAATGCATAGAAGCCAAAGGTTTTTGTAGAACTATTATCCATATAAATATTTCTAGTGAGGACTTTTCTTTGGAAAATGACATCTTCAAAGGGAAATTCAAAATGCCATTAAAGCTCTACAAAATGACAAGTCCATGGGGATGATGACCTAGCGAACTTTTATAAGGCAAACATAGAATGGACTAGTCAAGATCCATTGAAGGTATTTAAGGAAGCAAAAAATAGAGGGTCCTCGGGCAAAGATATTAATAGAGGCTTTCTATAAAGCTTTAATAAAGAATTGGAGGTCCATAACTCTACCAAATATATCATATAATATTTTAGCTAAAGTATTGGCAAATAAATTGACTTCTATTCCCCCCAAATTTGTAAGCAACACTTATATAGGCTTCATCAAAGGAAAATTCATACTTGAGAAATTCATTACTAGTTGGGAATCCATGCATTGCGCCAAGAAAGATATTAAAAAAATATGAATATTTCGGCTAGACTTTGAAAAATCTATCATAGAGTTGAATGGTCATTCCTAACCATGACCCTATAAGGTTTTGGTTTTCCTAACAACTGTTCCAAATGGGTGAAAACACAAATGAAAGATGCAGAGGCACATATTGAATTAAATAGATCTTTGACTGCAAGTTTCAAATTGGAAAGGTCCATTAGGTAGGGCTTCCCATTAGCCCCCTCCCTGTTTGTTATTGCATTAGTTGCTTGATACTATCCTCCTAGAGACTCTTTCCTCTCCCAAAGAGTAAAGGGAATTATTCTCCCTAATCATGAAAAAATAATCAATTTCAGTTCATTGATGACACAACCCATCTTGTGAATTTGAGTGAGAACAAAATGGACTACCTTATGAAAAAGCTAAATAATTTTCATTTGGCATCTAGTGCAAAGCTCTCCTCTTCAAAATCAGTCATGTAAAGTTGGAATGAGAATCCTCCCCCTTGGTTTTTTGAATTTGGTGGCTAGGGAGACCCCTCTAAAATTGTAAGGTACCTTGACATTCCTTTTTCCATTCATACATGCTTAAAATATATGTGGGATTGGCTAAAAAATAAGATATCCAATAACCTCAACAAGTGGAACAAGAAACATTTATCTTTGGCTGGTAAGATTCAAGTATGCCAAAAAATCCTATCCTCCTACAACATCTACTACTCCTCTACTTGGCTCTTTAATAGATATCAACTTAATGATGTGTAGAAGTATATCAATAAATTATATGCTCTAATGATAAAGGTAATAAAAATAAATACTTGGTCATATGGAGTTGGTGTACTATGGAAAAGAAATGGGGTGGCTTGGGGTTAAAAGCATTTAGAGTCTAGGGTATGGTCCTAGTGGTCAAAGGAAATGAACCTTGGAAGATCTTGATTTTCCATAATATCAGTAATGTAGTCCTAAGTGTTCCAAATGTTGGAAAGATCTCCCCTTTTGTGATATCCTAATAGAAAATTTCCTCATTTCTCCCAAGGGCTCCAATGTCTTCAAAAGCATCTAGATGGCTTGGGAGTTTGTGATAATCTTACTCATTAACAATGGTCTGATCATCAACTATAATATTATCAAGGATAAGTCTATTTGGGTGGAGCCTATGCTATAAGGATAAACATATGGATCTCATATAAGGATGCTCTGCTAAAAAAATGAGTAGCAAAGGCATTAAATTCCTTGAGGATATTCTTATCAATGACCATCTCAAGACATGGTATGATCTTTGTAAAGGATATGATATTCCTAGCACTCAATGGAGGACATACTACATTCTTCGGGAGACATTCTCTATCCTAAATCTCTGCAAGAATTTCAACCCAAAGAATGATTGGATGCGTGACATCTCCTAGGCCGATGACACTAAAATGTTGAATATTACTCCTAAGAATATTTATAGATCTTGATGTAATTCTATTTTTCTCTTTAATCATTGCAATAATTATTAGTATGTCTCTGTTTCTAATTTAACTTGACAAGATATTATATGTAGTTATTGGAACAATATTATGGAACCCAAAAATTCTTGTTTCAAGTGGATCCTTTTTCTCCAAAGGCTTACTTATAAAATTATGCATAAAGAGGTTGATCTATGCAATGTATGTAGAGTGCTTGAATCTTTTAAACATATATTCTTTGATTACTTCATAGCTACAAAAATTTGGAATATTTTATATTATGCTCTAAATAGTTGGAATAACAATACTAACTGGATGAATATCTTATATGGTAAGATCAACAATATTTCTAAAACGATGAATTATTTTTGGTTATTATTATCTACTAATTTTCCCTGGAAAATTTAGATTTTTAGAACCAAGGAGGAATTTTAAGGTGAGGAGAGGTCACTTATTGAGTTTGTCAAAAAATCATCACATATAATATTGCTTCACAAGTAACAATATGACAAGATCTCAAAAATGATTTCCCACGGTGCGTCCTGCTCATGCTGCTCCATTTCAAAATGCCGTTCCCGCTCATGTCCATGCGGGTGCTCTGGGCCGTAACGCTGTTGTGCGTTCTAATGGAGCCTTTCTTGTTCCTGCAGATGCATCTGTTCCTGTTCCTGTTCTTGTTCTTGTAGATGCGTCTGGTGATGTGTCGCTAGTGGTCGCCGTTCCTAGGCAGTCTCAGTCGTTGCTTGGGTCTTCCTAGAAGGCCCTTTCAGGGTCTCAGGTGGCTAAGGGGAGTTTTCCTTCTCATGCTGCTGCGTTTAGTGGTGTGTCACCTACAGTTGCTATTTCTAGGCTGTCTTAGACGTTGCCAGGGTCTTCCCAAACGACCCTTTCAGGGTCTCAGGTGGCTAAGGGGAGTTCAACAATTTATTATGCAGATGTGGCTACTTTTGAAGCAGGTATCTATGGTCCTACCTTTGCTGGGATAGGGGGATCCTATCCTTCGGTGCTGCCTATTTCTGTAAGTATTCCCATCGTGCATAATCTTGATTCAGATACTATTGATGAGATATTCAAAACTGCAGAGGATTTTTTTTCTACCGTTGCTATTTTTTATTTTAGGGGTTTCTGGCCCTCTCTTCCTGATTTACATGCTTGGATATCCAAACATTGGGAGCCCATCATAACTGATACAGTCCAGATTTACCCTATGGCAAGGGGTTTTTTTATTGTGAAATTTGAAAATGCTGCAGATAGGAATACTATCTTGTGTAACAATTGTTTCTCTTGGGGAGGAGCGGTTCCCCCTTATGGCCAAACCTTGGTATCAGGGGTTTGATCCTCTTTCTGAATCCTTTAATAAAATACCCTTATGGGTAAGATTTTTGAATCTTCCCCTTCATCTTTGGTTGGATTCAGTTTTGGAGTCTGTGGGGGAGGCCATTGGGGATTTCCAAATGGTTGATTCAGATTCTTCTGATGTTTTAAAGACAACATATGCTCGTATTCTTGTGGAGGTTGATGTTTCTAAGGGTCTCCCGAAGAAGATAAATTTGGCTTCTTCAAAGAGATCTTGGACCCAGAATCTAGATTATGAGGGTATTCCATTCAGATGTAGGAAATGTCACAAGACTGGCCATCTTGCTGCGCAGTGTTTTCTGATAAGGTTAGATTGAAGAAATTGCCTTCTTAGTGGTTGGGGGTTTTTGACCATCATTATATGGTTTGAAAAGTCTCCAAGGATGGGGGTGGGGTTGCTTGCTCTCCTCAGACTGATCATACAATTGCTGATGCTACCGATGCTGTCTATGATGCTACATAAGATGTCTTTGATGTGGCTTTGGTTTAGAATGTTAATGCTGCCCCTTTTTTTGCTGCTATTTCTGTCTAGAACATTGGTGTTATCTCTGGTTCAGATGTCTTGTCTCTCGATGCTATGGGTTTTGAGACCCATATTTCACCTGGAAGGGTTTTGGGGGTTGGTTGTGGTGCTACCCCTATCCCTTATGTGGATGCTAATTCTACCTGCTGTTTAGGGGGCTCTTCTAGTTCATCTTTGGATTGGCAGAAGGCTTCTGAGAAGGTGGAGGATGGATGGACATCGGTTAAAGGAAAAAAAGTCAAATTCTCCAAACCTTCATTTGATATATTGTCTTTATGTTCTCATAAGGATGGGCCAAAATGTAAATCTTGATGGTCCTGTTTTGTGTTTAATTGGTCTGGTGTTTGGTCCCTATGGTGGGAACTATGGTTAGTTCCTCTAGTTTGTTGGGTAGTGCTCCATAGTTGTTTTTTGGTCTTTCAATGTGCTATCTTTCTTTGCTCTTTGTACAAGGTTTTAAGTCCTTTCAAAACCTATTTTTACTTAATCAAAACAAGATCTCAAAAATGATGTTCGAGAAATTGCCTGAAGGACTGGTAATAGTTAATGCTTCAAAGATTCTATATGAGAAAACTTGGGCCAACAAAAAATAAGAGAACTACCGGTTCCTCCAAGGGCTTTTGACATTTGTGAAAAGATACAATGAAAATGATCTAGCTAAATGAAGCAATCAAAGACCTAAAAAAAAAGCAAGACCAAAATCTACACCAACGAAGGCAAAAATCCATAGTGTGAAGAAGTTAGGTCCAATGTGGGCCTAACTATGTATAACCAACCAAGAGAGGATAACTAACTTTATCTATTGAATAAAAGTAGAAATCAATAGTTTTCATTAGTCTTATTTCAATTTTTGTTCAAGATCAACATGAACACTATTTTAGTTTTTGCATATTTTTTGTAATGTCATTTTGATGTAATATGCAATTATATTTATGGACAACAATTGGTGATGGTCGATTAATACTAAAATAGTTTAAAATTTTTTGTATTGTAATGTTTATCATCTATATCTAATACATTTTTTTGTTGTTGGCATATGTTCAAGGGTCAAGAACTGTATCAAGAACCATTTTTCTATGCAAAAGGTTTGAGAAGAGACCTCAAGAAATCTGATGATACATCAACCATCATTGTTACTTTATCTTTTTCATATTTATCTCTCTTTCCTCTCCACCAATATGGTGGTCGTGACCTTGAAATTAGGCAAATCTACATCTCTATTTGGGGGACCCATATCCATGTTAACCAAATTGAAGTCTATTGTGGTTGCCTGGCTCAAATCAACGTGAATAGTAGGAGTGGCATCTTCTAAGAAAAACTGATTAGAGTTCCAATCCTTCATTATCCTAGTAGTGGTCTTGAGATTTTTGGCCTTATGTGTAGGAGGGGATTGTAAAAGATGTTGTATTGCATCATCTGGTGGCACTTTGATAGATTCTAGCCACCTCTTTTAGATAAATGATTTTCAGGCCATGAAGGCGAAGACAAAGTTTTCATAATTTTTTTACAAGATCTAGTGTAATAAATAGGGACCTTTTAATGAGAGTAGTTCCTCTGACATTTTGAAACTCAAAAGGGAAAGGAGGGACTGACTTACCAATCTTGATACTTTTGTTTAGACTGGGACTCACTACTGTGTTGAATCCTCCAGTATCACCAACTATGACCTTTCCCTTGTCTTTGTTCTCCTCCTTTGTTTGGGAATCATTTCCTTTCCCTTTACTAGTTTTATCTCCTTTGGTGTTTGGTTTAGAGCCTTCTCCACATGTTTTCTTAGGAAGCTTTTACTTATTAGTGGGTTTCTCTTTTCTTGAGGCTACTATTTTTTGGGATGGAGTGGTGGAGGACACAACATGGGAGACTGTTGTGGCACTTGGGTTACTCTATTCCCCCTTCTTTTTTCCCTACAAATGATTGGTCTTTGATTCTCTTTTCGTCATCTTAGCAACCCAAATCTAGGTTCTCTTCAATATTTCTATAATTCAAACGGCTGGGTCATCATCTTGAGACCCTCTCTAGTTAATGTAAGCCAAAGAGTGTGTTTGTACCACAACTACATATACGAGATCAACCTAGTCGGTTCCATCATAAAAAATCCCTATTACATTCCATTCTAGCCAGAAATTATTTATCTATTTGAGGCTAGCCCTATCCAATCTCTTTTCCAAACTTCATAATTCCCTGAGCAATTTGCCCAAAAAATTTCCATTTGGGGCACTTGATAATATGATGGGCCTAATTGTAAATTGTTTTGCACATAGTTCTTTCTATCAAAATGCAACCTAAGCTGATCATAAGTATGAAATTGATACTTGGCCATGTCTTAAACAATGTTCAGTGCTTTAGACTAGCCCTTGCGTTTATAAAATCCTATTTCAACTGGGAACTAGATGCTAGTCTTCTTCTTATCTACACATCACTTATTAACTGTTCTTATTTTCTGACATACTTCAATTAGAATGAATTTTTCTTCTACATATCTAGGAAACTTCTCTAGAAAACCATCACAGTCTCCTACCTTGAGGTATGTGAACTGGGGATATTGGATAAAATGACTGCCATAAATATCAACTAACCCAATGGCCTATAGAGATATCCTTTTCCCTAAATCCCCTTGTAACTCATAGGCTAATAGCATAGTGAATGCATCATTTAATCTTCTAAAGTTAGTATATTATTTTTGTAATTGGAGTGTATGCAATTTTGAAGTACTAATTAATCTAAGCTATTAAATCAATTAAAAGAAAAACTACAATGAAGAATACAATAAAAATGAAGTTAAAATAAAGCTTTACCTTCACCTACCATGTAACTTATCTCCATTGGCCTCCTAGCCTTGATTCCTTGGATGTGTTGAGCTCTCAAATTTCCAATTTGAAGCTCCTTGCCCAAGATGTCACCAAAGTGTGGAGATTGAATGTATTTGTATGCAAAATGGCCTAAAGATTGATTATGCAACTAATGGATAATGGAATGCAAAATGCTCACAAAATGATATGAATTGCTTGTATGCTTGATTGCTTGATCTATAGAATGCTTGAATGCTTGAAGATTACTAGTGCCTATTAGCTCACAAAGGGAGAATGAGGCTCCTTTTATAGAATTTTTGGAGGACTCAAGCCTAGGTGGCACAATCCTAGGGTGGAGATTGAAAGGTGGAAGATCCTAGGGCTACAATTGACTTGGTTGAAGGGGTTGAGAGAAAGGGGGATGTAGTTGGAATGTGAGAGAAGGAATAGGGAGGATGTTCCTTCTACATTGACTTGGAAGAGAAGGAGGAAGGGAAAGACACATGTCAAGTGTCTCACAAAGACCATTGAGAGGAAGGGGGAAGGACCTTTTCCTCATGAGGACTCTTGGTACAAGTGTCCCATGAGTCACTTTTGACCCTTTGAGGTGGCTTGAGAAGCTCCTTAGGAATAGGATTTGCTTCTTGACTTAGTGTAGGGGAAGACGTGGTCATGAGACCAAGTCTTATGAGGCCACATAGCCCTTAAAAATAGGACATGTGTGGGTGAGGATAATGAATTATTAATAATTAATAATAATTAATTATTTTAGCCAAGGTGACGTGTCAGGTGACTAGGTGGATGAGGTGGACTAGGGGACTTAGTCATATTTGGTGATTGTGTAATTGATTAAATCACTTTAATAAGACTATTTAGAGGACTTAGGATAGGAGGATAGACTATAGTGAATTTATCAAATAAATTGAATAATTTATTTAATAAATAGAGGAAATAAATATTAATTAAATAATAAATATTTAATTAATTCATCAAGTCAATATTAATTAAATAATAAATATTTAATTAATTAATGATGTCACTTTTTAGTTTATAGATTTTGCCCCTCTTTGAAATAATGTGCTGGTCGCATTGTTTCAAAGAAAAATCAAGCATTTTGCCCTTGCCCCAGACAATGTCTCAGACAAAAGTGACCTATGCATGCCCCCTCGAGAGATTGATTGACAAAAGATAATTTGATTAAATTTAATTAATTAATTAATTATATATATATATATATATATATATATATATATATATATATAGGGTTGAAAATCAATCTCACGACAAGATTCAGAAGAAATGTGGGTGAAAATGTGGTGAATCAGAAAGAGATCGTTAGGTAGGGTCTACACATCAAGCAAACAGGTCCACAAGCTATATATAGGGCCAAGAGGTCCACGATAGGGTCATTGTGTACACTTGTCATTTAGAGATTGGAGCTTGAGAGAGAGAAGAGAAGAGTCGAGAAGATGTCATTCCCATTGTTAGATCACCGCTTCGAGAGGGTCATGCGCTTCCAGAGGCCACCAGATTCGGGAGAGCCGGTAGGTGACTCATCCTACTTAGTCAATTTATGAATTTTTGCATGATTTGAGGTGATTTTTAGCATGTTTAGGTTAGATCAATCGTTAGGTTAGGATAGAAATTTTTTTGTTCTTAGGTGAAGAACAAATGCACAGTTGCAACGCATGTATGCACAACAACTGGTAACATTTGCGCAACAAACTGCTAGTTCTGTGCATACGTGTGGAGTACCTGTGCATTTGTGCTAGAAGAAATTTTGGTGGCGCATTTGTGAACTAAATGTGCGCAAATGTAGTTCGACGCATTTGTCATAATTGGTTGCGCAATTGTTTAGGTTAGTTGCGCATATGTTGTTTCTACGCAAACGGTAGGGGGTTTTGCACAAAGACTTTTCTATGCTGCGCATTTATGTCAGATTGTAGAATTTTAGAAAATAAGTTGAATTAGGTCAAACTAGATATCAAAAGTTTGATATGATCTATCAGCTTGGTATTTGATCGATTGTTTGTCAAGATAGGTAACATCGTAGCATGGTTGCTAGTTAACCGTCCTAATTGTAGATAATTGATAGAATCATCCATTTTTACATGTGATAAACATGTGTTTGATTGATAGGATAGGATAGATAGATAGATCAATGTGATTGATATCTAATAGTCTAATTGTGTGATGACTATGATAGAAGGATATTACTGACATTCTGATGTCGTGGGAGAGATATCCCGTGACTTAGAATCAGAGGCCAGCACTGTCAGAGACTGATAGGATTCTGATTGGGGCTACATGATTGTACGACATCATTTATACGCCCAAGATTTGGGTGAACCTGGGGATGTTGACTGCCCTAGTAGAGAGATGGCACTCGAAGACGAGTACCTTTCATCTCCCAATAGGAGAGATGACTGTCGCATTAGAGGATGTGTATCGCATCCTTTGACTATTGATTACCAGAGAGTTGGTATAGTATGATCGACATGACCATTTGGCAGAGTGTAGAGCATTTTTTGGGGACGAAGACATTGATGAGTCGGAGATCAATTGAGAGGATTTGGTAGATTTTTATGAGCCACTTCCTGTTGTTTTGGCCAGAGTTATCAGAGGCTTCATCTGCCTAGATCAACGGTCGCATGGCTTCACAGTTGGTTGGGGGCCGCACACTGTAGAGGATGATGGATGAGGGGACTCATTTTTCTTGGGGGGTGTGCTTACTAGCACATCTTTATCATGATTTGTATCAGGTTGTTTATCACAGAGGAGCGTCTTTATCAGCTGGTGTTACTTTTCTCCATGTATGGGCATGAGAGCATATAGCAATCACACAACCGACAACCCTAAGATTTTGAGGCGCTGAGAAGCCTTATATATTTCTTTATGCATCTATCTAGTCTCATCATAAGCTGGGACGTCTGGAGTTTTGGAGACATGCTTTTGATACTATTGATGCTATTATTTGGGGACCCTACCTTGGGTGCAAGCCATGGGAGGATGAGCATCAACTTGGATACTATTTCGAGTCTTGATGGTTGATAGGGAGGACTCCCTATATTATAGAGAGACAAGTGGTTAGTCGGGTCCTGCGATAGTTTGGCAGGATCTAGGGGATGCCTTAGGGGGTTACAGAGTTTACACATACTCATCATGAGAGGTGCGATTGGGGACCCATGGTATCTTTTGAGACTTTTAGACATGAGTTCTTAGACATGCAATTTCAGGCATGGTCTATGAGATAGGGGGTTGTAGACCTAGGCATGACTATAGACTATGAGAGACTTCTCAGGGATCATCCATTCCTGAGATTGATTGATCCTATAGAGAGACCACCATAGAGGGATGCTGGAGAGAGACACCAAGATAGGTGACAAGGCTGTGATTAGAGAGGCCGAGGGAGAGGTGGAGGTGGTGATGGTGGCGACAGTGATGATCGTAGAGATGGTGGTCCTGACGTAGGGAGGGGTGATAGAGTTGGGCCTCGGATAAGAGGTGAAGGTGTGTGACCGCGGGGGTTGATGCTACCCCCTATGAGATAGGTGTAGAGATGACCACCATCGGATATTACTATAGTGCCCCAGTACATATGCCAGTATAGATTCTACAGGTATAGGTACCAACACAAATACCAGCAGTTGTACAGGTACTAGGTCAGGGTGAGGTTGATGATGTACTTAGTGAGGAGAGACCGGTTCCAGGTGGGAAGCTACAGGATGAGCAGATGCTCTATATAGGAGGTCAGGATATACAAATGCTAGACATCGGGGGACATGATGAGCAGGCAGCGATGGATGTTGGGGGCCAGGATCCATGTCTTCAGAGAGATGCTGCAGAGGAGGAGGACATAGATATTGATGCATTTATAGTTAGACTAGCGATGACATAGGTACATGTAGACCGTGTCCCAGGACTGGAGAGATGGGTGGAGAGGTTAGAGGGTGAGGTTGCAGAGGTTAGACATGAGCAATATGTCACCATAGAGCAACTAGGGGAGGCAGAGTCATTACTGGATGAGCTTGAGTCTACAAAGGAATTGGGACCACACACAGACAACCTATGGGTGATGATGTGAGCCGGTAGGGAGATTAGCTACTGGAAGGGGGCCTATAGACAGACTATTCTTAGGGATCAGTGGATCATGAGTTTCAGAGAGAGATCATATGCAGTCAGGATGACTGTGCATCATAGGCATGGATCAAATAGTAGCGGAGGGACATCATCACATCCTAGGAAATATGATAGCAATGAAATCCATATATGAATGCATAATCTATAACAAATCATTCTAACATGCCTGCCATGAATATACATTTCTTTTGCCAAAAGATAGTGTTAGGTGTATTGATCAGTTTGGTTTATGTATAGCCATTTGAAATGCATAAATGAGCTGTCAGGTTTGAAATATAGATCACATATTATGAGTCATGTTGAGGGTATAATTGTGTAAGAACATTTGATTATGTTTGCTTGTTTGGTGAAAATACTCCATTCTGTCCTCTAGGAATCGTGACTATCATAGATCCACTTCCCAAACTAGGTCGAGGACATGCTTCCAGCTAGGTGATGGACTAACTTATTATGGGTGAAGAAGGACACAACAAGACTAGGATGAAGACCAAGATAATAGACCAAGCTATGGTGGGGTTTTATTATGGATATATACAGTGGATAGTATGCTATGAACTGGCCATTTTATTATGATATATACATTGAGAATGGTGACTGACTAGCCATTTTATTATGGGTATATACAAATGGGATGACACACTAGAAGAATCCTAATAGATAGAAGAGCTAACTTCTCACAAATGGCGCTTGTTTCCAGGTTTTCTCCACATGTTTTTATTGCAATTTTCTTTTGATTTTTTTTTTGTTTGATTTTTTTTTTGTTTTTGATTTTTTTACCTATATACATATCCCTTGCATTGGGATTTTAAGCATATAACTTCTTGAGGTGCATTCTTTTAAGAGGCTCATCCAAGAGATCTCCCTTAGACGTAGACAATTGATAAGCCCCAGAGCCATAGACTGCTGTAATCACAAAAATGACCTAACCAATTGGGTTCAAACTTGCCCTTCTTGATTTTTGGGATTCTCATGAAGGATCAGATCACCCACCTGAAAGTCTCTGGGTTTCACTTTACTGTTATATTGACAAGACATTCGCTGCTGGTAGACTTTCAAATGATCAAAGGATCTTTTACGACGTTCATTCAGCAATTCCAATTTAGTTAGCTGTGCAACTCTATACTCTTCATCTGGAATTAAATTTTTTAGGGATACACGAAGAGAAGGTAACTCAACCTCGAGGGGTATAACAACTTCAGAACCATAGACAAGGGAATACGGTGTGGCTTCGGTGGGAGTACAGATGAAAGTATGATAAGGCCATAAGGCATGATTCAATTGGATATGCCAGTCATGAACAACATCATTGACAGTCTTTTGAAGGATCTTGACAATGGTTTTATTAGACGCTTCAGCTTGGCCATTACCTTGGGGATAATAAATGGTGGAATAGAGATGTGTGATGTGGAATTTCTCAAATAGTTCATCCATGTCTTGATTTTGGAATTGCTTCCCATGATCAGTAATAAGATGCATATGGATACCATATCTGTAAATGATATAATTAAGGATAAACATGGATATTTTCTTGCCAGTGGCAGTGATCAATGGAACGACTTCAATCCACTTGGTAAAATACTCAATTGCAGTGATAATGTACTTATGGCTGTTGGAAGATGGAGGGTGAATTGCACCCACAAGGTCGAGTCTTCATTGACTGAATGTCAATATGGTTGTAAAAGGATGGAGTTGTTGTGCCGGTGCATGAATAAGATTCCCATGTATCTGACATTTCTTGCATTTCCTAGCAAAGTGAAAGGAATCTGTCTCCATAGTAGGCCAATAGTAACCCATACGCATGAGCTTCTTAGCCAAGGAAGGACCACTCAAATTTGTCCCACAAATACCCTCGTGAACATCTCATAAGGCAGTTTGAGCTTCATCGTATTCAAGACATCGTAAGAGAGTACCATCAAGACCTCACCAATACAAGGTGTCAGATGTTATAATATAGCGAGATTCTTGGCGTAAAAAGGTTCATTTTTGGTTTCTGGATATGTCAGGTGCAATGGTATTATCTTCCAAGTAGGAATATATCTTTCCATAAGTCGGGGAATCTTGTCCGATAATATGACATATGATACTTGTATCAAGATCATCGTACATGGGATAAGTCAAGGATTCCACTAAGAACTTAAAATGGGCTTTTGTATCCTCTGCATCAAATAGAGAAGCAATTGTAGCCATAGCATCTGCAGCCTTGTTATCATACCTTGGAATTTTCTCAAAGGTGATGATTGAAAAATATTGCTTAAAGTCATCCACCATACGTTTATATGGTAACAACTTGTCATCCTTGGTCTGCTATTCATTATTAACTTGATTGATAATCAGTTGAGAGTCTCCATAGACATTCAATTCAGTGACTTTCCATTGCAGAGCCATCTTTAACCCAATCATCAAGGCTTCATAATCAACTACATTATTTGTACAAGGAAAGAGTAATTTGTAAGATTTTGGGATTGTATATCCTTGCGGTGTAAAAAATAGCACTCTAGCTCTTGAACCATGCTGAGTATATGATCCATCAAAGTACAACTTCCATGTCTGTGTGGGTAATATCAGGATATGTGCATCTAGAAATTATGTATGTATAGGTTGATCATCTGTCAATGGTGCCTCAGCTAATTGATCTGCAATTACTTGTCCTTTGATGGCCTTCCTATCCATATACTCAATATCAAATTCACTAAGCAACATAACCCACTTAGCCAATCTTCCCGTTAATGATGTCTTACTCAAAATATATTTCAAAGGATCAATCTTTGCAATAAGCTTGATAGAATGAGACAACATATAATGTCGCCATTTATGTGAAGAAAAGACTACAGCTAGACATGCTCTTTCAATTAGAGAATAATTAAGTTCATATCCCACAAGGGTGCAACTGATATAATATATAGCCTTTTCCTTTCCTTCTTGATTCCGTTGGGCCAAAAGAGCACCTAGTGAGACTTCTGTAGCTGAAATATAGAGCAAGAGTGGCTTGCCCGAAATCGGTGACATAAGAGTAGGAGGTTTTTCCAAATATTTCTTGATCTTATTGAAGGCTTCTTCAGACTTATCATCCCACTTGAATGAGATGTCTTTATGTAACAAGTGTTGAAAAGGATGACTTCTGTCCACTAATTGAGAAACAAACCTTCTGATTGATTAGAGGCATCCTTGTAAAGATCCTAACTGACTTATATTTGTAGGGGAAGCCATCTCCATGATTACCTTGAATTTTTTTGGATCAACTTCTATACCTTTAGCTAAGACAATATACCCTAACAGTTTGCCTGATGTAACTCTGAATGCACACTTCTTTGGATTGTGTCTAATTTGGTACTTTTCCATCTGGGTGAATATTCTATCCAACACTCGAGATGACCATCTCTATTTTTAGATTTTGCTAGAATATCATCAACATAATCTTCCATTATAGTATGCATCATGTCGTGAAAGATTATGGTCATAGCCCTTTGATAAGTTGTACCAGCATTCTTGAGCCCAAAAGGCATCACATTCCAACAATATGTGCCCCAAGGACATGTAAAAGTAGTCTTCTCTTGGTCTTTTGGCACAATATTGATTTGGTTATAGCTGGAAAAACCATCTATTAGAGACATCTCATGTCCAGCCGTCAAATCAACTATGATATCAATATTAGGCAATGAGAAGTCATCTTTAGGACAAGCTTTGTTGAGATCACAAAAATCTATACAAATCCCGATAGAGTTGTTTGGTTTTGATACTGGTACAATATTAGAAATCCATTTAGCATAATCAATGGCTCAAATGAATCCAACATCTGAGAGCTTCTTTAATTTTTCTTTAACCATAAGTTCAATATGAGGATGCATTTTTTTGAGTTTCTTCTTGACTAGTTTAATTCCTAGTGCAATAGACAAGTGATGCATAATAAGATTAGGATCCAGTCCTGGCATATCTACATAAGACCAAGCAAAGTTGTAAAAAATATTCTTTCTTTGACTCTATTAAAGATGCTACTACTTTGAGAATACGCGGGGACTCCTCCGTTCCATTGTTGAGAGGCAATGTTGGTCCAATAAGTATTGTAGATTGCTCTCGATACATATAATTGGGGAGAGTGTCAATCCTTCCATCTTCAGGCACCTCAGAGAGGTTTTCACCCTCATATACGTCTTTTCTTTTTACTATTTTTGGATCTAATACTGCCACTGAGTTGTTTTCACCATTAGATCTGTTGATTATTTTTACATTTTTATGACTGAAAGGATTGGCACACTCTCCAAAATAAGCCATGTCATTGAGTTCTATTGGAAATCCTGACTTATGATCCCCTAGTGGTAGATGATCTCTGATTCCAAGATAGTCAATAATTGTGTCATCATTATGGAAAACATCAAGTTCTGGATGGTTGGGAAAATCCCAATCTATAAGCTCAGGATGTACAAGGGGTATCAGATCATTTGGGTTAATTTCAAAGGATGAGATGGTATTTATAGAGAAGTTTTCAAGGTTTATGATTGTATCAGCAAGGTCTATTTCCACGCTCTCATCCGAATTTTCTATCACAAGATAATTCTCACTTTCCTCACAATCATCAAGAGTAGTATTATGTGAATCTAATCCTAGTGATTCAGTCCTTGAACTCTCCCCCTCATGGTAATCACCACTATAGGTATGGACAACATCAACTCCTATTTCTTTAGTATTTTTAGATAATGAATCCCATTCGTAATCATTAGAGTCATAATCATCATCATGATTATCCCTAAGTCTATTAATGAGTTCTGTTGCTATCCTTTTCTTTTTTGGATCCACATACATGCCATGTTTTCAAAACTCTAATGCAGGAGCCTTAGATGTCTTATAGAAAGGTGTGATCTTCTCTTTACCTTTAGGTTCTTTTGGTCCTTCTCCTTTGTATCCTAATCCTGTGGTATCTCTTTGGTAATTTGGATTTTTCAGAATTGGTTTTATAACACCTTCTCTTTGAAACCCTATAGGTCCACTGCCTTGGTATCCCATCTTTTGCAACAAAGTATATCCCTTACCATATACATCAGGTGATATATATTCAGGTTTTACATCTTCTTCATTCTTTTGTTGTTCAAGCAAATGGTTAGAATTACGCTCAACTACTTCTTTTGGTATAGTGCCCCCACTTATACATGTGCCATAAACATGTGTGGAAGGAGCTTTTGATTGTTGTTTAATAATCAAGGATTTTCCATATGACTTAGGAGATAAAGGTAACTCTGTGATACAAAATTTTTGACCCAAAGTGTATTCTCCCATACTTTGTTCTTTTATGTCTATTTTGATCCCATTGGATTTAGATGTTGATGCTACATTACTTGGATCAATGGGTATTGTTGCAGAAGATCCAACATGATTATAAGGTACCAAAGATTCAGGTGTTGTCTTTACAGTGTTACAATACTAGAATGGATTCAGATCTCCTTTAATAGTTATTTCTTCACCGTTATGGGGAAATTTCAAGCACCGATGATAAGTCGAGGGCACAACTTGCATAGAATGAATCCAAGGTCTCCCCAAAAGAATTTTATATGCGAGATCCATATCAAGAACTTGAAAAAGTACATCTTTGACTACATGACCTACTCTGATAGGAAGAACAAAAGATCCCTTGGATGACCTCTCTTCTTCATCATAAGATTTTATTGTGATTTTCTTCTTTGGATCTACAACATTTTTAGAAAATCCCAATGCAAGGACTAATTTCAAAGTGCATATATTCAAGCCAGCTCCTCCATCTGTTAGTACTCTTTTGATTTTATGATTTTGTACAAGGACTTCTATATGGAGTGGAGAATTATGTGGTTGATTAATGGCTAGATCATCATGCTTAGTAAACGAAAGGTAATATGGAGTTGTCAAATATCCCACCATAGCTTGAAATTGGACTTGATCTAGATTTGTAGGAACATGAGTTTTTAGGAGAGCTTTCTCAAGAATATCCTTATGAGATGGTGACATACACAAAAGCTCTAGTATAGATATTTGGGCTGGTGTTTTCTTCAATTGATCCAAAAGATTGTATTGATTGGAAATATTTGGCGTGGACTTTGGAACATAGACAAACTTGTTTTGCGAGGTGGTAGGTTTGGATGAGACACCTTGGAGAGTAACATTTGATTGGGCTTGAGTAGTAACATTAACTGGTTGAATCTCAAACTTTTCTTTTATAGTAATCACATTGGCATAGTATGGAGAAGGATGACATTTAGAAATGTGATTAACATATTTATAGGATGTGGTATTGTAGTTGGCTTGATTATCACCTTTATCATTGGAAGAACTTCCTTTCTCATGTTCGGGAAGTGGATCTTTAAAATCCGTATGTGACTTGTTTGAGGTATGTCCATCAACACTTTCTTCACCACTTTCAATCAAGTCTTGTATCACATGTTTAAGTCTTTGACAATCATTGGTTTTGTGACCTTTCCCTCTATGGAATTCACAATAATCGTTACCATTCCACGAAGAAGGTTTCACCCTAGGTTCAAAATCTCTAGTTTCAGGAAGTACAATGAGTTTCTTTGTGATCAACTTCCATAATGTAGATTCAAGAGATTCACCCAAATGAGTAAAAGTTTTTCTACGTGGCATAAAAGGTAATTGCACATTGGATGAATTGTTGTTGGTATTTTGAGTTGTAGTTTGATTTCTATAAGTAGGTTGAGTAGCATTGGCTTTGCTTGTGAGATTCAGAAGAGGTTGTGTTGGTTTAACATGTCAGTTATCAACAATCCCATCATTGACAATATTCTTATTTTTGTTCCAAAATTTGGACTTGTCATTGTTGTTGTTGTTAGGGTTTGAATTTGAAGATCCAACATTTTCCTTAGAGTAAAGCTTAATCTCACCTTTTCTAACCATAGCTTCCTTAATTTTGATGCCATTTTCAATGATCTTGTTAAAGTTTGGAGGGCATTGCAATTGCAACCTATAGCTCATTTCTTGTGTAAGGTTATGCACAAAGATATCCATCTTTTCTTGTTCAGGAATTGTTTGTGGATACTTGGAAAATAATTGATGCCATCTTCGCAAAAAAGTAAGGAAAGGTTCTCTCCATTCTTTTGTTGTGCATTGCAAAGATCAAGAACAATGACTTCATGTTTGATGTTATATGAGTAATGAGTCACAAATTTGTCAATAAGCTCATTGAAATATTTGATACTTGGGGGTAATTTGGAGAACCATTCCATGGCTTGTCCTCCTAAACTATGTGGAAATAGTCGCATTAGATAAGTGTAATTGTGAGCAAATTTAATACAAGCAACACAAAACTCACGAATGTTGTCTTGTGGATCCGAATTCCCTTTGTATTTTTGAAATTTAGGTACCTCAAAATGAGGAGGGAATGGAATCATTGCTAAATGTTTATCAAAAGGATAAGGACATATATCATCTAAGGAATACTTCTTGGTTGATGATCTAGTTTGAATGTCACTGATTTGTTGTTGAAGCATCTAGATTTGTTCTAGAACGGGATCCAAAGATGGTGGAGGTCCTTGAGTATTTTGGGAAACACTATTTTGTTTGTTTTCCTTTTCTCCATGAGCATGTGCCTCTTGAGAACCACTAGGGATTTCTTGATTGTTTGTGATAGGTAGTTCTTTAAGAGTGGAGACATCACAATCACTTGGTAATTTTACTCCTTGTTAAGCAAGCATGAGAAAACACATCTCCCTATCCATGTCTAAGAGTCTTTCCATGACCTTATAGAACCTAAAATCTTGCATAGCGTCTCTTAAATCCCGATCTATTGGTTCTTCGTCTGATGTGAAAATTGAATTCTTTTTAGGAAGTCCAGACCAAGGGTTATTACCTCCTTCCATCTTGTCTACAGATTCTAGATCAATGGTTTACTTGAGTTTCTGAGATCGAGTTTGAACCATACAAGGGTGAAAGATGATCTTGTGATGAAGATTTTGATGAAGCAAATTGAATGTGTTTGATTGGATAGATGTAGAAATGAACCTAAAAGTCTTGAGATAATTGTGAAATTTTTGATAATCTAAGTCTATAGGAGGTATGGATCTCACTATGATGTGACAAAGAAAATCCAAAGATAATAACCTAGGTAAGTTTTTGATTGAGGATGATAAATCCTGATATGGTAAACTCACAAAGATCAGAATCTGATAAGCAAGGCAATGATTCAACACTAATTGGAAAATTTTGAAGATTTGGAATGATTTTGTGGATTTTGATGGAAGAAAGATGGTGAAATTAGATGAAAATGGTCAAACTAAAGATCAAGGGTTTGTGAAAATTGAATGTTTTTCCAGAATTGTACTGAGGACAAAAATGGGTATTTGAAAAAGTTTATGTGAATTTTCCAAGGTCCGTACAAATTCTCTCTATTGTGTATGCGAAGGAACAAATGTGTAGGACAATCAAGTATATGCATAGCACAATTAAATCAATGTGCAACAGATGTGAATAGATGCACAATGACAATGACAAAAGCGCAGTGTAATGGGACAAATGTGCAACAAAAAGTGATAGATGCACAATTTTTTGGTTTTCTGATGGTTTCTTGAAATTTTGGAATTTTTTGGTTTCCAGATGATTGTTTTTGGAAATATAGAAATGCATAGACACACACACGCAAAATAGAAATGATTTATTCTAATTTAATCTAATATGTATTCACAAACACGCTTACAATTCCTAAGGTTAGCAAGGACAGTATCTGCTTCCCCACTTGGATAAAATCTAGCCACGCAAATTCACAACAGACAACCTAGGAACTTGGAGGCACGAGCTCCTCCTTACAGTGCACTCACTTCTCTGGCACACCAAGTTCCGAATTCAATGGGTCATTACTTCCCAAAGAATTGCTATCTCTACTATGAACTGTGAGTAATGTGGGGTGTCTTCATGGGCTTGGATGACCCCTTGAGCCAACAAATAGAAGGTTTTTGACCACTACAAAAAAGTATTTAGTAAGGACATCCATTTAGGTGGTTGTGATCAAGTCATTTTCCTAATTAAGGGGGCTCTCCCAATTTTTCCAAAGTAATATTTTCACCTTAACAATATAGGGATTTTAGTGCACCACATAGGCACTAGATGAGATTTTGGTTGCCACAACAAATTCACACCTGTCCTCTATGAGACTAATCACAAGGACATTTTTTATATACCGGTTTGGAAGGGCTTAGCTTTAGCTTGTTACTGGTTGGGTCGTTCCTTGGGGTGAGTACCTCTTTTCCCACCAAAGACTGCCCTCTAAAGATTATAACAATTTCTCTTACACCCAAGATCCATGAATGGCGAGGGGAGAGGATACGTTGTTATAATCTTGGGATTACAAATAGCTATGAAAGTAATACACAACAAACATAATACTAAGCTAAAGAAGACATACAAATTGAAAATGCATGTTGTATTTTAAGCCCAAACAAAGATTATGGTTTATTTTGCAAACCCCTAGGAACCTGCAAATAAACAGTCAATAATCTAAAAAATGGGGTCTTCAAATTTACGACCTACAAAATAGTCTAAAAAGCTACAATAACAAATAGAAACTTGTCAAAGTACAAAAATCTACAAATTAGAATAATATATGTGTAGGAACAGATTATGGATGCACTGCAACAGTGAATGTATGCGCAGAGCGATGGGATGGATGCACAACTTTAACAAATGCACAACAGAAACGTATGAAAGCGCATGAAAAGAGAACCGTTGCGCAGAGAGAATGAAAAGATAGAAAATAGAGAAGTGTCTGATGGAAGAAGAATGGATGTGCAGGAAGAAGTAACGAATGTGCAGGAATCAGGGATAAATGCGCAAGAACAGCCTATAGAAATCTGCACATAGAGAAACTAAAAACAAAATGTTAAAAATGTAGGGTGGGCCCCACGATGGGTGCAAAAAATATATGCAATTTTGAAATACTAACTAATCTAAGCTATTAAATCAATTAAAAGAAAAACTACAATGAAGAATACAATCAAAATGAAGTTAAAATAAAGCTTTACCTTCACCTACCATGTAGCTTGTCTCCATTGGCCTCCTAGCCTTGATTCCTTGGATGTGTTGAGCTCTCAGATTTCCAATTTGAAGCTCCTTGCCCAAGATGTCACCAAAGTGTGGAGATTGAATGTATTTGTATGCAAAATGGCCTAAATCTTGATTATGCAACTAATGGATAATGGAATGCAAAATGCTCACAAAATGATATGAATTGCTTGTATGCTTGATTTCTTGATCTCTAGAATGCTTGAATGCTTGAAGATTACTATTGCCTATTAGCTCACAAAGGTAGAATGAGGCTCCTTTTATAGAATTTTTGGAGGACTCAAGCCTAGGTGGAAAAATCCTAGGGTGGATATTGAAAGGTGGAAGATCCTAGGGCTACAATTGACTTGGTTGAAGGGGTTGAAAGAAAGGGGGATGTAGTTGGAATGTGAGAGAAGGAATAGGGAGGATGTTCCTTATACATTGACATGGAAGAGAAGAAGGAGGAAGGGAAAGACACATGTCAAGTGTCTCACAAAGACCATTGAGAGTAAGGGGGAAGGACCTTTTCCTCATGAGGACTTTTGGTACAAGTGTCCCACAAGTCACCTTTGACCCTTTGAGGTGGCTTGAGAAGCTCCTTAGGAATATGATTTTCTTCTTGACTTAGTGTAGGGGAAGACATGTGGTCATGAGATCAAGTCTTATGAGGCCCCATAGCCCTTAAAAATAGGACATGTGTGGGTGAGGATAATGACTTATTAGTAATTAATTATTTTAGCCAAGGTGATGTGTCAGGTGACTAGGTGGATGAGGTGGACTAGGGGACTTAGTCATATTTGGTGATTGTGTAATTGATTAAATCACTTTAATAAGACTATTTAGAGGACTTAGGATATGAGGATAGACTATAGTGAATTTATCAAATAAATTGAATAATTTATTTAATAAATAGAGGAAATAAATATTAATTAAATAATAAATATTTAATTAATTCATCAAGTCAATATTAATTAAGTAATAAATATTTAATTAATTAATGATGTCACTTTTTAGTGTATACATGGAGTTTTAGGTAAAAATAAATAATCTAGATATTGTCATCAAACTCTTCCACATGCCAGAGTCCATGCCATTATCTTGTGTAGGCTAGGGTATACATCAAATAGGATGACATATATAAATATTTATTTAAAGGAAAATGAGAAATCACCTAATGCAACTGGTCATTGATCAAGCCAACCAAATCTAAATATAGATTCTCAATGCAAATGACTTTTACAAAGAAAAAACATCCATTCATCCAAACTGAAGTCATCAATGTCCCCATGTAGACTACACAACACTATATTAATGTCTGTAATCTCCCCCTTCAAATGTGACTTTGAATAGTCTTTGGGAGCTAGGATTGTACTCTTCTAGGCATGAAAAACTATTCTTTTGCTATAATACCCCCATAGTACCCTTTCTTCATACTAAATTCACTTTGTGATAGAGTAGGGTCCAAATGTGTGTAGACTTCTTGATTTGGAAAGCGAAAAAATGTATGAATGGTAGCCCTATCTAGATTCAACAAACCTTTATGATGATTCATTTTGATCTACCTTGTATGTGAATCATATCTATGAATGCACTCTATGACAAGATCTATGTATTGAGTTTCTATTGCGAACATGATCACTTCTTATAATACACTCTTTACTAACCTTTGGATAACAAGGTGTCAATTATGACTTTTCATTCTTCTCCAAAACTCATCTAAATCAATATACCCCTACTACACGTCACCAACTTCTAGTAGAGAGGAGTCTAAACCATTCACATGCTTGTAAACCCAAATATTTAAATTTCATTTTGAGATGAGCTTATATTTGATAAAATCTAACAATAAATTTCTCTCTACAGAAAAAACAACTTTGATTCCTTTAAAGATAGTACAACAAAAATTAATGACATTTATTTCTCTTACACTGTGACGATGGTGATTGTCGCTTGAGAAATCCACGTAAATGCGTTGTCTAGGGCTTTGTTTCAATCTTCAACTCAATCTTCTCAAACATTTTTTTTGAACAATTATAGAAATAAATACCCCATTAATGTTTGTATTTAATTCTCACACTTCAACTCTTTATCATTAATGCACAATATCCAAGATCACTTTTCTTGAAATTAGTTTGAGTTGTTTTGTTAGAATCCACCTTTGGTTTAAAATGAGATTATGCATTTGTGCTAGTCTTTGATAGTAATTCCTTCTTAGGGTGTGAACCCATGAGGGGGGCTTCAGGATCTATTTTTATGGAGCGGGAGGTCCCATCAACTAAAGAAATATTGCTACATGATTAAATTGAATCTTTTCTTCAAAAGTGGCAACTCCTACTTTTTAGAGCTGCATATTTGAGCGGGTTGAAAAGGCGGGGGGCTAAAATTTGCCCCACCAGCTTAGGCTTGTTTTTTCCACTTGTTAATCATATGAAAATTTTAAACTCTTCTAATTAGTTTTTTTTCTATTTTTTAATTTATTTAGTCACATGAATAGAATATGCTAAATAAAAAATTGATGAGATCACAAGCTTCCATAAATTGTGGAGCTTAAACATTTAAGCATGAACTCCACTAGAAAATTCATGGGACCTCCTAGTTAAAAATAATCCTAAAAATCTCAGCAACACCCACTGAATTGTTTTAGGAAGCCCCCCTCCATAAGACCACACCCTTACTTTCTGTCAAGATTTTTTCTTTTTCATGGGTTCTTCAAAGATTGTTGGGCTCCAAAGGGGTTTCAAGTACACTTTAATGGTCCAACAGTATTATCAATACTTTTCACCTTACACGCTTGTTACAATACAAACCTCTTGAACGGTTTATCAGAATATATAGGACAACCATTTCAGATTTTGACACTACTTTGTGTACACACATTTTAGACCAAAAGACCATTTAGAAGATACATATGCATGACATAAAGCTCCAAGAATGGATGTTGGGCTAAGAAAGAAGGGAAAGTACTAACTTTGAAGATTGATTTAGGAAAAATAAAATGTTTTGAAAGGGCTGTCAGAATCCAACAAGACTTTGAGAACATAAGATATTCATAGTGAATATTTAAAATCTATGGGAAATGAAGGCTATGGGTTATATGTGTTGTATGGATAGGTACATCAAATCCCAAAACAATTTCCTAGCTTAGGCTAAAACATGACAACTGTAAGACAAGAACTCATGTGTTTCAAAAATTGACTATGACTTTGGACTTCGAGGATTATGAGACATTCAAAACTTTGATAAATGATTAATTTATAGGATTTTTAAATGAGATGGAAATTCTCTAGCAACAATCCCCTCACAGTCTTGGTTAGTTCAAATAATTAAGTGGTTTATTTCATGTGAGATCATGATCTCATCTATGGTATTCCTTCTGGAAGTAAATCCACTTTTTCATTTGATATAATTTTAGGGAGGATGGGTTTGAGCATGTTAGCAACTACTTTAGAAATAATTTTGTACAAATTTTTACAAAGGGATACTTTGGTAAAAGAAAAGGATCGTGCCCACAACTTCTCAGGGATCAAAGAAATGTTAGTGGCATTAATGTATTTTATTATCTTTACAGAAGTTTTGGAATCTTCTACCACTCTTTATGAATATTGGACCACAATATATTAACAATTTTTGTAAAGCTTTGTAGGAAAGCTACTGGAGTTGGAACGCTAACAATTCTACCTCTTCCTTAGAAATGAGTATCATTATATTCTTATTATCACACTCAATGACTAATGTTGGAATGTTATTGAACAAGCTTTCTTGATTTCATCTATTCAAACCATTAAGGCTATTAAGAAAATTCTTGAACAAGAAACAATCTTCCAAATTTATTTTGTTTGGTAAGGAAAGTTCTCTCAATTGAGTGGATAGAATCAATTAGGATATTAAAAGTTTGACAACATTAGGGGGAACCCACAATACTGGGTTACACTTTTTTGCCTGAATGGACACTAAACTCTACATTTTGAAAAAAACTTTCAGATTCAGATGCATATTGTCATTAAACTGTTTGAAATTGGAAGATGAAGTAAATTAGAGTCTTTTAGGATTTTTTTTGTCTAGATTCTAAATATATTTTTTATTTTTATTTTTGAATTGATTTGAATTTTTTTTCTTTCTCCCACGAAAACTGGTATGTTGTTAAAAATCTCATTTTCAAAGAGTTGCATTATTTTCATAGAGCATAACTTTTTTTCTAAAATAGATATCAATGTGCTTCTTTTGAATTTAGTTTTTAAAAATCCATACAGAGGGCATGCAATTATTTTGATGATATTATCATGATTATTGCATATTTTATTAACGTTTGAAGTTGACTAAACCATAATTTTGACATACCTTAACTACATAGCTTATAACTTGTCGTGTATTTGTCCATTTTTTTAATTTTTTCTTATTTTGATAGAAAGAAAACTTCAATACCTAGGGCATAGATATTTTTTAGAATTTTTTTCTCTCATTTACTATTTTCCATAAGCGTCAAATATAGAGGTAGATATAGGGTGAAATATTTATGTTTAGTAAAACTTAAATTACAAAGTCATAATAAACTCAATATATATTAACGTTATAATCATTGGAAAGATTTTTCTTAGTAGTACCTTACTACATAGATAGGTTTGTGAAATAGATTCATTTGATCTGTAAAAAGATAAAGTCGAATTGATTTTTTGTCAGCATTTTAATAGGTGCGAAAGAGACTCCATTGTAGGTATGAATGAGAAGTATATATGTTATATCAATGTTTTTTTATCTAAGAGGCTTTGAGCTAACCATTTTTAATTAATTGTTTCAAATGGAACCTCTTAAGGCTTAAATCATCATATTTTATTTAAAATGTGTTTTTTCAGCAAAAATCAGCATGTCTAAAAAAGTGTAACCCGCTATCGTGGGGTCACCCATTATGAAAGTACTTAGTGTTGTGATTACTTCAAATTCAATCTCCCTCTTTTTTGATTTCCAATAGATCTCTTTTTATTTTCAAAATTATAGTAAATAATTTACCTTTGAAATATTCCCCCTAAAATGTATTTTTTGCCAACATCGTTTGATTCAAAGTCTATAAATAATTTTTAATGCTTTCTTTTTATTAAAAATTTAGGAGGAAATATCTGATTCTTTTAAATGAGACCTAATGAAGTCCAATTTCTTTACAATATTAAACATACTGGAGTCTTTTTGAATGTTTATGTGGATCACCAATTTCTAATTAAAATGGGAAGGAAATCGCATTTGTATGGCATTCTTTCAAACTTGAATGAGTATATAAGCAAGGAATTATTTTTCATAACGGTCAATAGAAATATAAAATGATTCAAGTAAGAAAATAGAATGATCATGGGGATGTATATGTTGAGAGAAAAGCCAATTAATATTTTGTACAAATTTGTCTTGTCTTTCAATAATACTAGCAAGTTTGATTCTTCTATTAGTGGAAGAGTATTCTCTATTCTTCAAGATAATGTCCAATATATATATATATATATATATATATATAATGACTTTGATAGCAATAATTTCTAACAAAACAAATATGAAGAATCAAGGCATTGATACCATTAACATTTAAGTATATAACAATTGCAAATTTTTACAAAATTTGAATATAGACACAAACATATAGAGGCTAGAGGTCGAATGACCACTACTTCTTGATATTATAAGAGAAGAAGTTATATTACATAAGAAGAACCATTACAATAGACAAACATATTGCCAATTACTTTTTGGGTATTCTTTCTTGCATTCAAGCACAAGGATAGAGCATACTCATAGCTTACTTCCTAAAGACCCTCTATAAGACTTTACAACTCTTGGATCTTTAAAACTTGATTCCCCAAATGAGCCTAAAAGACTCTATTTCTAGCATTTGGAGCCCAAAGTGTAGTTGAATTATTGGTAGGTATGAATGGTGTGTAGTGGTAGTGGAGATAGGGGATTACTACGCACTTTTGGAATAGAGTAGAAGTAGTGTGGTAGTGGAAAATAAGTATGTATTTGAGAATGATGTAAGCTCATGTAAGAAAATTAATAAAAATAAGTCTTTATTACTAAATAATTATATCTCCTCAAAATATTAATACTAGTGGACAAATATGTGTCCATAGAATATTAATATTTAAAAAGGGAAGGCTGTTAATATTTTTCTATAAACTTATGAATTATTATTTATTATCACTTTTTATTGAACCAAAGAGTGAGAATGACCCACTCAACACCGGTAAGTGGCTATGGGGATCTGTCTTTTTAGATAGGTGTACATATTATTTTCAGATCTTAACGTGCCTGGCATCATGACATTGGAAAGAGGCACATGTGATTGCTATGATTTATTTGTGACTTAGAAAGACATAAAATAGAGATACACCATGTCTCTCGTATGATATTTTATTTAGGTGATAAACACAAGGGTCTACCAAGAATACATGATTTATTATTATGATAAACTATACTATGTACATCATATACATTAGATGTAATCCACCACAGTGTTGCACTATCATCTTGGGTCCAATGTCCACCATTTGAGGATATGCAATTGTCCAATCTCAAAATGAGATGAAGGCTTGATAGATTTAGAATATTATCAAATTCCATTACATATTTGTACCTTCAAGTACATTTAAGCTTCTTCTTGATAAGGGATCCTGTATAGGGATGATACCACTCTCCAAGAATCTAGGTGTTGTGATGCTCAATGACTCATGGTAGTTGGATTTTAGGGGAATGCACAACAAGATAGATTATATCCAATAAAGCAGTACTCAATTTGTAAGGCTCTAATTTAGAGAATAATACTTTACAAATGGGAAAAACACAATATTCAAATCATCTACACTATGGAAAGCAAGCAAAAAGTAATTTGTAATATCTTTGCAAACAAAAATTATGTGGGCATGCTTGCACACTCTTACCAATGCCTTTAAAATGACTAGTTATCCTTTGTTGATATTTGGAGACAAAATGTGAATCTCTTTAGTGTCGAGAATTATTTTCAATTCTCCCCATCCATCATATCTGAATGCTAGAGAGGATTGTCATAGAAATAAGTTTCCAATATTTTTGTTTGACATTCTTCTAGCAATTATTTGATCTTATTGATTGCAATAATATTTGTATCTTCAGGATGAAAATGTCATTGCATGGAAAATATCCCAATAACATTTATAGTTTCAAGTGCTTCTTCAAGGGGATGATGAAATTTTATCTCCTTATGGTCACCTAAGACAATACTACCTATTAGAGAATGAAAACAATTTAAATCGTTATTAGCTACATTGCAATAAACCAAGCCATATAGCTCGTAATTGTTCTTGTAAAAATATAGTTGTTAAAGTTGTGTATACTACTAATGCAACGATGTGGTGGGATGTCGTAGAAGAAGATGGAAATATGTATATGCGAGAAGACATATTTGAACCAATTCTTGAAGAACTTGGAGATTTTGAAGATGATACCAAAGATTTAGAAATTCTTGCAGATGAATTGGAATATGACCTATCTTCTACAATGAATAATATATTATCTCCACCTAGAGGATCAAGGCCACCATTCTTTGCATGAGGAAGAGGTCATATTTTGACGCTAAGAGATGTCTAAATTTTTATCCCAAAAATGAGTCAAATTATGAAGACATAGCTAAAGATTCCCTCTTGTTTTTAAATAACTTGAATTAAAAGAATATAATCTACCTAAAAGTAAGAATGAATGGAGAAATAAGAAAGATGAAGAAAAATAATTGGATAAAATTGCTGAAGAATATAATTTTATAGCTTCTTTTTTATGATGATATTCCTGAAATCTCTCAAAAGAACAAGGTTTTTAAAAATAATAGAAATTGAAGAGGAAGATGATTTCTTAGTCTAATAGAATTTTCCATACCCTACCAAGACAAGTCTTGTCAATACTAGTCTACTAGAACTGAAACCAAGACAAAAAATGGAATGTAAAACTTCTTTTTATTAATGGTAGATTATCTTAGTTTATTTCATTAAAAATAAATGGTAAACACTATGATGCTCAAGTTCACATTTGTGCTTCTTTGTCATTTTGTAAAACTCCCGAAGTCAAAGGAACAACTTGACAAAATAAACACATATAGAAGCTCATATGTATAGGGAAAGTTCTATTATTTGTGGTAAATGTAAACGCCAAGAAAGGACCAATATAGAAGGTACATTCTTTAGGTGTGATTTGTTTGAATTTAATAAGATGCCAGTAGACTTATTGCTTGGAAGCAACTTTATTGATAGATATTCTCCATATGCAATTACACAATAAAGTGTTTTATTTACAATAAATAGAGAAAGAGTTAGAACAAATAGATTGAATTGTGCTACATAAATATATCCATCTACAATGGTATTCCAAGTTGACCCACTTGGAGAACTAAGAGAAGAAAAAGAAAAGGAACTTTGTTATGATGTTCCACAAAAGTTTTGGAAGAAAAGCATGCCTACTATAGAGATAAAATTAATCCAAGGGAAGCAAATGAAGATATGAAAGAAAATCTTATTCTAGCTTTAGATTATCTAAACATGGAGAAAGCTATCAAAGAACTTGAACAAGGAAATTATATTTCTCCATCAAAATCTCCTTTTTTTGCTATGCTTTTATTGTCAACAAATATTCATAACAAAAATGAGGGAAGAAAAAGTTAGTCATCAATTATAAATCTTTAAATTAAATTACAAAAGCTTTTCCTTAACCCATTCTTAAAAAAACTTACCCATTACAAAATGTTGCCAATGCGAAATATTTCTCATAGTTCAATTGCAAGTTAGGATTTGATTAGTTCTAGGTTTCAGAAGTAGACATATATAAAATATCCTTTAATCATCCCTTTTGACATTTTGAGTGGAATGTTATGTCGTTTGGGCTAATGAATGCTCTTGCCTATTTCCAAAAACACATGGATCAGGTATTCAAAGGTACCTCAGATTTTATTTGTATATACATAGATGATATTCTAATTTTTAGTCATTTAGAAGATCATCTCAATCATCTCAAACTTTTTTATGATATTTTTAAAATGCTAGAATTTTATTATCTAAAAATAAATCCAAAGGTGTGCTAGAAGCTGCAAGTTCTTAGGTATGATTGCAAATAATGACATTCTAAAAGTACAACCTCATATAAAAGAAAATGCCTTGGCTTTTGATAGAAAAATAATTCAAACATTTTTAGATATTTTAAATTATGTAAATAAATTCTATCCAAATGTTGATATAGTTTATGAATATATTCAACAATTACTCAAGAAAAAAATTCTTTTGGAGGGAAGAACATACAACAATGATTGAAACAATAAAGAAGAAAATCAATAATCTTCCTATATTGCATGTGCTAACAACATATGATTTTGTACTCTACATAGATGCTTTTGATTATGCATAGGCATGTGTTCTTTTCTTTATAAAGGAAGGAAAATAATTTGTAGGTGAATATGCAGCGGACTATTTATTGAAGGAGTCCAAAAATGGCGTTAATCTGAAAAAGAGATATATGGGGTAAAGAAATAGCTAGAAAAAATTGTTTTGAAACAAATGCACCTCAAACACTCTATTATTAAAATTGATTGTAATAGATTCTTAACATTCAAGGACAAGGACCATGGTTGCAAGGATGGAAGAGGTAAGTATGTACAGTGGCAATCGTATTTCAACAATTTAATTACACTACTCAACATATTCCAGGAAAAGACAATATTATTGTAGATTGGTTATGAAAATATTTCCCTATAACATCCATGCAAGCTCATATGTATTCAAATGCTCCTCCTATAGGCTTTAATTATTTTTAGAAAAATAATTTTAACTTTTATTCCATCAAAAGGCATGTCCAAATACATGTATTAAGACTTGGCATAAATGAAAGGTACAATCATTATTTAGAAATTATTGGTCTTAATACTTAGAAAATTTGGGATGCATTACACCACATGTGGTAGGAAATCAAGGACAATTTGTCATGTTGCAACTTAACACAAATTTACCATATCTAAGACTCATTGATCTTATTAGACTACCAAAAGTTGTATGGAGCATTTCGATCCAAGCAAGATTGTCAAATGAGCTATATAAGTTAATTAAATATGTAGGACCTCCTTCTCTCCATCTAGATGAATAATTCTCACCTAATTTAGTAGTGACAACTCTCATTTGTTGACGACTAAGTTGAAAATCTTATTTTAGAATCAATCTCCAAAAAAATGATGATGATATAAACTAAAATTTACAACATCACTTTCAAATCACTACTTTATGGTGACCTATCGATGTTGAAGACCTCGTTAATGAATCCAAAGTAGAAGCATGGTGGGAAAAACAAAATTATGATATTCTAGATCATGTCTATAGTGACTAAAAGTATCTTTATTAAAGGGAATATTTATACAGGGACAATCAATGTCATGATTTATGACCGCTATACCTCCTTTTTCGGTAACCAATTTACCTAGTATTCTAAGTTAGATTCCCTTTTTACCTTTTCCTCTAGTCATTCTCTTACTATAGATAAGCAAGGACCATGAGTATGCTCTATCCTTGTGCTTGAATGTGAGCTGGGAATACTAAAAAAGTAACTTGCAATAGGTTTGTAATTGTAATGGTCCCTCTTCTATAATATATCATCTTCTCTTATAATATCAAGAAGCCATAGTCATTCAATCTCTAGCCTCCGCTTCTAGAACTCATTGTGGGAATCATTAACTCTTGACAACCCATTTTCAATTACTCTCAAGAGGATTCATTGAAGTCCGCACCAATGACGAAGAGATCAAATGAAGAAAATAACAAATACATGAGATATTTGATTTCAACTCTAAAGTTTTTCATTTGATTTTACTCCTTATATACTCAACAAAGTAAAAAGCAATTGAGGCTGAAGAACATCATGAATATTAATAACTATTCAATTCTAGGTCTAGAAAAGAATGTCCACCTTCATCCATTGTGAGGACCACATGATCCCGATTCCTCTAGCTTCACCAATAGAATTGACAAAGAAACCTTCTCAACCCTTTGAATGAATGAAAAAAAACTTCACATCTTCTAACACAGTCTTGTTTCTTGCAATGTCTTGATACCAAGTTGTAGAATCTCAACTTGGCACTTGATCAAGCACCACTTGTTAGGGGCATTTAAACCCCTAACATTCTATATAACAATCTTCATTGTTTCTCCAACGGGGTTTTCATCTCTTAGATATTAGAAAATATTGTTTAATGGAGATTGGCCTTTCAACATTAAAATTATGTTCTATTTTCTTCTTGTTAGTTTTTTTTTGGCCTTCTTCTTCCTCAAGGAAATACTTACCTTTAGGATCCTAGACACCACATCTTTGATTTATTATTCCCAATGTGTCTTCATCTTCATTCTTTGATTCCTATTAGGAATCAAAATCTTACATATACCTTGGTACTTCAAGATCAAAGGAAATGGATTTGCTTACATATGACATTAAGGTTAAACCATTGAGACTTATGATCTCTTGAACTTCCTTAGCTAGTTCTTGTAAGGGTGGCACATCATTTATGACTAGATTGGATTATAGTTAATTACGAAGGAGATGGCAACTAGTACATTTATGGAGGGATTGTTGGCGTAACCTTATTCACCCATTTACAAAACCATCTTTTCTTTGTTTTTTCTTTACATATGGACGTAACTTTTACTTTTTCAACCTCCTCTATTTTCACGAACCATCTTGAGTTTCAAAAATTATATATTTTTGGATTAGTTTTATAGGAGAATATAGAGGTGGACACATATATATCCTAGAGTCACCACCAAGTAGCTCTTCATCTCCTAACATAAATAACCAATACACTTACCTATTTTGAGAGCCCTCCCATAACCAATGAAAACCAATGTTCCCTTTTCAAGTTATACAACTTGATCTAAGTAAGAGAATTGCAAAGACAACATAACAAAGGGTCAAAGTTAAGGCACCACTCCTACATTTACAAGCAAGTACTATCTATGATGCAATGACCATGATCGAAGAAAAATGTCTCCATCTTGTTACTAAACAAAACCAACTATAAATTCAAATAGTCTTCCATTTTCTTAAGCTTCTCTTTGAACAAATGTTGTAAGAAAGCTCTACTACCAAACAACCTTTCCTCTAAACAGTTTTAGAAACTTCTTTATGCTCATATATGTATAGTATATACTTACTTTTCCTCCGTTATGTGGGTTATGATGTGCTACTTTTGATCTTTAAAGCTGATAAGTTGAACGCAGATATAAATTGGATGAATCCACAGAATTAGAGATAGTTTAAAAATGAAGATGATTAATGCAGGATATGTTTGAAAGGAGAAGATTGAGAAAATGGAAGGATTCCTGACGAAAAAATAGATCATCTATTTTGTTGTGTAACTTATAAAAGTGAAGGAGAAACATTGAAAACCCCATATAAATTGTAGGATTTAGCTTTGTGGTCAACTACTTCTCTGTACAGAAATATTGCAAGGATGCCCTTCAGCTGAAGTACCCGCATAATTTCTCCTTTTTAAACAAAGATTAAGAGAGGAAATTGCTGCATAAATACTTGTACATTACGATTTCGTCTGTATTTTTTTATAAAGAAATGATGCTCTTTAAATGAGAGGAGTAATAAAAAAACGAATGAAAAGGCGCCGTTGCCGGGGATCGAACCCGGGTCACCCGCGTGACAGGCGGGAATACTCACCACTATACTACAACGACTTGTTGCATTTATCAATGTTTACATTTTATTATAAACACTAAGTTTCTTTAAGAAATTGCATAGGTCAGGAGGAAACATGTCATTTAGTGGTAGAATAGTACCTGCCACGGTACAGACCCGGGTTCGATTCCCGGCCGGTGCTCGCGTTTTGTTTTAGACGTGAATTGTTTGTACATATTCAAATAAATGTTCTAAAATATAATATACGAATTTTAATCAGGAGTTTGTAGTCTACACGAGAAACATTATTGAATGGGAAGGATTGCGGTTCTATTCTACTTTGGTTTTTATTTTTATTTTAAAATGTTCACATTGCCACTATAAATGGTCTTATCTATCTTCTTTATTTTTATTTTAAAATGTTCATTATCTCTTAATTTTGAATTAGCAATATTATTGTTAATCTTTTAGATCAAATTCCAATCAAGAGTTTGTAGCCTACAAGAAAAACAAGATTAATTTGAGAGGATCACACTATCGCTAAAGATGACCTTATCCATCTTACCTCTTGGTCTTTATTTTAGTTTAAAAGGTTCATTATCTCCTAATCTTGAACTTGCAATATTATTGTTAATCTTTTGGAAATTTCAGTCAAGAGTTTGTAGCCTACAAGAGAAATAATATTAAATTGCTAGGATCGCATTGTGTTAAAGATGACCTTATCCATCTTACCTCTTGGTCTTTACTTTAATTTAAAAGGTTCATTATCTCTTAAGCTTATACTTGAAATATTATTTTTAATCTTTTGGATAAGAATTCAATCAAGAGTTTGCAGATTGCAGAATACAAGAGAAACAATATATAATTGTAAGGATCATAGTGCTGCTAAAGATGACCTTATCCATCTTAGCTCTTGGTCTTAATAATTATTATAAAAGGTTTATTATCTCTTAATCTTGAATTCTCTATATTATTATTAATCTTTTGGATCAAATTTTAATCAAGGGTTTGCAGTCTACAAGAGAAACAATATTAATTTGGAAGGATCTTAGTGCCGCTAAAGATGGTGTTATCCATCTTAACTCTTTGTCTTTATTTTAATTTAAAAGGTTCATTATCTCTTGATCTTGAACTTGCTATATTCTTATTATTCTTTTGGATTACATTTTGTGATGTATCATAATAAACATGTAAGTTCATAATATTTTTCTAAAGTTTTAGATGCTAATTTTATTAATAGTGATTTTGGATGTAGTGAAGTACAATTTATATTTCTTTAAAAATATAAATAAATCCACATATAAGATAATAGTTGACAATATCACTTTACCTATGATAGCTTTCCCATAATCTTAATTCAATCCTCAATGGTCAATTTTTTTTATCGTAGACAATATCACCTTTTCTATAACAACTTTAGAACAATTACAATTCAATTTATAAGATTATTGCTTCTAAGTTTGTAGGTAATGCTAAATCCATGACGTATAAGGTAATCGCAGGCAATATCACTTTGTCTATAGTATGTTGATCATAATCATAATTCAATCTACAAGGGTCATTCTTTTATGTTTATGGGTAAATTTAAATCCATGCGTAATGTTCTTGTAGACAATATCACCTTGTATATAGTAGCTTGACCTTATTCATATTTCAATACATAAAGGTCATTCTTTGAGAATCTTGGATAACATTAAATATATGTAGATTAATAGTAGCAAATATTATCTTGTGTATGATGATTTGATTGTAAGAAATTAATTTTCTACAATCTATAATAGATGTCGTTGATGTTTGTGGATTAGATTGAGCATTTTTTTTTGCATCAATTCTTGACTAGTACTGCACGTGTCTTATTTTAGGCAAAAGGATTGCAATGTTGTTAAGAATGGCTTTATCCATCTTAGTACTTAGTCTTTATTTTAATTTAAAATATCACATTTCAATCAAGTATTTGAAGTATACAAGAGAAACAATACTAAATTGGAAAGATCACACTGCGATGAAAGATGGTCTTATCCATCTTACCTATTTCAATCAAGAGTTTGCAGTCTACAAGAAAAACAATATTAAATCGGAAAGGATCTCACTGCCGCTAAAGATGGCCTTATCCATCTTAGCTCTTGGTCTTTATTTTAATTTAAAAGCTCAAATTTCAATCAAGAATTTTCAATATAGAAGAGAAACAATATTAAATTAGTTGGATCACACTGCTACTAAAGATGGTCTTATCCATCTGACCTATTTCAATCAAGAGTTTGCAGTCTACAATAAAAACAATATTAAATTGGAAGGATCACACCACCGCTAAAGATGGCCTTATCCATCTTAACTCTTGGTCTTTTTTTAAAATTTAAAATATTCATTATCACTTAACCTTGAGCTTGCAATATTATTGTTAATATTTTGGATCAAATTTCAATCAAGAGTTTGTAGTCTACAAGAGAAACAATATTAAATTGGAAGGATCACACTGCCACTAGAGATGACCTTATCCATCTTATCTCTTGGTCTTTATTTTAATTTACAAGGTTCATTATCTCTTAATATTGAACTTGCAATATTATTGTTAATCTTTTGGATCAATTTTCAATCAAGAGTTTGTAGTCTACAAGAGAAACAATATTAAATTGGGAGGATGACACTGTTGGTAAAGATGACCTTATCCATCTTACCTCTTGGTCTTTATTTTAATTTAAAAGGTTCATTATCTCTTAATCTTGAACTTGCAATATTATTGTTAATCTATTGGATCAAATTTCAATCAAGAGTTTGCCGTCTAAAAGATAAACAATATTAAATTGGTAGGATCACACTCCCGTTAAAGATGACCTTATCCATCTTGAGTTTGTAGATTGCGGTATACAAGAGAAACAATATTAAATTGGAAGGATCATACTATTGCTAAAGATTACCTTATCCATCTTAGCTCTTGGTCTTTATTTTAATTTAAAAGGTTCATTATCTCTTAATCTTGATCTTGCCATATTATTAATAATCTTTTGGACCAAATCTTAATCAAGAGTTTGCAATCTACAATAGAAGCAATATTAAATTGGAAGGATCTCATTGCCGCTAAAGATGACCTTATCCATCTTATCTGTTGGTCTTTCTTTTAATTTAAAAGGTTCATTAGCTCTTAATCTTGAACTTGCAATATTATTATTAATCTTTTGGATCAAATTTTGTGATGTATCATAATAAACATGTAAGTACATAATATTTTTTCTAAAGGTTTAGAAACTAATTTTATTAATAGTAATTTTGGATGTATGTGTAGTACAATCTATATTTCTTTGAAAAAATAAATAAATCCACACATAAGATTATAGTTGACAATATAACGTTACCTATGATAGCTTTCACATAATCTCAATTCAATCCACAATGGTCATTTTTGATTGTAGACAATATCACCTTATCTATAAGAGCTTTAGAACAATTACAATTCAATTTATTAGGTTATTGTTTCTAATTTTGTAGGTAATGTTAAATCCATGACATATAAGGTAATCACATGCAATATCAC
The DNA here is from genome assembly GCA_027943335.1 of Chamaecyparis obtusa. Classification (NCBI taxonomy): domain Eukaryota; kingdom Viridiplantae; phylum Streptophyta; class Pinopsida; order Cupressales; family Cupressaceae; genus Chamaecyparis; species Chamaecyparis obtusa. The sequence goes on from BSBK01002406.1 coordinate 2,797,027, forward strand.
TTTGTCTATGGTATGTTGATCATAATCATAATTCAATCTAGACAAGGGTCATTCTTTTAGGTTTATGGGTAACTTTAAACCCATGTGCAATGTACTTGTAGACAATATCACCTTGTGTATAGTTGCTTGACCTTGTTCATATTTCAATATATAAAGGCCATTCTTTGAGAATTTTGAATAACATTAAATATATGTAGATTAATAGTAGAAAATATTATCTTGTGTATGATAATTTGATTGTAAGAAATTAATTTTCCACAATCTATAATAGATGTTGATGTTTTTGGATTGGATTGTGTATATTTTTTTGCATCAACGTTTTGAATCACACTTTGTGATCCATCATTCTTTCTCTCATTGAACTCTCTATACTATCATCCACATGATGGATCATCAAGTGTGACCCAAAATATTGATGCAAAAAAATATACACAATCTAATCTAGAAACATGATCAATAACTCATCGAGGAAGAATCATGCTTCAAGCTGCTCCTTCTCCATGAGCCCTATCAACCTCCACTAGACCCACTTCCTATTATAGTCTTATTGATCACCTAGGGAAGACCCCCACACAAATATCCACCCCTAAACTTCTCTGTACATTCCCATTCCACAAATAAATCCTTCAGAAGGCCTCCTTTAATCTCATGCCCTTGATGACATCAATGCCTCCTGATTTCAAGCCATGATTGGGAACCTTTCCGCACAACACCATCTTGTCTTCATGGACAAAGACCTCAGATCTCCTGATCCTAATCACAATAAACCTTTACATATCAAAATGCTCGTCCACTACCATAAAATTAAAAGAGTCCTTACATATGGTGGAATTGGTTTAAACTTTTGCACATTAATATTAATAAACCAATTGAGATTCTATGATGAGCTCATTGATCTAGCAAAGAAGATAAAAATCAAAGCATATGATGATACAAAATAAGAATCCAAATATGTGATTACACTCCCTCTCCAAGTGAGCTTCACATTAATTGAGACTACATGTCAAGTCCTTGATTAGATCTTCCCTATAATATCCTTCTTGGTCGACCATAGATCCATGCCATTCAAGCTCTTCCTTCCACCTTCCATCAATGCCTTAAATTTATCTATAATGGTAGAGAAATTACTATCCGGCCCTTCCAACATTCAAATATGCTCAAAAGAAAGTAGACTAATTTCTACCCACTCAATGAATTAGCTAAGCCATCCATCACCAAACCACCATTCAATGAACACTCCACATCCAACTTTGCCAATTCTGATGACTAAGTGAAAATTGTTGATAAAGGCTATGTAGAATATTCAACACAAAATGCCTTCTATGTTGGTCATCTTCCCTTATCCCCAAAATGTTATGGTCAACCTTCTCCCATTTTAACCAAGGACAAACCCACTATCCAGTGTAAGCATACCACCTTTGAGAAATGGGGACCCCTTAATGAAGAAAGTCTAGAAGAGGATGTATTGTCATGGATATACAAGGAAGATAAGGACAAGCCCATTGACATCCCAAAAGAGAAATATCCAAATGCATATCCTATAGTTGAGACTATGGGATACCATGGAACAAACTTGAGCACAAAAGAACAAGGCACCAAAGAACCTATCAACCCAAGCACTAATTATCACAATAGGGGACTTGGATACCACTCATAACTAAGGTCTCCTTTCAAAATGACCATAAAGCTTCTTCTAAAGTTCCAAGATATAGAGGAGAAATTCTATGAAGTTCCTTTCAAATTCCTTGGTGATGATATCTTTGGAATTAACTGTGTCCTTTCTATAACCCCTGCCAACCTTACATCTCCTAACTTCCCACTCAAATATCCTAAACTTATTGATTGGGACCAACAAGGACCACCGCCATTAGATATATGCGAATTAGATGAAGGAATGTTGCCACTCCTAGACCTTAAGAATCTCCAAGAATACAAACACCATATCACATACAATGAACATGCATACTTTGGGCAACAATTCTACTCTCTTAGACACAAAAGTGAAAAGAAAAATAATAATAAAAAAGAAAACAAAACACCCCCTGATGAAAACCTTTCTAAGGCACCTTTGAATGAAGAAAAAGTACAAAAAAGGACACATATTTGGTTGAAAACTTCTGAGAGGTGCCAGAGGAGGGAGAAGTTGACTTGCTTCTAATGGCCCTACCCCATGATAAGTCATCTATTCTTGTCGAGGATACAATAGAATTAAATCTTGGAGCTATAAAGAGCCCTAAGATCACATTTGTAGCAACATTTTGAGTGACAAGGAGAAGACATATATGATTGAGTTTCTTCACAAATCACAACATAATTTTTCCTTGTCACACGTAGATATGCTTGATTTAGATCTTCAACTCATTGTACATCATCTTGTGGTATATCTTGATGCCAAACCAGTCAAATAGAAACTCAGAAAGACACATCCATATATAGCATTATTGGTAAAATCATAATTACAGAAGATGTTAGATGTTGGCTTCATAAGACCTATAGATTATCTAGAATGGGTCTTTAATATTGTACCAATAGGCAAAACCACTAGGGGCATCTACATTTTCATTGACTTCCAAGATTTAAAGAAAGCATATCCTAAAGATTTAAGAAAGTAATGTCCTAAAGACATTTTTCCTCTCGCTAACATTGACATCATAGTGGATTTGACTGTCGGACATGAAATGCTATCTTTGATGGACAAACTCTATAGACACAATTAGATCAAAATCATAACTAAGGATCAACATAAAAATACTTTTACTACACGATGTGGCACATTTTGTTACCAAGTCATGCCCTTTGGACTCAAGAATGTTGGAGCTACCTATCAGTGCATCATGATAGCAATTTTTCATGACCTCTTACATGAGATCATGGAAGATTATAATGATGACCTACTTAGGAAGTAAAAAGCTAAAGAATCACACATTGCAATGCTTACTAAGATATTTGAGTGACTAGAACAATATAAGGTCCAACTCAACCCGAAGAAGTGTGTCTTTGGTGTCACATTGATAAAATTGCTGGGTTACAATATCTCGTGAAGAGGAATCAAGGTAGACCCCAAGAAAGTCAAAGACATCTTACAAATTCCACCTTCTAAGAATCTTAAGCAATTTCACAGTTTGCAAGGCAAGCTTTAATCTACTTGCTAATTTATTACATAGCTTGTTGATAATGTCAACCATTTTCCCACCTTCTTCATAAGAATATTAAGTTTTAATGGGATTGTCTATGCCATAAAGACTATAGTCAGCTCAAAGAATATCTATATTAACCACCAGTGCTCATCCCACTTGTCCCAAGAAGACCTTTACTCTCGTACATATCAACTACTATTATCACATTGGGGGCACTTCTAGCATAATTAGATGACAATGGAAAAGAGAGAAATATATTACATCAGCTACACACTGGTTGGTTATGAGCTAAATTAAACACCCATAGAAAGGGCATACCTAACAGTTATTTTTTGCACACAAAATCTTTGTCATTACATGCTTAATCATAAGATCAACCTCATTACCAAGATTGATCCTCTTAGATGCCTCATGTCCAAAGCAGATCTCATAGGATGCACAAAAAATGGGTACTGAACCTCAACAAGTTTGATATTCAATATGTTGATTAGAAAGAAATTAAATGACACATGATAGAAGGTTAGTTAGCAAACTAACCTATTCCAGATCACCCCCTTGTGGTTGAATTCCTCAATGATTCTATCATGACTATTGCCCTAGCACACAATGGAAGTTATATTTTGATGGGTCATACACACAAAAGGGATCAGGGGCAGTAATATTGTTCATCACTCTACAAAGGGATTACATACCGAAGTCTTGTAAATTGACCTTTGAATGCACTAATAACATCAAAGAATATGAGGCTTTGGTCACAAGGCTTTGCCTGACTATCCAATAGAAGATCACTAGCTTACTTGTCTTCGGGGATTCCTATCTTGTCATCAAACAAATTAATGATGAGTACCAAACAAAGGATAATAAGTTACTCCCATATCATCGCATGGTTGAAGACCTAAGAAAATATTTTATAGAGATTCAATTCCAACAAGTCATGATAGAAAAAAAAAAAAAGCTGATGTAATGGCTACCATTGGTTCCTTAATTGCTATGGCCAAAAGTAGTCACAAGTGAGTTTCTTATTGTGAACCTAATGATCTCTGCTTACGACATCCCCAAATTCAACACGGCGTTTGACATCGTTGGTCTTGATTCTCCTTGGTACCATGAAATCTACGCTTACCTTCATGATAATATCATACCATCTCGCCTTGCCCCCAACCAACGTAAAGATAGATCATCTATTTTGTTGTGTAACTTATAAAAGTGACGGAGAAACATTGAAAACCCCATATAAATTGTAGGATTTAACTTTGTGGTCAACTACTTCTCTGTACAGAAATAGAGCAAGGAAGCCCTTCAGCTGAAGTAGCCGCATAATTCTCAAGTTTCTCCTCTTTAAACAAAGATTAAGGAGAGGAAACTGCTGCATAAATACTTGTACATTTCGATTTCCTCTGTATATTTTTTCAAAGAAATGATGCTCTTTAAATGAGAGGAGTAATAAAGAAAGGAATAAAATGAACGCCGTTGCCGGGGATCGAACCCGGGTCACCCGCGTGACAGGCGGGAATACTCACCACTATACTACAACGACTTGTTGCATTTACGAACGTTTACATTTGATTATAAACACTAAGTTTCTTTAAGAAATAGGTCAGGATGAAACATGTCATATTAAATGCAACATAGCACCAGTGGTCTAGTGGTAGAATAGTACCCTGCCACGGTACAGACCCGGGTTCGATTCCCGGCTGGTGCACACGTTTTGTTTTAGACGTTAAATGTTTTTACATATACAAATAAATGTACTAAAATATAATATAAAAATATTAATCAGGAGTTTGTAGTCTACATGAGAAACATTATATTCAAATAAATGTACTAAAATATAATATAAAATTTTAAATCAGGAGTTTGTAGTCTACTTCATACCCGTATAATGTGAGGAACCAATCAACATCTACGTAACCTGTGTGAAAGGAAACAATCTCAGCATCAAATTGAAAGACTTAATAATAAGTGTGAGCCATAAGCAAGGAGGCAAGCATAAACATATATACATATAATTTGTGAAGATTGTATATGTCTTTTAGAAATGTCCCCAAATCTAAAAAGCATTCATGATAAACTGATATTGGCTCTGCTTGAGAAATCCTGTGGGATTACATTGTCTTATTAGTTTTCAGACCACTGTTACTCCACAACCTATTGGCCAAAGAAGGCAAACTACTAATTTTATCTTATTCAAACAATTTTTATAGTCTTGCAAATCTATTATAAATCCAAATTTCAGTATTTTCTACTATTAGGGTGCCACATACTTGAGATTGCTACAATTACAAAAGCGAGAGGAAGGGTGAATAGGCCAAGAAACTAAAGAAGCTAAGGTAAAGTAAATAAGTGCAATTTCATGACACATATAAAGTGAACTTTAAGGTCATTAATCTTTTCACTCTGACACAAAAAAAAATAAAACTATGTTCAAAAGTATCCAAAAGAAAAGTGAAAACAAACAATCATGAGAATGGTAAGGAAGCAGTGGTTTTTAGCTTAGTTCGAAGAACAAATCTGAAATTTTACTGAATTTTGAGAAAAATAATGAATTTTGATTAAATAAAGCTTCCATATTTTGTGTAGAACAAGAAGGTCAAGTTCTTTGTTGGAATAGATATCTAAGGGCTGCAATATCTAAGTCTGGGCAAGGTAAACTAGCAAACATATAAGACTCACAAAGTAACGAAACAAAAACTATACCACTATAAAAAAGAACATATGTTGGTCTAGGTCTGAGAAATCCCTGCCATCCTCTTGCATAAGGAGCATGAGCAAAGGATCACAATCACGTCATTCCTCTCCATCTTCTTTTTGAAAACAAAATGAGGATAATTCTATGTTCTCGTACTCATGATCAACGTAATCCTCTATACCATAAATGCTAACCAATAATTAACAAAAAAATTCATCTTTCAAGATAGAAAAACACCTTGGAGAAGTTTAATTGTATGCTATGCTCTATCTGTAACCAAACTCTCATATTTTGAATAGAAAAGTTTCCATACCACTAGGATTTGTCAGTGAATAGAGCCATCCAAACACTTAAAACTCTCGTGTATTATACTATTATATGGTAATTTCTCTTCAAATTGCATAGAAAGGAAAACATAATTATGGATTTCTTGCCATTAGATTGATAATCTATTAGGAATTTATAATCTAGATTTATGAATGCAAATAGTTTTGTTGTGCATTACTAGATAGAGAGATCATAGTAGTCTGAGGTAGGTCTTGTGATTGAAAGAGTGCAGTGAAAACAACCACATTAATGGAAGGGAGAGGGAGTTTTCCTATAATCATTCATAATAACACACATTCTTCTTCTTCTTCTTCTCCTCCTCCTCCTTTTTATTTTTCTTCTTTCTTCTTCTTCTTCTCCTCCTCCTCCTCCTCCTTCTGCTCCTCCTTCTCATATTCCTTTTGCTCCTAATCCTTTTCCTACCCCTCCTTCTCCTACTCCTCCTCCTCCTTTGACTTCTTCTTCTCCTTCTCCTCTTCCCCCTCCTTCTTCAATGAAAGGTTTTGTTAATTTATTCATTTCCAAAAATAATAATTTTTATATTTTTATTTGGGTTTTCAATTTTTGAAAAGTTATTGACTTCTTCTATTAAGCCTTGATCATAAACCAAAAAAATCCTTCATGTTGGATTTTACCAAATCAGGTTTGCTTTGGCTGAACCATGTACAACCCTATTCATTCCATCCATGATTGCTATATAAACGAACATAGTTCATGATATGTGTGATTTTAATAAAAGAAGAGAAAAGTTTGGGTTTTATGTTTCATCTTGGGAACATGAATGAGATATTTATAATTTTTGAGTATGTAGGCACATGTCAAAGAGGAGGCTTGATCGACATTTTCTTTTGGGTAGATTGCTTTGTCTCAAAAAATATTTCTGGGCATGGTTGGCCACTTGTGTTGGAGTTCTGGTTGTAACAATTGTTTTTGATATCCCTCTCCAATCAGCCTTCCCAAGATTTTCTAGTCCATCCAAAAATAATTTGTTCTCCTCACTCTATGGCACCCTTGTATAAAACACCCACAAATTTATAGAAATTTTTTAATTCCTCCCATTGAAGATAAAATTATTAGATGCAAAATTAGAATTGAATGAAGAGATGATAAACATTATTCTTCTTTTGACATTAGTTGTAGTAAAATTATATTATGAGTAAGTCTCCCTAACTTCAGAAGATAATAATCATCTTGTCCATTAGGCTATTTATAATTATAATTCAACTATTTTTGAATAATTTATCTTTCTAAGAGATCAAAACCTCGTATCAATTATAAGTTAGAAGAGAGGCTCTAATTGGAAAACTCAGTTCAAATCTAAAAGAAGAGTTGAAAAGAGTCTTGTTAATAAGGAAAGCGCTTTCAAAATTCCTAAAAACTTGCTTTGGCTTAAAGAACATGGAAAGCTTATTTTATCTACATCTTACTTCAGAGGTCATACATTAAGAATTTTTTTTTATGAAATATTTTATCAAGAAATGACTTATGGATTCATAATCTTCATGGATTCTTTCCATGGGTACAGATGTAATAATCCCATGTTTATAGAGCTTAAGAATGCAGTCTAAATTAATTATGGAAATAAACTAAACAAATAAAGACTTTATTAAGAAAGAAGTTTAGGATTCATAATCTTAATCAATCCTTTCAATGGGTAGAGATATAATGATCCCATGTTTACTGATCTTAAGAATGTAGACAAAATGAATGTTGGGAACAACACAAACACATAAAAATATAGTTTAAGCTTACTCCAGAAAACTATTTATTATTGAGACTCAATTTCATTCAAAAAAATCAAAGAGAAGTAAAAGACAACATAACACCTTAAAAATAACTCAATTACATTAGACCTATTGGAATTTTTCTAACCTTTCTTTCTATCTCTAGATTTTATAGAATATGAATCAATTCATTAGACAAATGCCCTTCATCTCCAGCTGCTTCAGAATCTTCTTGTAAGTTACTAAACCTAGAGTATTGAATGAGGTCCCCTATACTAACACTCTTCCTTATCTAAATATCCCTATCCATTGCAGTTATCTTTACTCCAAACAATTTAACTTCTCTAGAACATGTTCTAGAGTTGTGTCTATTATACCCACAATGAGAACACTTCCTACATATCATTTCGTTTTCCATTCACCTAAAATAAAAAAGAAAACTTTTGAACAAAAATAAAGCATCCAGTTTGTTAGTGATTTTTCTTGTACCCTCTGATTCTAAAAGAGAAAATGAGAACCAGACATGAGATGTTTATCTGATTAAAATTAATCTACTTCTTCCTGCAAACTAGAGGACAAAAAAAGACTAACGTTGACAAGGCCTACAAACCTTCTACACTTTGAGCTCCACACACTCAGGCAGGTGTACCTAATTCAAACATGAATCTGCATTTATGATAACTTATCTTTGACACAACCTCAACTATGTAGATAATGAAAGTGGATAGTTCTTAGAACCATAAGAAATGGGAGTCAACACTCAAATAGTCTTATGCAAGATCCCTATTGCATGAGTGTTCTAAGGACTAGGAAAATGGCACAGGTGACAAGGATAAATCCTTCTTCTCTTTGAGTTCAAGACTCAGGCAAGCTAACCTAGGATTCATTCTTCAAAGAATCACTAAACTGTATTGTATTCTGTAAATACAAATTATAAACATGAATGCTCTCAAATAGAAAGTAAATATTCATTGATTTTCAAATTTGATGATGAAAGGTGCAATGAAAAGCAATGACCAGTGCCTTATCAATTGGGCAATAGAGTCAAATAAAAGTAAATCCCCAGAAATCCCACAACTCCAAACACACAAACACTCTTCCTTATCTAAATATCCCCATCCATTGCAGTTATCTTTACTCCAAACAATTTAAATTCTCTAAAAACATGTTCTAGAGTTGTGTCTATTATGCCCACAATGAGAACACTTCCTACATATCATCTCGTTTTCCATTCACCTAAAATAAAAAAGAAAACTTTTGAACAAAAATAAAGCATCCAGTTTGTTAGTGATTTTTCTTGTACCCTCTATTTCTAAAAGAGAAAATGAGAACCAAACATGGGATGTCTATTTGATTAACATGAATCTTCTTCTTCCTGCAAACTGGAGGACAAAAAAAGACTAACGTTGAAAAGGCCTACAAACCTTCTACACTTCAAGCTCCACACACTTAGGCGGGTGTACCTAATTCAAACATGAATCTGCTTTTATGATAACTTATCTTTGACACAACCTCAACTATGCAGACAATGAAAGTGGATAGTTTTTAGAACAATAAGAAATGGGAGTCAACACTCAAATAGTCTTATGCAAGATCCCTATTGCATGAGTGTTCTAAGGACTAGGAAAATGGCACAGGTGACAAGGATAAATCCTTCTTCTCTTAGAGTTTAAGACTCAGACAGGCTAACCTAGGATTCATTCTTCAAAGAATCACTAAACTGCATTGTATTTTGTAAATACAAATTATAAACATGAATGCTCTCAAATAGAAAGTAAATATTCATTGATTTTCAAATTTGATGATGAAAGGTGCAATGAAAAGCAATGACCAGTGCCTTATCAATTGGGCAACAAAGTCAGATAAAAGTAAATCCCCATAAATCCCACAACTCCAAACACACAAACACTCTTCCTTATCTAAATATCCCCATCCATTGCAGTTATCTTTACTCCAAACAATTTAACTTCTCTAGAACATGTTCTAGAGTTGTGTCTATTATGCCCACAATGAGAAAACTTCCTACATATCATTTCATTTTCCATTCACCTAAAATAAAAAAGCAAACTTTTGAACAAAAATAAAGCATCCAGTTTGTTAGTGATTTTTCTTGTACTCTCTGATTCTAAAAGAGAAAATGAGAACCAAACATGGGATGTTTATTTGATTAACATGAATCTACTTCTTCCTGCAAACTGGAGGACAAAAAAGGACTAACGTTGAAAAGGCCTACAAACCTTCTACACTTCGAGCTCCACACACTTAGGTGGGTGTACCTAATTCACACATGAATCTGCATTTATGATAACTTATCTTTCACACAACCTCAACTATGCAGACAATGAAAGTGGATAGTTCTTAGAACAATAAGAAATGAGAGTCAACACTCAGCTAGTCTTATGCAAGATCCCTGTTGCATGAGTGTTCTAAGGACTAGGAAAATGGCACAGGTGACAAGGATAAATCCTTCTTCTCTTCACGTTCAAGACTCAGACAGGTTAACCTAGGATTCATTCTTCAAAGAATCACTAAATTGCATTGTATTATGTAAATACAAATTATAAACATGAATGCTCTCAAATAGAAAGTAAATATTCAATGATTTTCAAATTTGATGATGAAAGGTGCAATGTAAAGCAATGACTAGTGCCTTATGAATTGGGCAACAGAGTCAGATAAAAGTAAATCCCCAGAAATCTCACAACTCCAAACACAAAAAACTTAAATGAAGTGCCTTACAAATCATTCTCTCACTCCTCTACCCAGAAATCAGATTCACAAGCAATGTTAAATTCTCAGAATTTGTGCCAAAGAATTACTCCCTCCTTGAAAGAAACTAAGAACACAAATTCACAGTCACCTTGTAACCAATATTTAGAGTGCCTTACAAACTAACAAACAAGAATTTAAAGTAACATATATGAAGACATCACCAATAAAAGATTGGGATTCCACCATTTTTCATTGAAAATTTCTGGTTCAATACAATTAAGAAACCATGAAAACCACAAAAAAACTAGACACCAAAGCCAAATTACTGCCTATGCAGTGTTAATTCCACCATCCCTGTAACAATGAAGAAAAAATGAGATATAAGAGAATGAAGTCAGTTAGAGCCAACTGACAGCTATCCATTCTTAGCCAAAATATCTCCAAGTTCTCCTCCAACTTTGATCTCCATTTGATCTTCTTCAATTGCCTTCACCTGCAATCATTTCTCCTCAACTGATTTGATTTTGAAATGCAAAATCCCTTATTTCTCTTTGCCACCAAGTCGAATATGAAATTAATCATCACCTTTGGATTCCTCATCTCCTGCCATTTTCAGAAACATATAATATGCCTATATTTGGTAAAAATTGAATCTCCAGGCAACATTTTCTGTGAGCAACTGCAATCTCTTGAAAATTTTGAAATTCTCCTATAGTCTGGACTATGCAGGCCTTTTAAATCTTTTTGCAACTTTTAAATCTGGGCGTGCCCCACATATGCCACATGGCATCAGCTGATTGGATGCTCCAATTTAACCTTGGGTTAACTACTTTGATCTGGCGATTACACGAATGTCTTATTCTCTAGTTCTCTGAATGAAATCCTTAACCCCGGTTACATTCGTAGAATGAGCGAATCCTTTGTTCTTTGAATCTCTGAATCCAATATCTAACCAAGGTTAAACTTGGAGATCAAGCGAATACACTAATCTCTGAATCTCCGGATCTGCTTCTAACCATAGGTTACATCTGGTAATCACGCAAGTGGCCTTTGTTCTCTTAATCTCTAGATCAAATTCACTAACCACCAGGGATCAAGCAACCTAGCGACTGAGGCAATCTCCAAGTCTCTTGATGCTAGCCACTAATCGCTAGGAAACACGAGATCTAGTGACTAAGCATTCTTTGAATCCCCAGATGCCAAGCACTTAACCACCAGGATTTGGCGATCACACGACTAAGACGTTCGCTGGATCTCTTAATGTTTGCCTTAACCACTAGTTTATTTAGCGAATACATGACCATGTGCCATGTGTCACACCTCTGTCCTGCTCACTGCCAACTGTCTACAAAATAATCTTCTTATCGGGCCACTGGCATGGTTCTCAAGGCACCTCCGGAGCGCTCGTGCATGCATAGCCTCCAACTCCTTCTTCACAATGTAATGCAAGCGCTGGGTTTTATAATCCTTCAAAATCCTCCTTTCCCAGCCAATGTGGGACTAAATCCCTGGGAGTTTTTAAATACTTCATTAAAATTTGTATGTAAGAGCCCAGCTGGCACACAAATGCGGGTGGGCCCACCGAGCTAAGAGGCCACACATGTGCCTCTTTCTCTTTCACTTTACCTCTATTCTGAGCCTCCTTCTATTTCAACATTTCTAAATCCCAAATCCAGGCGCATGTGGGATAAACCCTCATGGCAGCCCTTTGCATTTTTATGTTCTTTCTTACCTGTGCGCGCTTGCCCTTGCTTTTATTTTCCTTGGCTTTTATCCTTGTATGTTCTATTTAATATCTACCTGTCTTACTTACTGGTACACACCATTTCTTGGTGTTATTTTCCTCTAATAAAAAATGGTTTCACTTCTTACTTTGCCATGTGCCCCCTTTGCAATGTGCGCACCCTTTGAACTGGTACACATATCTCCCTTGGGTTTTACATTGTACGTGTGTGCTTGTTTGTTATTTACTGTAGGTGTGTGTGTGCAAGCACTGACACGCACCTTGAAATTAATGGTGCACTACTTCTATGCACTCCTTTCATTTGGTGTGCGACTTCTCCTTGCCTTATGCACCATACCCCCTTGTTTAACATGTATTTATGCAGCCATCTTTTGATAAACATTTTGTCTTTGTGATCCCACACACTATGCATGCAAGGACTCACACACCCCTCATTCAACTTCATGTGTGGTACTTGAGGCACACACCCTTTAACAAATTCGTGTGCAACACTGTCATTACCAAGTGTGTGTGCAACCTTGTTTAATTCGCAAGTGCCATACTTCTTAAAGCCTTGTGCTAATCCTTCTGCCTGCAAACTCTCACTTTTCCTCATGCACATCCACTTTTTGGTTTTCTTCTGCCTGCAAGAAAAATGCTGGCACATGCCCCTCCAGCCAATACACACTCTCCATTAAGCTGCATCTTCACCTACCTCTGAAAACAAAGCACACACCACCTCATGGTAGGGGCACACACCATTTGCACTCTTCAAATGGTATGATGCTCTTAGCTTATGTGCATTTGATGCATAATCCTTCCCTTCGAAAGCAACCCATTCACTTTAAATACTAGCCTCCCTTACTAGATAGATACACACATCTTTCTTTTAAAATCAATGCTCACAACCAACAATTATGTGTGGTTTCTATGGACTGTGGCACACACCACTAATCCAACATACATCCTTCCATTGCAAACATTGGTGTGCATCTTCTATTGGCATCCTGTTGCACAATAAAAAACTCACGCACACTCCATTGTTTAGCTTGCTGACTAATCCACGCACAACTCTTGGTTTGTTCCTCACATCTGTCTTGGCATGGTGGGGTGCCCACTCCAGTCAACACTCATGCACACTTCAAGGGGTTTTCTTCCTCACACACACCCATATCTTTCCATGTGCCACTTTGCACACCAACTTTCATTGCAATGTGCACATCGAGAACATTGCACATCCCACTCAAGAGGCGTATGCACAACATGCCTAAAGAATATTTCAAAATATTTTAAAAGAAATGCATGCTTAGCACACTTAACCATAAAAACAATGGCATGTTATGTTGAATGCAAAACAAGTGCGTGCAACATCATCTCTGGATGCATATAGATGCAAATCTGTACTAAAAAAGAAATATAATCCTGGGAGCTTGGCCTTAAAAACAATGTCCTTCACACCATTACTTTACCTTTAGTTTATTCAAGATGCAAATACTCGGCGAGAACGAACCATGGTGCACTGAAGATTTAAACACAATTCATTTCTTACACTTTTGCAAAACAACCAAATAACACCAACTAGCCTCCAGAATTGGCCTCAAAGACTAACCAAAGAACCTCACAAAAATGCACCGACAAAGATTGCTGATCATTTCTATCACACGAGTATACTTGCCAAAGGAGATTGCTGAAAAAAAATTGAGCTAAAAGATTTTAATGACCAAACATGGTCCTTCAGAAAATTGAATCTATCTGCACTGCCGAATCTACATAAGTCTTCTCAAGAACTGGCTCTGAAAACTTTCCAACTGAGACCTTCATGAACTAGAAACTTGGAGATGGATTCACATCCATACAAGGAATATGAATACATAATTAATTCACCCAAAAGATCACATTGAGAAATGCAATTAAACATCAAAGTCAGCTTGTCAGACAGATTTAGGATCAAAACAGTGAATTATGCAGAAACTGAGTTTGGAATATGCTTAGGAAAGTGACCGAATGGCCTGGAAAAGACCTAAAAATATCCAAGAAAGTACACTTCCAGATTTAGAATGAAGGAAAACTCTTAATTATACTTGACCATGAGCCGGGTGCAAACTACAAAGCCTCAAAGTAGGCCACTTAGAAATCTGGACAATGCACTCTTGGTAAAACTCAACAATCTGCAAATGGAATGACTTTGACAAGGTGAAAAAATGGGCTCATGGGGGGATAAAAATGGTCATGAACATACTTTAACATGCCTATAAAATGATGCAACAACCCTCATGCAATGACTATTCACTGGGAAAAAGATGCACTCTTCCAAATTGGGCTACTTAGTACAATTCTGGACAAGCACCAAGTGCAGATTTTCAGGAACATCTCCAAAAAGCCACTTCAAAAACTTATCAGAACTAAATACTATGACCTCAAACCTATTAAATATGTCAAATGATAGGTGATAAACACTCTATCCAAGTGATTCATTATGAAAAACAACAGGTCCCATTTTCTATGCACTCAAACTAGGCATCTTTTAAAGACTTTCAAGGCACAAATTTGACACTTGAGAATTTTTTTTTCAGATATGGACTCAAAACAAATTCAGGATTTTTTGAGCTCTAACAGTGGCTCTAACTGGGGACACCTACCGCTTGCGAGCATGCAGAGAATTTTGAATCTCAGGTACATAAGACCATCCAAAGAAGATCAATCTTAACTTCTCAAAACTTGAAACAAGGAACCCTCTTACTGAAAGAAAAGGCACACACAATTGAAAGGAAAGAAACTATACAAGGATTTACAATATTTACAAAAAAGGCTCAAAGCCCCAAAACTCGAATCAGTTTTTATCCCTATCAAACAAATGATTCTCATCTCCATACATCGGAGGCAAACTGAAATTACATCTTTCATCCACCCTGTCAAAAACATTGTGATCCACTTTCAACATATCATAGAAAAAAAGATCATTACACTCACCATCACTTGACAAAACCATGCCATCAAGCTACCATAAATATTGATAACTTTGTGACATCAAAGCATCACACTCTTCATTATCACTGCCATGCTGTAAAAGGAAACACTCCAACTCAACTTCATGGCTGGAAACATCAACATATTGATCATTAGTTTGCAACAAAGAATAAGTCATTTCTATATCATTACTTTGCAAACTAAAGTAGAACTTCTCAAAAATAAAATCTGATTGCATCAAATCAGAGACAACTCGCTGATCACAAATTACATCAGCATCTTCTAGAAGGGAACAAGCACTGTCAGTGACTGAATCATTAGTCATTTGTAAATTTGAGAAAACACATTCAAATTTACCACATTCTTTAGCATCAAAATGAAAATAAGAACCACTGACATTATCCTCTTGAAAATCTGAATCCACACTAGTATATACATCATCATAGTCATCAAATATAACATTATCAAACTCATTACAATGATATGTACTTTCATATTGCTGATGAAAAATGGGAGAAATGAAATCCATAAATGTTTCACACATTATGCCATTATTTGTATCATATTCATCAAAACTTATATCTACAAGGCATAGAATTTTAGAAACAAACTTGGGAGTATACCTTTGAAATTCTGCATCCAAGAGATCTGAAATTTGCTCACTACTTAGTAAGCACTGGACTTCACATTCTATCTCTTTGGTCTCACTGTTGATGCTACAAATATCTTCCCCATTTGAAATAGGGATTGAAATCTCTTGTCTCACAATACCTTGTGTAAAGTAATCACTGCAGGAACTATCATCTGCATCATAGCCATATTCTTTATGTTCACACAAAATATCATCAAGCTGAAACAAGGAACCACTATCATCATGTTGAGAAAAATAAAAATCTACAAACTCAAGGGGAGTACTATCAACTGCATATTCTTCTCCTACATCTTGATAATCATTGATTTCGTTATCAGCATCATAGTCAACACTATCAGCATAACAAGATTCAACATCTTTAGCATGATTAGATTTAGTATCTACAAATGAATTTATCGATTCTTTAACATTTTCAAGTCCTTCTCTAAGAGATGCAGTCCAACTGACTGATTCAGACATACTTAATTCAAGAAACATTTCAGCATACTGGGATTCTTGAAAATGACGACCCACATGAAGTTCACTACAAGCTACAAGAAATTTCTTGTAGTATGAAAGTGTTGATTCTTCCCCCCTTTCTCCTATTTCACATCTTAACATCAGTATGCAATTATGTTGGATTCTTTGATTTATCAAATACATATCTCTATTCAAAATTTCAAGATCTGACTGATAACTTTCAGATCTAAAAACATCATCTTGATCCATCAAAGTTGGAAACTCCATTTTAATATACTAACAAAACAATACAACTTGATCCTATGACAAAATTCTCATCCAACTTCATGCAACCACTAAATTCATTAAGCCACAACATATTTCTGATACTCATTACAACAAATGAAACTTCAATCCAGAAATATGGCTTAAACTTCAATATTAATTTTCCCCTTTTCACTAGTGACTTGCTCACCTATTAAGGGACTATTTTTTCTTTGATAAAAAGATTACCTGGAAGTGTTGTTGTTGCTGCAAAATACTGATCTGAAGTCTCCTCCAAATCACCTTTCAAACATTCGTAGAGTCGCCACCCCTTTGCAGAGGACAATTTCTGAATCAGCTAAGAACCTTTTCTCAATTCTGAACCTTCTTGTAAAATTAGCTGGAGAGACCTAAATTCATCCTTTTAAAATTAAATAAACTTAATTTAATTAATGATTCCAAATAAAATTATAGTTAATTTTTTAATTAATTATATTTGTTAAATTCATCTATTTATTTAATTAAATAAATTCACTAATTAATAGTATTTGAATTAAATTTAAATACTACCTTTCATAATGTATTAAATTTAATTTAATACATGTTCCTCAATAGTCTCCTTTTAAATAAATTTTAAATTTATTTAATCCCCTCACATTCTTTATTTCTACTAAATCATGATTAAATTAAATTTTATTTAATTTAATCCTAAATCCAACTTAGATGCTATCCTACACACATCACTTTCTGTCTAATAAGCCTACTCACTAATTAACTAAGGTTAATTAGGCTAATTTTTGGATTCCTACATCCATTAGTCCTAATTATTTGCTCACACGTGTGAGAAAATTTCCAAAAATGACCTTTTAAAAAATTGCTAAAAATTGCACAAACAAGGCCTCTTACATTTTTGATGACACTTCTTACACCTTCTAAAATGGTGAAAATGGACTTTTTCACTTACACCTCTTACACACACTTACACATGTACTTTAAGTACACTTTGAACTTTCACATCCCAAGTTGCTCACACATGTGTGAGAAAGTCTAAGACTTTGCATGGCTTATGTGTCTCCTTGGTGGCACCTATGTGGATTCCACATAGATGCCACCTCACTCCAGCCCTCCAAAATCCTATAAATAGGACCCTTGTCTCAAGCAAATCACATTCCTTTTTGCATTAGAGTTATTATGTTAGTATATGCTTAGAATTGTTCTTAGTGTTTTTACTAACCATTTGGTAGTTGTTAGATTTTCATTGTAGACCTAGCTTCATTCATTTGTTTTGCTTACTTGCATGCCATAGAGCTTGAGGATTGCTTTTCATAGCTCCTCCTTGAGCTTCTTTGGCCTCTTGCATTTGAATGCTTGAGAGTTGCTTCTATAGTTTCTCCTTGAGCATCTCAAATATTCATTATACTTGCATTTATAGTGGGATTTATACTTGTGTTGGGAGAGCACACCCACAACCTCTCTAAGAGCTTAAATCAAGCAAGTCTTGGGTGCACTTGCTTCATGCTCATCCGAGGTTATGGTGAAAGTTAATGTTTTTTTACAAGTTTATAAACATGTTAGAATAGATTGATTATGCTCTTTGTTGTTAACATTTGCATGTTTGAACTTGTTCTTAACAAGTGGATTTTCATCATATCCATTTTGGCATGCTTGGTGGGACCCACAATCCCATTTACTAACTATTTCTCTTGATTTTGTGAAGGTTTCCCATGAATTCTCGAGACAGGCATCTTCGCACAACCAGAGGCGTCTTTATCTAGAAACAGGCGTCTCTGCACACAGGCATCTTTGCATGTAAACATGCATCTCTGCACACAGGTGTCTCTGCCTCCAGACAGGCGTCTCTACCAAAAAGAGTTTTTCTGTCATTTTAGTTTGTTTTTATCAGCAAAAATTCTATTTGGAAATCACATTAAGGCTAATGATCATTAGTAAAATACCTAACTGTATCTGCAAATGAAGAAAAATACATGAAACTAATGAAATCTTTGTTTTTGTGCAGATAGGTGTCTCTGCATACACATAGGTGTCTCTGCTAGAAGAGGGAGTTTTCCTTTGTGTTGTTTTTTAAGCTGATTAAGTAATTTTTTTTGACATATTAAGGTTAAAAATCACTGTATTTTTGTCATTAGAAACCTTTCTATGCATTTAAGACTTAGTGAGAGGATAAAACTTTCAAACATTGGTGTTTAACTTTTGGTTTTGTGCAGACATGCATCTCTGCTTGTACACAGGCGTCTCTGCTTGTAAACAGGCATCTCCGACAGACATGCATCTCTGCCTG
The DNA here is from genome assembly GCA_027943335.1 of Chamaecyparis obtusa. Lineage (NCBI taxonomy): Eukaryota > Viridiplantae > Streptophyta > Pinopsida > Cupressales > Cupressaceae > Chamaecyparis > Chamaecyparis obtusa. Next base: position 2,815,959 of record BSBK01002406.1, read on the forward strand.
TACACAGGCATCTCTGCCTAGAAACATGCATCTTTGACAGACATGCGTCTCTACCTGATTTCTACATGTTTCTATAGTATCTTGCACTTTGAGTTTTCTGATTTGAATTTTTGGAAGATACTGACATTTTGTGACTTCTAATAGTAATTTTGCAGAATGTTGACCAAGATTTGACCACTCTAAGACTACTAACTTGTTTTTTTTTGTGGGACGTTGTTAGAAGACCAAACACACTAAACTACTTATCAAAGTTGTTTTGTAGGTTGCCAAGGAGATTCAATCAAACATTGTGTTTTCTTAATGATTTCTTAGGCACCTAGCATTAAATATGAAGTCCTTTTTTGTAGATAATGATTCATTAGCTAGGGGATTATGCTCTTTTCTCCAAGTGAGAAAACCAGAAACCCAGAACCTTTTGAATTGTTGTCTTGAAGAAAAGACTTGGAATTAATCATTTGTTTGGTGTGTTTGGGAGAAAACCTTGTTGGATAGGAGATTATTCTCTTTTCCCCTTTGAGGGAAAACCAAAAATCTAGACTCCTTCTTGGGGCCAATCCATGCATTTACTTTCAATCCTTTAGATGGGCCCGCCAGTGAGGTAAAAAGCTCCCGGGAATGACCCACGTGAGAACAAGGTGTAAGCCCACCACTCCAACTCATGTTAATGAAATTTTATTTTTGGGGTTAAAGCCTCAGAAGCTGAATGACATTTGAGATTATACACGGCTCTCACCTAACATTTAGTAGGGCCTCGTGATCTCAATCACATTTACATGACTACTTGTGTCAAGGTGCTTTGTGGGGCTATATGTCCTAGTCGTGCTTGCGCGGACATAAAGAGTGTGTTTGAATGGAGATCCTAACTAAAAGCCATTAGTTAGAAGCCACCCGATTCACCTCTGAAAGATTGATAATCTACCTGCGAGGAGAATAGTAATCTCCCCAAGATACTCACCATATTGAGCCCCCTTCAATGTTAATACTCTGATAATACGACATTATGGAGCCATTGCGTGCTTCGTGATGGCCGTATTCTAAGGAGTTGTTGGGTGTGTTCCTAAGTCAGTGAGAAAATGTTTTCAATCTTAGCCAACTTCCTTTTAGGGATAAAGAGTGTGCTTGTTACTTTCATTGAAAAAACAAATCTGTACACTTGAATCCTGCAAGGTTGCTTTGTCCCCCTCAGGACTATTTTCGACAAATGTGCTTGTAACCCAAATGTTTGATGTATGTATGAAATTGGTTCTTTCCAAGAAGATCCTTTAATCTATCAAGATATTGTCCTCAAGTCATGATAGATAGTGTTAAACATAAGAAAGAAAAACTCCTAGTTGCATGAGTCCATAGAGAGAAGAAAATCGCCGATCAAAGGATTAAAGCCAACCAATCTTATTTGAAACCCATTCAAGAATTTCTAGAAGCTGTTGAGAAATTAGATAAAATCATTTACAACAATCGGGTTGCTAATTTTGTTTCCAAGAACAAAGTGAACATGGCCTTTGTCACTTGGGAATCCTACGATTAATTACCTTTGACCTTCATTCCTCATCTTCTTCAAGTCATTCATCCCTTTCTTATCTTTTAACATCTCTTTCACCATCCACATCCCAAAACATTAGGAGCATTAATCTGAATCTTGGACTTTAAATCAGAATCAGGTCAATCCATCTTTCACACCTTCATCAAGCCATAGGGTGAAAGAATCATTCCAATAGTGTCTCATAGACCTTAATTCCAAAGAAAACATTAATCCCTTACTACTTTGAGAACTAAGTCTTTCTCTAGTAGTCCTAATCCAATCCTATTTTGTTTGGGGATCATCAGTTTATCACCCAAACACAAGAAGACTTTAAATCAAAACCAATCCTATGTTTGCATAATCACAAGGTCTTATTTCACCTAGGTTTTTTCCAAACCATTAAATCCAATCAATAATTGAGGCTTAGTTCCTCTTTAATCCAATCTCATCAATCAATTTAATCCTAAATCAAATCAATCAATCCAATTTAATCAATCCAATCAATCATCAAGACTTAATAATTAGTCCAAGTTTCTCCTAGTTCACCAAATCCTTTTCTTTCCATACCTCATCAACTATTCACCCTTCTTCAATTCAACCATCCTAAGGTCACTCGTGCATGGTACTTACCTGATCATAAGAAAAGCTAAGACAAGAATCTCTCATCATGGATAACGATCAAGAAACTATCTATCAAGAATACTTTAATGATGAAGAAGAACTTCACACGGAATCTGAAACAGTAATACCTGAAAGTGTTTGTGCTAATCCATGAGCTAAAGAATTTTTTGAGGATCCTAACAACTTAAGCTTAGTGGAAGACCTAATCCAAGCTTATAGTGCCAATATATTCATGAATCTTGTCCAAAGAGGTGTTACCCTCCCTGATAATTTCGATGAAACTTTGCTTGAGGACAACTTGATTTGAACCAACAAAAGCAAAGTAGCGCCATCAACATCTGATAACACAACTCAACCTCCCCCTGATACAATTGAGTTAATCTGACAACTCCTAAACAAGCCTAACTCGAACAATGGGGTGAGTAATGATGGTTCAAATGCGGACCCTATACCCGAACCACAACCAAGGTCCTCAGGACAACACTCTGCTTCTATTTTCTTGAAGCCTAGTGGAGTCCTAAAAAATCAAAATTTTGCACAAGAAAATAACACCAATCAGAGACATAACACCAATCTTCCCCCTCCAGGGGGACATAATGCATCATTAGGAGGAGGAACACTTCAAACCCATACGATCACCACTATTCCTCCTAAATTAGTCCAACAAATTGATGAGCTCAAAGGCATGATGTTGGCTATGCAGAAAGGTGGGAAGAAGGAATTTTATTTTGCAGAAATCCATCCTTATCCTTTTGACAAATCAATCACTCTCCAACCATTCCTTGCCAATTGTGAAATGACAAAGTTTGATAAATACAAGGGAGACTCATGCCCTGCACAACATATCAAGGAATTTTATGTAGCGGCACAAGAAGTTTCCCACAATGATCATCTTATCCTATGACTCTTTACTAGGAGTCTTGGAGGACTAGCCTTAGAATGGTTATTGAACCTCCCCCCGGGTTCCATTTCCACCTTCCATGATGCAAAAATATTTGTTACACAATATTCTTATAACATGGAACATCAAGCATCCCTCAGCGATTTGTGTAACATGAAAAAAAGAAATGGAGAAACCTTTGCCAATTTTCTCCAAAGGTGGCGACATCTCGCCAATCACATGCCTTGGAAAATCCCAGATTCACATCTAGTTGATATCTTTACTAAGAGTCTGGTTACAAAAATGTCATTTCAGATGAAGATGGCTGCCCCAGATTCCTTCGAGGAACTCATTAAAAAGGGGAAGTCTATTGAAGATGGAATTTTAATGAAAGGAGCAATTAAACACTATACCCCTAATTCATCTAACAATACTAGTGATGAACCCAAATTCTGGTCTAAGAACAAAGGTGTTGTTAATGATGGAGTAATAGATGCTAAACACGTCGAAAATGTTCAAGCATCCAATAATAGTAACCAAGGAAATCACAATAAAAATGATCAGAACAATCACAACAATAATCAAACCAATTTGAATAACCAAAACAATCAGAACAATTCAAATAACCAGAATCAAAATAAAGGATCTAGTTATCGTGGCTCTCTATTCTCATGATATAATGGCAATAATAACAAGAACAATCGACAACATCCATGATGATAATTTACACAGCTAGTAGATTCCCTTGATGTGATCTTCTAACGTCTAGTCGACCAAGAGATGATGGTTTATCCTAACACCAAGCCTTTCGATGAAAATCAACCCAAACCCAACTGGTATAAGGATAATGAATACTGTGATTATCATCACATAAAAGGGCATGAGATCAAAAAATGCATGAAGTTTCATCATTTTGTGCAAGATTTGATCGATGATGGTAAAATTGAAGTAGAAGGACAAAATGCCTCTACTTCTAACACCCAGCTAAAAATGTATTCTAAACCTTTTCCAGAACATAATCAAAACAATGCATCCACATCCAGGGGCTTTTCTTACGATTATTCAACAAACAAAATCTCAAGGGATGAACACACTTGTGGAAAATTATCTGAAAATGATGTCTATGGTTTTGACTCACTATATGGCCATATTGAACAATCTGACACTCATGTAAACACATTGACTTTAAAGAGTGCAGATTGCAATGTTACTACCCACCACCCTCGCGTAATCGTACAAGTTGCTATCAATCCACCTGTTGTGGATCCACTTGTTGCACCATCTACCTTGACATGACCTACATCATGTTATGACTTTCTTTCCCAAATAAAGAAGACCCCTGCACAAATATCCATAATAGAGCTTTTGCATACATCCCCCATTCATAAAGAGGTCCTTAAGAATGCCCTAACTGAGTCTCGTGTCCTAGAAAATATCAATGCCTCTCAATTCCAAGCAATGATTAGAAATTTGGCTGCCCAACAACACCTGGTGTTCACTGACAAAGATTTTTGATGTCCTAACCCTCATCATAATAAACCCCTGCATATCGAAGTCACCATCCATAACACCTAAATCAAAGGAGTCCTTATAGATAATGGACCCAGTCTGAATCTTTGTACTTTAAGCATGATCTGCAATATCAGTCTTTCTGAGGATCTCATTGATGTAAATAAGAGAATAACAATAAAAGGATATGATGACAAAGAAAGGGTGAGTAAAGGTCTCATCATACTCCCCTTACAAGTTGGCCCAACCCTTATTGAAACTACCTATCAAGTACTTGATCTAGATCTAACTTACAATATCCTTTTTGGTAGACCATGAACACATGCTATCTCAAGTGTCCCATCCACATTTCACAAGTGTTTAAAATTACCACATCATGGAGCTGAAATAACCATCCCAGGAGATCATGAACCCTTAAAGTATTGCAAGAGACTGGTAGGAAAACAATCAAACTATTGTCCACTAAATGAATATGTTCATCCTATTCCACCAGAAACTCCCATCCATCACACTTCTTCTGAAGAAAAGATGTCTCATCAAGCTAAGGAAAAATAACCTTGTGGGAAGGGAATTCTAGTAAGACCTTATGACGACATTGGCATGGGCAAGGCTAAAGTCCCTCTAGAACTAGAAAAGGAAGAGAGTGTTGTGTTACAAAAAGAGGTTGAACAAATAAAACCTACTGGTATCCCACCTGAAAAATATGATATGGATTACCAACTTATGCACAACATGGGATATGATAGACAAAGTCCACTTGGAAAAGGAAAGGATTTCCTAGAACCTTTTCATGCTGAATTCAGAGCTCCCAAAGACTAGACTAGTCTAGGATATCATACACATGAAGTTGACCAGCCTAGCAGCAACACTCCTACATGTGAGGACTCATCCAAGGAAGAAGAAGCTGGGATTCAACTGATGACCTATGAAAGACTTCTCCAAGTTCAAACCGCTAATCCAGGTTATCAAGGGGAACCATATGTGCCATCACAATTGTCTCAAGAGCATGATCTTGGTCCTAATCAGAGGGATAATATCCCATCTATTAAGAAAGATCCTACTGCTACAAATAGAGCCTCTTAAATTGCTCTTGTGGTTGAACACATTGCTGAGTCTGATCACATGCATTCAAATTGGGGGCAAATTGTTGATATCCCCCGCATCTCAGATATGTTTCTGCCTATTATAAACTATGCTCCTACTATTATAGATGGTACTACTCCTACTAAGTCACAAGGCCCTATTGAAGACTCACCTCCTAAGACATATATTGATGATGAGGGAGATCTCCTTCCTACAATCACTCTTTCTAATTACATCAGACAATATTAGAATAGTGACACATAAGTCAACGAGTATGAATGAGACTCATAGTCAAATGCTACAATGGAGATTCATGTTGATGTTGTGCACAAGTATGCTACTGTCAAAAATTATGAAAGGAGATAAATCTCCAATTATCAAGAACAACAAGATGATGAGGATCGATCTCACCCTCCTATGGAGATCCTCCCTATGGTTTCTAGGTTACCTACTTCTACTCCAGCTAATCAAATGAACCATGGATACATTAGACCTCATCCTATGACAACAACATGGAATTTAGGGAGGTCTCAGATTCATATGGTTCCTATTCATACAATTTTGGAACAAATGGCTACTCGAGCACAAGAAGGACATAGTTTGACTAGGGTTAGGTCATCTCCATTAGATTCCAAAAATACTTCTCTAAACTCCTCTAACTCTTCTAGGATGACTCGCGATTGACAACACTTTATGGAGGATAACTTTCTAGATCTATTTGTGACATTCATGAATGATGAGGATGATACTGGTGTTTTTTCTCTTGAACCTATTGAACATTTATCTCTCATCCTTCCTAAGTTAAGTGGCTGGACCATTTCTCTTCCATTCATCCATTTAAACCTGTCACATTAGCCTCATTCATTCATAATTCTTGAGTCTTCCAGAAGCATCTTGAATGTGCAACATAAAAATAAGAAATATAAGAATCCACTAACATATAGAGGTCACCATGTCCTATCTAATCGACACGTGGCTACAAAAATACAAGCAATATTAAAGAGACCACAAGGGTCCTTCAAGAAAAGAAGAAAAACAAAGAAATTATGGATTCATAAATCCATCCTAGAAGAATTGCAATCAAATGCATCTCAAAGAAAAGAAATATCAAAGGCTATGTGGATTCCCATGTCTCTCTTAAAAGACTTGGATATAAAAGAAAACTCAATGTTGACATTCAAGCTCGCCCATCCTTCCTATGACTCACCTCCCTCCCAAATTCTTTGCACCATCATTACCTCCGCTACTCCCCGCTGCAGTTCCCACTCCCTCCCAAATCAAATCACCCTTGAAAGTTCCTTTATAATCCAAAGTGCATCCCTATATCTCCTCATCACTAATGACTTGTTCAAGAGAAATCAAGATAGTACTTTCCTTAGGTGTGTAGAATGTGAGGAATCTGACAAGGTGTTATGAGTGGTTCAAGAGAGTATTTATGGATCTCTCTAGAATGTTCTTTCCTTATATACGATACATTCACTAAGGGTGTCTTTGCAAATTTTCCTTACTGATGATGATTACAAAATCTTCCAAATACTAGCACCAATTGGTGAACAAAATAATAGTGGCATCGGTTCTAGGGAATATCAGATTGCAACACTTGAGGGAGATCCGCTCGTTGATCCTATAAATATCCTACATTTGAAGTGATTTTATGCATAGCTTAGCATTCAATTCCTGTACAGTGTTATTCAGCAAAAAATCCTAAAAATCAGAAAAGATTCTGAAAAAATCCTAAAAATCAAAAAAGTTCCTAAAAAAATCCTAAACATCAGAAAAGCAAAAAATCCTAAAAAGAAGATAATGTTCCTAAAAAAATCATTGTTTGGTACACACCTGGTAAACAGGCACCTTACACACCAAACAAAAAAAATAAGAAAAACAGTCATCCAATAGTGAAAACTTGGCAAACAAGCACTCTGGGCAAGTATTATGGTGAAAACCTGTCTTAGGCACCATGATAGAAAATTTGGATCCATTATCTCCCCATCCACTGTACATATCCATCCTCATCCTAGTCCCATTTTTCAGTCATCGCTTCCCACATAGCCATATGGATCCACCTGCAATTCCCAGCAAGCTGAGCTTAACCCCATCACATTGAGCTTTTCCCAGACACAATGATCTCAAAAAGTGCTTATCAAAATCAACATCAAAATCAAATCTCTGAGTTATTGTTCCTTTTACATCTATTTCCAGTGAATATCCATTTCAAACAATCAATCTTTGCTCTACAGGATGCGTCCTTCCTCAATTGGCTCAAATCAATCTCATCAATCCTATCCCGTTCATGGCAAGAACTGTGGACCGAATGACCACTTGGTGAGGAGGCCTTCTTTGTTGATTTTATCTTTTTGTATTAGTAGATCCTACTCATGATTACCTTGATCTTCCATATCTTGGTATGGTGAAATTTGATGCAAGTGTCGATTACGGTATGATCTGTTTGTGGATACTTTAGGAACGTTTTATTGGTTTTTTGGTTACAATTATGCATATCTTAATGGGGGAACAGGTTAGCATAATTATGTCCCTTACAAGACCTAAGTGTGCCCAGACCTCTCCAATAAGTATATGTCATACGTTCTATCATAGTTGGGAAATCTACATCTTTGTTTCTACAACTATCTGAGAGTCTAGTCCATGTAATGGAACAATGTCATCTGTGATTTTATAACACATGATGCATACCTCCTAATGCAATATCAAACTCAGGTGTGCTCTCCAACATGAACACAAGTGATCCCACTAAATCATGTAGCCAGGTTGCATTTTAGTTAGTTCATTTTTCTAGATTTTTGTTTGAGACAAGGTTCTGCTTATTCACCCTTCCCTCCCCCTTTTTTTCGTCCAATGCAAACCTCCCATTTTCTCCTCCTTACTTTCATCCTTGCAAATATTGTTCCTAGATAACTCCCCCTCGGTGAATGGGAAACTTCTCCTCGCCCTCATTCTTCTAGCAATTAGAGATGCCTGTCTGGCAATCCAAGGCTCCACCAAGAGCTTCCTCTTCCTCTCTCTCTCTCCCTCTCCCTCCCTCTCTTTCTTTCTCTCCCCCTCCCTCCCTCTCCCCAGGTGGAGACACCTATATGGGGATGGGTGGCTCCACCAGGGAAAAGACACCCATTGGCAAAAAATGATATCTAATGCTTCATTTTTGCCCGAATATGGGCATATAATATGTTTTTAGAAACACCAAGAAACCAGGATTGCAATGGCGGTGATTAGAATCTGATTTGACAAGTTGGGTGAGAGCAGTAATGAATTTTGTATTCGAGATGCCTATCCATAGGCGGAGATGCCTGTCGATAGATGGGCAGCTCCACCTAGGGAAGAGACGCCTATCCAATGGCTCTGCCTTGAGCAGGGACCCTGTCTCTAAATGGGTGGCTCTCCCCTTCTTGATCACACCTCCATTCTTGTCTATCGTCGATAGCTCCTCCACCATTGGATGTTTCCCTTCACCAAGTGGCTATGCCTATTTTTTCATATGCCCCCTTCTCCCTTTTTCTCTTGCCATCAGCCCCCGACAAAATGAACTAGAGCCACATTGACGGTGGATTTTTTTGAACTCACTAGATCACTCCTGTCTATTGGCCATTGGTCGACCCTTCCTTTCTGTCAAAGTCATGCAAATTCCTTTTCCCTCCTTTCGTGAAAATTGACCAAAATTTTTATCTTTTTGGCCTATTTTCCTGAGGGGGCACACCCTCCTACTGACTTTTCCTCTATGCACCTCTTAGGTCTCTTTTATCCTCTGGGGCATCTATAGTTTCTTTTCTTTGACACAATGTCATTTCTGACATTGCCTCAAAGAGGGGAAAAATGTAGACACCTAAATTCATCCCTTTAACATTAATTAAACAATTTAATTAATGATCCCAAATAACATTATAGTTAATTTTTTAATTAATTATATTTGTTAAATTCATCTATTTATTTAATTAAATAAATTCACTAATTAATAGTATTTGAATTAAATTTAAATACTACCTTTCATAATGTATTAAATTTAATTTAATATGTGTTCCTCCATAGTCCCCTTTTAAATAAATTTTAAATTTATTTAATCCCCTCACATTCTTTATTTCTACTAAATCATGATTAAATTAAATTTTATTTAATTTAATCCTAAATCCAACTTAGATGCTATCCTACACACATCCCTTTCTATCTAATAAACTTACTCACTAATTAACTAAGGTTAATTAGGCTAATTTTTGGATTCCTACATCCATTAGTCCTAATTATTTGCTCACACATGTGTGAGCAAATTTTCAAAAATGACCTTTTCAAAAATTGCTAAAAGTTGTACAAACAAGGCCTCTTGCATTTTTGATGACACTTCTTACACCTTCTAAAATGGTGAAAATGGACTTTTTCACTTACACATCTCTTACACACACTTACACATGTACTTGAAGTACACTTTGAACTTTCACATCCCAAGTTGCTCACACATGTGTGAGAAAGTTTTGGACTTTGCATGACTTATGTGTCTCCTTGGTGGCATCTATGTGGATTCCACATAGATGCCACCTCACTCCAGCCCTCCAAAATCCTATAAATAGGACCCTTGTCTCAAGAAAATCACATTCCTTTTTGCATTAGAGTTATTATGCTAGTATATGCTTAGAATTGTTCTTAGAGTTTTTACTAACCATTTGGTAGTTGTTAGATTTTCATTGTAGACTTAGCTTCATTCATTTGTTTTGCTTACTTGCATGCCATAGAGCTTGAGGATTGCTTTTATAGCTCCTCCTTGAGCTTCTTTTCCCTCTTGCATTTGAATGCTTGAGAGTTTCTTTTATAGCTTCTCCTTGAGCATCTGAAATCTTCATTATACTTGCATTTATAGTGGAATTTATACTTGTGTTGGGAGAGCACACCCATGACCTCTCTAAGAGCTTAAATCAAGCAACTCTTGGGTGCACTTGCTTCATGCTCATCCAAGGTTATGGTTAAAGTTAATGTTTTTTTAAAAGTTTATAAACATGTTAGAATAGATTGATTATGCTCTTTGTTGTTAACGTTTGCATGTTTGAACTTGTTTTTAATAGGTGGATTTTCATCATATCCACCAGCAAACACAACACATCTTCAGTAGGATAGAACTGTTTGTCAAGATTACAAATGTATTACAATTATTCTAAGAACACAATGATCAAATAGAGACATCATAGTCGACACTCACACTTGGTGAGAAGATATAACAATTTTTTGAAAACAATATGACTCTATGACTACTTAACCAGACTCTGGGATGATTCAACAAAGCAAGGAAATAGCATCTTAAACTCGCTGTCCTTTATTCCTTCCCTAGTAGAGTTTCCATTTTGTCACGACTCAGATGGGCTAAGTCATTTTGGATTTCTCAAACAAAGGATTCTTATGGTCACTCCCCAGTAGAGTTGCTAATTTTGTCAGTGATTTTTCTTCTACCCTTCGATTCTAAAAGAGAAAATGAGAACCAGACATGGGATTGTTAATATGATTTAGAACAATAGAAAGGGGGGTGAATCAGTTGTTCTTAGGTCCAGATGTATAATATAAACTTTTAAATACTTCAACAAATCAGATCTTACAACCAACAACTACTCGGTCATTACAAAATGTATACCGGAAACATATAATAGTGCAGTCCACTATCCAACAATATTTGACTTGCAAAACATAGAAATGTTCAAACCAAAACATTCACACAAGAATTGACACTAGGATTTATAGTGGAAAACCAATTTGGGAAAAACCACTTTGGAACATGCTACTGATATTTTCACTCTTCTGAAGTGAGCTTTGTGAAAATCCAACCCTGTTAAAGGTTTACAAACACACTGCTAGGTGTGACCCGGTTAAAGGATTTCAACCACCATGTTAGGAGTGTGTCTTGTTAAAGGACTTAAGTACATTCCATTAGAATGCAACCTTGGTTAAAGGATTTATACAATGACTGTTAGTTCAACCTTGATTAAAGGATTTAAACTGATACAATGGTTAGAAAGTAACAACAATGTTTGATTTGAAAACATACAACTCACTTTGTAAATAAAAGATCCAATTATTACATATATATGCTGGCTTACTAAATGAGATCCATTTCCATCTCCATCACTGATCTGCTCAGAAATCTCTTCAAGCAATCACAACTCCTCCTCACTACTACATTTGGGGCCAAATTTCGACAGAAGTTTTCGATAGGTAACTTTTTATTATGAATTTGGTGTTTTTTTTTGTAATAGGCCCCGATGATGTCAGTATTCCGATGGGTGTTTAATTGACTATCAAAATTTTGACAGATTCAGAGTATAGATTAAAAAAAAAGGTGAAACAACCTCATCATTTTTATTTTGATTGGATAGAGGGAGTGGGAGAAAAGGAGCGAAAGCTGAGCATGGGAGAAGGTATGTGATTTCTTCATCTTTCAAGCCTCTAGCATCATATTCGAATGCATTTCATTTTATTTGATTAGGAATGCTCTCTAAAATGACCACATTCTACTGGTGTTGTGCCGTAGTAAGTGCTTTATCTCTATTATTTGATGTTATTGGTGCTTGTGCTCAAGGATATCGATTCACTGTATTCAAATGTTTGGATTCACGTTTGTTGATATTACTGGTATATATGTTTAATGATGCCATTGTAAACTGCTGTCACTGAAATGACCACATTCTATTGGTGTCATGCCCTAGCCCGTGCTTTAACTCCATTATTTGATGTTATTGGTGCTTGTGCTCAAGGATATCCATTTTTTTGAAATGTTGACTGTGGTTATCAAATGGACAACCCATGAGCTTCTAGCTAGGCGCCATTTTTATTGATAGCTTAGGGAATCAAATGTATTGTATCATTGATAGTTGATACTTTGTTAAAAGGAAATAGGACAAAGAATGATTTTTATTTAGTTTCTCTATTTTGATCCCTAAGTGGCTTACAACCCTAGAGAAGTATATGTAGATTTACGGATGCAATTGCAGGATACATAGCAGCCAATAATTCACAATAAATCCATGCATCCAATTTGAATAGAAATTAATACAAAGAACTAGGGTCCTCCAATGGCCCAATCATCTAGACCTTGAGTATCCCCTCAACCAGTGACCCTTCAAAACTGGGTTATCATGCAATCAGTGAGTGATCCTTCATTCTCCTTGTGAGCTTCTAGGTAGGTGCTATTTGTATATTTGATAGCTTAGGGCATCAAATGTATATTGTATCATTGATAGTTGAGACTTTGTTAAAAGGAAATAGGACAAAGAATGATTTTGATTTAGTCTATATATTTTGATCCCTAAGTGGCTTACAACCCTAGAGAAGTATATGGAGATTTACAAATGCAGTTGTAGGATACATAGCAGTTGATAATTGACAAGAAATCCATGCATCCAATTTGAATAGCAATTACTACAAAGAAATAGGGTCCTCCAATGGTGCAATCATTTGGACCTTGACTGTCCCCTCAACTAGTAACCCTTCAAAACTAGGTTATCATGCAATCAGTGAGTGATCCTTCATTCTCTTGGTCTGCCCTACATCCAAACATTTTGGAAATACACAATACAATGATAACAAGTCTGTCACAATCCCCCTTCCCTCAAGGAACACTATCAACCATCCCTTCCACATAGCATTTCACTGTTTTATGAGTGGATTGTGTAGGAATAGTTAACATTAAACAAGGAGCAAACACCTCAACACATCTTGGAAACCATTGAATTCAATAATAAATGAAACCTAACACCAACACTATTCCTTCCATAGTTGCAAGATACATAGCAGTCGATAATTCACAAGAAATCCATGCATCAAATTTTTATAAGGATATCCAACTAATCAATAGGAATTTTCTTGAGATGACCAATGATTATGCATTTTGATGGCAATGTGCTAGTTCAAAAGGATAATATAAATTCGAAACAATTTTTTCTGATTTTCTCAAACTATAAATGTGGTTAAAGGGAAAATATTATGTGGAAAACCCACAAACCAAGCTAGCAAATGATTGTACATCAAATTATTCCTATATTCATTCAAGTATTGCTATGCTTCAGCTACTTGACCTTTGAGCTTCATCTAGAGGAATGTGTAGCTTTAAGATAGAGTTACTTCTTGGGCCTTACAATAGGGTGGAATATGATCAAGATTTGTTTAGGCTGTATCTTTGTTAGTCCCATTGTTAGGTTCTTATAGTTCATGGTTTGAATCTATTATGGTTGTGTAAGGGATTTGTAGATGCTTTTTCTAACATAATTATTGGACACCATGATTGGAACAACTGGTTGTTGGCTATTGTACACATGAATCATATCTATCAATGGTTCTTTGTGTTCAAAAATTTGTTGATCAATCTTTGAGATTTATTGTCCCAGCTTTAAAAGAGTGATAAAAGATATAGTGAGTGCTATCTTTTCCAAGTGTTTTGTGGGTGCCATTATCTTCTAGGAGTAATTGCTGGAACCAAATTATGTTCTTTGCCTCTAGTAAATATTGGAAACACAAGCATCTTCTTGGTGAAGGGTTTCTTCCATCCCCATGAGGCACTATTGCATGGTTTCCATTCCCTTGTAGTATACTGAACCTAATTTAATACAAGTGTGCACTATTTTGGGTTCCATAATTTATGGCCCCTACACTGTGGTTGTTAGCCTAATTAAGATAGGCCTACCTTTGCATATAATAAGAGGCCAACATGAAACAAACATCTAGAGGGTAGGGGGCTGTTCCCTGTCCATAATTTATTATTTAACTGCTAAGTGATGATGGGTATATCATGTAATTCATACCTAGTGTATCTCTTTCTTTCTCTCCACATTTCACATTAAGATTATATGTTATAAAATACTAATGAAATCAACTATAGGTCAAATCTAATCAAAATTGCAATATAAAAATTAAAATAGATCTTGAAGAAATATGGGAACCATTTTTGATAGATATTGTACAAACGAAGAGAATACTCCAAAGAGGAAATGCTTCAATGTGGAACAATTGAAGGACAATATTTTACTTTTATATGCACATCTGCAATGTTTTTGATATATTTATGAGATAACAAAACCATAGAAAGAATAGCATATAGAAGAAAGTAAAGAATAATGATCATACTTTGAGATATTGTGGAAAATTAAAGGAAATAATGCTTGGTGGGGTTATCATGCAATCAATGAGTGATTCTTCATTCCCCTCTTCCAGTGACCCTTCAAAATCAGGTTTTTATTTAGTTTCTCTATTTTGATCCCTAAGTGGCTTACAACCCTAGAGAAGTATATGCAGATTTACAGATGCAGTTGCAGGATACATAGCAGCCAATAATTCACAATCAATCCATGCATCCAATTTGAATAGCAATTAATACAAAGAACTAGGGTCCTCCAATGGCCCAATCATCCAGACCTTGACTGTCCCCTCAACCAGTGACCCTTCAAAACTGGGTTATCATGCAATCAATGAGTGATCCTTCATTCTCCTGGTGAGCTTCTAGGTAGCCACCATTTGTATATTTGATAGCTTAGGGCATCAAATGTATATTGTATCATTGATAGTTGAGACTTTGTTAAAAGGAAATAGGACAAAGAATGATTTTGATTTAGTTTCTCTATTTTTATCTCTAAGTGGCTTACAACCATAGAGAAGTATATGCAGATTTATGGATGCAATTGTAGGATACATAGCAGCTGATAATTCACAAGAAATCCATGCATCCAATTTGAATAGAAATTAATACAAAGAAATAGGGTCCTCCAATGGCCCAATCATCAAGACCTTGATTGTCCCCTCAACCAGTGACCCTTCAAAACTGGGTTATCATGCAATCGGTGAGTGATCCTTCATTCTCTCGGTCTGTCCTACATCCAAACATATTGTAAATATACATTACAATTATAACAAGTCTTTCAAAATCCCCCTTCCCTCAAGGAACACTATCAACCATCCCTTCCACATAGCATTTCACTGTTGTATGAGTGGATTGTGCAGGAATAGTTAACATTAAACAAGGAGCAAACTCCTCAACACATCTTGGAAACCATTGAATTCAATAATAAATGAAACCTAACACCAACACTATTCCTTCCATTCACTTCTACCAAGAATAAAGCATTTAATCCATTCAACATTACATATAATCATTAGATAGTTACATTTCCTGACTGTGTAGAGGAACAATCACGACCAAAATGATCAAAACTACTTTCACCCTTGCACAAGCTATTCCTCACTCTTAATGAGTTATAAACATGCCATTGTTTTAGTTTTGCTTGCGAGTTATGATAATTTTTGTAAACATGTCATTTGTTCAGTTTAGTGTATTCATTTTTGTCAAACAAATCTTCATTGTCTTCTGATTGTCTTCTTTATATAGTAGCATGTATTAATTGGTTGACAAATAAAGAAGCATTTATACAATTGGAAGTCAATGAAGATAATTTTAAATGCATCTAACACAATTTTTTTTTACAAAAATGAACCAATGGCATGTTTACAACAAAGAAATAGAGTGATAATAATATGCTAAAAATTGTATTCTATTTAATACACGCCAAAGGACCAGTCCCAACAATTCTTAAACATACTTTATCTAATATGATGAATTCTTAAACAATTAAGGTTGGAGTAGACATAGTTATCACATAGTTTTTTTGTGTGGTACAAGGAAGATTTGGCTGATTAAGAGTGAGGCCTTCTTTAGAATCTCATATAAATTTGGCCGATTAAGATGAGAAGAAAAACCCAATTCATTAGTTAAAATTTTCAATTTCATGTATTTTTTCTCCTATTTATTAGGTGCATGCGTTGAAGGTTGAATGTAAGAGTCTTATAATGTTGTGTTACCTTAAATCTCGAGTTTTTGATACTCCTAGGATGATCTTTCTCAACAAGTATTTTATTCTATTATTGTTTTTTGAATAACATATTGGGCAAATACAAAATTGTGTACTTCTACAGGATAGTTAACACAAAATTGAAGCATCAAACAAGACTTGATCAAGTTGCAGGTGGAACGTGCACTCAAATAGTAAGTAATGTAGAATAACAAAATAAGTAATCTATTGTGTCTACATTTTGTTATTTTCTGAGATTACATCCATGTTCTATATTCACAGAATGATTCAAAATTGAAATTTACAATTTGATAAAAGTACTGACGGGTGTTGTTCCCTGTACCCTCAATCAACAACTTGCCTCCATTTTATTTTGATTTAAAAACTAGTATATTATTTGAATATCTTTCTTTCTTTCCACAATAGGAAAGAGTTTGAGGTGGAAGACTATAATAATATAAGTGTTTCAATTTGGTATACTATACTACAACATCATTTCATAACTAAGTTTTCAATTTCTATATATAATTAGGTTATAGATAATCTAAGTGAAGAAGCATCATGTCAGACAATCCAAGTGAAGAAGGTAATGGGGATGCAATCAATAGATTGTGGTCGAACTTGAAAAGAAAAGGTGATGGAAAATGTTATTGTCCTTGCAATAATTGTAAGGGATTAAACATTAAAGATTGCTAATCAAAACAACTAAGAGACATTATAGGGATAATGTTCACATTGAAGGAGGCTTTGATTATCATGAATTGGTAAGTTTTTCATTATATTTATTTAACAATTAATATATATATGAAATACACCTGATGATGAGATCATTATCATGGTTTATTTGTGTTCATCATTTTAATATAGGTCAACCTCCCTAGGGGAGTACGTGATATGGACCATGGAGGTGCGAATATTGAGAATATGTCTTTGGAAGTGGAGGACCATGGAGGTGCAAATATTGAAGCTGAAGATTATGATCCCATGGAAGATGAAAATGATGCGCTAGATGATGGTACTAATACATTGATCCATGACACATTTGGTATTGGCGCAACTAATGATGATGATTAGGATGATGTTGATGTCATCCATGATATACCTCTACTTGAGAAGGCAACCATGCCCCTTTACAAAGGCTCCCAAACAACTCTTCTCTCTTCTGTATTGTTGTTGTTGAATTTGAAGGTTATGAATGGTTTATCCAACACAACAATGTCACGTATGCTACGGTATGTCATATATGTCATTATAGTAATTAAATGGTGAAACATGTACCATAAATATTGTTAATATTAACAACATATATTTTTTTCTACAGATTGATAGGTGAGTTCTTGTTACCACCATCAAATATTCTCCCTCGCTCATACCAAGAATTATGTGCCACTATGAAATATATTGGAATAGAGTATCAAGCAATAGATGCTTGTCCCAATGATCATATTATTTATCATAAAGAACATGAATTTGCAACAGAATGCCCTGAATGTCATATGAGTAGATATCAAACAAATCAAATAACAAAAAAGGTGCCTCACAAAGTTATTCATTACATCCCCATTATACCATGTTTGCAAAGATTATTTAGGTGTAATAGCTTGGTACAATTTATGGATTACCATGCACACAATAGGAGTCAAGATGACATTATTTGAATTCCTGTGGATGGTTCTATATTTAAGGACATAGAGGAAAAGTGGCCGCACTTTATCGAAGAACATCAAAATCTCAAGCTTTCAGTGGAAACAGACGGTGTCAATCCATTTGGAGAGCTAAGATCTGTTTGCACTGTTTGGCCTATTTTTGTCATCAACAATAACATTCCTCCATGGATGTCAATAAAGAGGGAGCACATTATGTTGGCAATGATTGTTCCAGGTATTTGATCATTTAATAGTTATCTGCATGTAATTATAAATCTTGTAGTAAAATGGTCACAATAATTATATAATGTTGTTGTTCATTCAACTAGGTAAATACCAAGTTAAAGATATGAATGTTTATATTGAGCTTCTTATCGACGAGTTGGTGGAGTTATGGAAAGGTGTCACTATGTATGATATCTCTAGACCAATAGGAGACAAACAATTTCAATTCCATGCAATGCTTGTATGGACAATACATGATGCCCTAGGGCTAACACATTTTTCTAGTATGTTATGGTGAATTCAAGTTGCACATGATAATTCTAAAAATAAAAATTAACATATTTAATCCAATTGTATCATTACCTTGTAGGTCTTCAAACAAAGGGAAAATTTGCATGTCCAATTTGTGGTCCAAAGATGAAATCTCATTATTCAAAAAGTTTAGGAAAGTAGGTGTTTGATGAGTATAGACACTTTCTCCATAAAAATCATAACTATCGAATTGCTGAAAAACATCTTTTCAATGGGAAAGAAGAGACTACATCTAAGCCATGGAGAATGACACCTCACTTATGGAAGTTGGAATATAATAGAATTAATCGTCAAAGTACTACCATTCTACCTAATGATTTATGTTTGGAATTTGTATATTTTTATTGTGTTTTGTTTGTTGATTATGTGATTAATGATCGTGAATGTCATCAAGGAAACACTATTGAGCACCTTCCAAAGGGACTAAAGAGTTATCCCAGACAATTTAGTAGGTTTCCCTACTACGAGTAGCTGCTTGATGTGCATTTGTTTGATACTATGCATATTGGAAAGAATGTAACAGAGACATTATGGAAGATATTGGATGGAAGGTGTGACAAATAAAAAATTGTCAAAATTTGTAGCGACATTCATGAATCCAATCATGCAATGAAAAATTTCATTGAATCAAATAGAAATGGAGAATGGATTAATACAAGTGCCCTTCCTTGGTTATTAACAGAACAATAAGGTGATTCCATAAAAGAAATCATATGAAAAATTCAATTTCCCACAGGATTTGCTACAAACATAAGCAGTACCATATCAAAGAAAGGTGAATTTGGGCCAGGGTTGAAAATGCATGATTGGCATACCTTCATCAAGGTAAGTCACATTCTTTTTTATTTACAATATATTTGTAAACTGCATGTACTTCTCATTGTATTATATGAGAAAAGAATGACATGATTATTTTTATAATTGTTGTAGTACATGCTACCCCTATCTCTCCCAGAGAACTTCAACAATAACATCAAACAAGTGATATATGATCTTGGAAAATACATGAGGTAAGCAATGATATCTATTCAATTTGTTGTATATATATATTGTAAAGTCTCATGTTTATATATTTTTGTGTCTTGAATGTCTTGTAGGTGGTTGTCATCTAAAGAAATCCATAGAGCAGATATAAAATACTGGAAGAGAAGAATTCCTCTTCTAATGTGTGAAATGAAAAAGTGTCTGCCTTCAACCTTTTTCAATACACAAGAACACTACCTCATACACCAAGTTGAGGAGATTGAAATGTGTGGACCCGTACACACTCGGTCAATGTGGATGGTTGAGAGGCACTTGAAATTTTTGAAGGCTTTGGTTCGGCAAAGAGCACGTCCTGAGGGTTCTACAGTGGAGGGATATATGGTATACCGGAATATGGTGTATGTTACTAAATATCTTCCTAAGCTTGCAGCAAAGATCCATATAGATCACATTTGGGATCTCGACACCAATAGAAAATTTGAAGGGGAGTACTTGGTGGGGGAAGGAAGAATGAGGAAAGTGAGAGGTAATAAATTATAAGATGTTATTGTAGCTGTTAATTAATTCTTAATCTTCAAAATTAATTAGTTGTAAGTCATCTATTTATTTTTTGTACAGCTGCTCGAGAGTGGGATGCAATACATTTGTATATTGCAAACAATCAAGATTGGATGATGAAATGGATTGAACGATGTCATTGTTTAGGTCACACATTAACATGGGAACTTGTGTCTTCATTGGTTAATGAAGCTCATCGTAACGGAGATCCAAATGTTACCCAAAGGGAAATAGATTTAGCACATGGTTTAAAAGATTTCCAAGTACATATAAATTTTTTAATCACTCGCACGTTTATGAACTCTCGATGCATTAATTTATACATGTTTTACATATTTTTGTAGGTCAAACACCACAAGGCTATGTTTTGCAATGGTCATAAATTTCTCATCAAAAATTTGGATGACACAAAGAAAACTTGTGATTCTGGGATAACTACAATTTTTCAGGTGACTAATATTTCATCTAGAAATGAATTACATCCTCGAGAGTCTGAAAATTGATACTATGACATTTTGGATGATATACTTGAGTGTGACTTTAATTCCTTGAGATTAGTTCTCTTCGTCGTCAAATGGTATAGGCTACGACTTAATCAAAATGATCCTGATAGAACTATTATTGAACATGACAATGGATTTCCAATGATTAATACAAGGTGGTTTGAGCCAGTTGGGGATGAACCCTATGTTCTTCCAAGCCAATGTGAGTAGGTATTTTACTTAGAGGTTCCGCATAAATTGGGTTGGTTGTTTGTTGTTAGACATGATCCAAGAAGAAGGCCGATGAGGTATAATGCAATGGAAGAAGATTGTGAACAACTAGAAGATGATGTAGATGATGATCATGAACAACAGTTAGTCGATGATGTTCTTGATGCAACTTTTCTTGAAGAAGAAGAAGATGATGATAATGATGATGCTACTGATGATGCTACTAATGATGCTACTGATGATGATGATGATGATGTTGTTGATGATGATGTTGATGATGATGATGATGATGATGATGATGCTAATGCTGATGACGACGATGATGACGAAGATGAAGATAATGACGATGGTGGTGATGATGTCGATGTCAATGATGATCATGGAGATTAGTTGGATGAAGAAGAAGATGAATGACATGAATGAAATGTACAGCTACATGATCACTGCTTAATCTATTTAATATTGATTTCTTGATATAAATGTGCAGTTATGCAATCAATGCTTAATCTAATTAATTTGTGTTGTACTTACTATGGGATCCTTATGGTTTTTAATGTACTTACTATGTGGTTTTGAGTATATGTATCATGAGTTTTTTAGCTAACATTAGATAATTGAATTACATATGTAGGTACCCAGACTCCTTTCACGAGCATCTCACATAGTCTCATGGATCGAAAAACTGACCTCGATGTTGATGATGTGACTAGATCAGGTAAAGAGCTATACAATTATGGCCTGTAAAGTACTGAAATACTTTAAAATGTTTTTAATTATAATAAAATGTTTTTAATTTAAACCTTTTATATGTTATTGCAGATGACCCCCCTTTGCATCAACAAAGAACTAGGCATGCATTGAGATCTAATGAGAGGGTAGATGATCATGATGATGATATCGATACTCATCTTACAATTATATCTTAAAAACTAGAAATCAAAAGAAAAAAAAGAAATGATTGTCATCTATGCACCTTAATTGATAATGACTGATTTTTATATGCCATTGAATTTAATTATGTGGTAGTGAATGTTCATAAATTTTATAATGTGTTAATGAATGTTATTGTGTGATAATTAATGTATGTCACATTTTATTAATGTGTGAATGAATGTTATCGTGTGATAATTAATGAATGTTACATTTTATTAATGGATGAAATAATGAATGAATGTTAGATGTTAACGGGGAATTTAGAGTGATGTTAGCGGGGGGGGGGGGGGGGGGGGGTGTGGGGCCAAATGAGCTTCCACCTTCACGTGGTTGGCCTTGTTTAGTATAGAATATAAAACTATTCTCGAAACAAAGTGAAGCTCAATAAGTTTGTTCCTTATATAGGGTCTCAAGTGTAGCTTTTATCCCACTCTCAACATTGCAAGGCTTCAAGTGGTGTTCTGATATTGGTTTCTCCATCTCCCACTAACATCTTGTCTTTCTCCTAAGAACTCTCACCGAGCTATGATACATGGATGAGCAGAAGATGTCCCTTATAGGCTACACATATATAATATGGTAGATCTAGGGAACAAATATAATACAACATAGAATGAGTCAACTTGAACCTATAGTTTCTTCATTCACAATGAAAATTCAAATTACAAGCCATATTTTAGACTTAATATTCATATTTATCTTCATCATGATCATAGCCATCACGGTCAGCATTTGGTTCAACTTCATTTGAACCACACTTCATGTCGGGTACCATTATAAGGCATGGAGTGTGGTCATACCCATGTTACCATAATAATGAGTTAGCCTATAAAATTATGAATAAAATACCTCATGTATCATATTTATAATACTGCAGGTGCACCCAGAGGAGAACAAAAGTAGAATCAGAACCTAGCCTCAAACAAAGAACCAGATAACTTGGCTTTTTTCTAATTCAAGTTTATTTCTAAATTCTTCTCCAATTCCAACCTAATTATTCCATATTTTGTTTTCCAATTTTCCTTCTTCCTCACTCCAAATTCAAGGATCACCACCCATGACTTATGTTGTTATTTCCTTTTACTAATTGTGCTATTTCAAGGATCACCACCCATGACTTGGTTAAGATGATGAATGCTGGCAATGCCTTTATTACCAAGGAATCACTTCCTGCCGTTAATGAATATTAATGATCATTGTTTCCTAAGGGTAATTGATGTTTGTGTATGCTGATCACCCAAGTCTTTGGTTGTGATTTGCATGCTGTGAGGTTTGTCAAAAGTGGGGGTATGACATGTTGGTTGGATTATAACATATTGACACTTACACCATGAAGAAGACAAATGATTAAATAGAAAGAGAGGACCAATTGAACCATCTTGTGGTCAGTCTATATCACATTGAGAAACAACGTCAAGACTCGAGAATCAAACCAATCAAAAGTTTCTTCAAGACCATGAATGATCAACAACATTCCATTAGAAAACAAAACACTAATCTATATTATCATTAAGCCATAAAATATGTTTTTAAAGTTTAGAAACATCACAAGAACTTTCAAGAAACATAGTACTATCCAAGGACCAAAATGAATACCCTCCAAATGATTATGATTATGTTGATGTTGATGTCTATAATTTATGTCTAATGATTATGATGATGTTGATGTTGATGTCTATAATTTATTTCACTTATTGATGCTTGCCTAGATTGAATTTTGAATCGCCAGGCTAGAGAACGCTTTCAAAGTTTAGGGTCTATTCTACATGATACTCTTAGTTACAGCTCAAATGCAACTCAACATATTTTTGATGCTGGGCAACCCACTGCAGAAACTCATCCATAGGTGAAATTTAATGCTGTGAATCTTGGCATTGTTAATGTTATTACTTTTCCTCACATTTCATATTTGTGAAAATGTTTCTTGGCACTATCTTATTCTTATTAAAATGCTCTTTGTTGTGGGGCAGGAGGTCAATCTTCATTGTCTTCATTGTGGGGGATAGTGAAGATTTCTTTGACAAATAGCAGGTCTTCTTTAGTATCTTATAATAACATGCTAAACTGATAAAGGTGTTATGGACATTTAATCTGCAATTACTAATAGACTAAGCATATTATTACTATGCTTAATGTTCCATTTAAATGCATTTAACATAATTTTTTTTTTTACAAAACTGAACCAATGGCATGTTTACAACAAAGATGTGTTGAGGAGTTCACTCCTTGTTTAATGTTAATTGTTCCTACACAATCCACTCATACAATAGTGAAATGCTCTGTGGAAGGGATGTTTGATAGTGTTCCTTGAGGGAAGGGGGATTTTGAAAGACTTGTTATCATTGTATTGTGTATTTCCAATATGTTTGGATGCAGGGCAGACTAGGAGAATGAAGGATCACTCACTGATTACATGATAACCTAGTTTTGAAGGGTCAATGGAAGAGGGGAATGAAGGATCACTCACTGATTGCATGATAAACCCACCAAGCATTCTTTCCTTTAATTTTCCACAATATCTCAAAGTATGATCATTATTCTTTACTTTCTTCTATATGCTATTCTTTCTATGGTTTTGTTATCTTAGAAATATATCAAAAACATTGCAGATGTGCGTATAAAAGTAAAATATTGTCCTTCAATTGTTCCACATTGAAGCATTTCCTCTTTGGAGTATTTTCTTCATTTGTACAATATCTATCAAAAATGGTTCCCATATTTTTTCAAGATCTATTTTAATCTTTATATTGCAATTTTGATTAGATTTGACCTATAGTTGATTTCATTAGTATTTTATAACATATACTCCTAGTGTGAAATATGGAGAGAAAGAAAGAGACACACTAGGTATGAATTATATGATATACCCATCATCACTTAGCACTTAAATAATAAATTATGGATAGGGAACAACCCCCTAACCTCTGGATGTTTATTTCATGTTGGCCTCTTATTATATGCAAAGGTAGGCCTATCTTAATTAGGCTAACAACCATAGTGTAGGGGCCATAATATTTTCCCTTTAACCACATTTATAGTTTGAGAAAATCATAAAAAATTGTTTCAGATTTATATTATCCTTTTGAACTAGCACACTGCCATCAAAATGCATAATCATTGGTCATCTCAAGAAAATTCCTATTGATTAGTAGGATATCCTTATAAAAATTTGATGCATGGATTTCTTGAGAATTATCAATTGCTATGTATCCTGCAACTATGGAAGGAATAGTGTTTGTGTTAGGTTTCATTTATTATTGAATTCAATGGTTTCCAAGATGTGTTGAGGAGTTTGCTCCTTGTTTAATGTTAACTGTTCCTACACAATCCACTCATAAAATAGTGAAATGCTATGTGGAAGGGATGGTTGATAGTGTTCCTTGAGGGAAGGGGGATTGTAAAAGACTTGTTGTCATGGTATTGTGTATTTCCAATATGTTTGGTTGCAGGGCAGACCGGGAGAATGAAGGATCACTCGCCGATTGCATGATAACCCAGTTTTGAAGGGTCACTAGTTGAGGGGACAGTCAAGGTCCCGATGATTGGGCCATTAGAGGACCCTATTTCTTTGTAGTAATTTTTATTCAAATTGGATGCATGGATTTCTTGTGAATTATCCACTGCTATGTATCCTGCAA
The DNA here is from genome assembly GCA_027943335.1 of Chamaecyparis obtusa. Classification (NCBI taxonomy): domain Eukaryota; kingdom Viridiplantae; phylum Streptophyta; class Pinopsida; order Cupressales; family Cupressaceae; genus Chamaecyparis; species Chamaecyparis obtusa. Next base: position 2,841,397 of record BSBK01002406.1, read on the forward strand.
CTGCATCTATAAATCTGCATATACTTCTCTACGGTTGTAAGCCACTTAGAGATCAAAATAGAGAAACTAAATCAAAATCATTCTTTGTCCTATTTACTTTTAAAAAAGTCTCAAATATCAATGATACAATATACATTTGATGCCCTAAGCTATCAAATATACAAATGGCACCTACCTAGAAGCTCACCAGGAGAATGAAGGATCACTCACTAATTGCATGATAACCTGGTTTTGAAGGGTCACTAGTTGAGGGGACAGTCAAGGTTCGGATGATTGGGCCATTGGAGGACCCTAGTTCTTTGTATTAATTTCTATTCAAATTAGATGCATGGATTTATTGTGAATTATCGGCTGCTATGTATCCTGCAACTGCATCTGTAAATCTGCATATACTTCTCTAGGGTTGTAAGCCACTTAGGGATCAAAATAGAGAAACTAAATAAAAATCATTCTTTGTCCTATTTCCTTTTAACAAAGTATCAACTATTAATGATACAATACATTTGATGCCTTAAGCTATCAATACAAATGGTGCCTAGCTAGAAGCTCACGAGCTGTCTATTTGATAACCACAATCAACATTTCAAAAAAATGGATATCCTTGAGCACAAGCACCAATAACATCAAATAATGGAGTTAAAGCATGGGCTAGGGCACAACACTAGTAGAATGTAGTCATTTTAGTGACAAAAATTTAGAATGTGGTCCTTTGGCATGTATTAAACATAATAGAATTTTTAGCATATTATTATCATTCTATTTCTTTATTGTAAACATGCCATCGGTTCATTTTTGTAACTTCACTGTTGTATGAGTGGATTGTGCAGGAATAGTTAACATTAAACAAGGAGCAAACTCCTCAACACATCTTGGAAACCATTGAATTCAATAATAAATGAAACCTAACACCAACACTATTCCTTCCATTCACTTCTACCAATAATAAAGCATTTAATCCATTCAACATTACATATAATCATTAGATAGTTACATTTCTTGACTGTGTAGAGGAACAATCATGACCAAAATGATCAAAACTACTTTCACCCTTGCACAAGCTATTCCAAACTTCAAGTAAAATGAGCAATATGCTATATCAAATCATTCATATTCATAGTAACCATTTGAAGGATCATTTTGTCAATGAACCCTCTGACTGTACCCCTGCGACAGAGAAAGGAAACCTCAAAATAGAGAAAGGAAATTTAGTAAAACCAGTCTATGTCGATGTTTGTGAGGATACAGTCATGATAAGTGTGTCTCAAACCTCTCGAAACATTTAAGATTGTCTTTAAATACTTTATTGATCTCTTCTAAACATTAACCAAATCAAACCTACATTTGAATCCACACACAATAACCCCAAAATGAAGGGTTTTGTATCCTTTAATGAATCTCAATCACTGGTAGCACATGGAAAGTCAAACTAGTAGTCTCCAAAGCATTCAATAAGTGACTGGATTGTATTTAATACACACTATTCCTTCCATTCACTTCTACCAAAAATAAAGCATTTAATCCATTCAACATTACATATAATCATTAGATAGTTACATTTCCTGACTGTGTACTAGAGGAACAGTCAATAAATGTAACTATCTAAATGATCCACACATTTGAAAATACTGAATTGATATCCTTGAGCACAAGCACCAATAATATCAAATAATGGAGATAAAGCATGGGCTAGGGCACGACACCAGTAGAATGCGGTCATTTCAGAGAGCATTCGTGATAAATAAAATGAAATGCATTTGAAATTTGCAGTCGAATATGATGCTAGATGCTTGAAAGATGAAGAAATCACACACCTTCTCTCGCACTCAGCTTTTGCTCCTCTATCCAATCAAAATAAAAATGATGAGGCCATTTCACTTTTTTTTTTCATAGCCAAATCTTCCTTGTACCACACGAAGAACATGCCATTGGTTCAGTTTTGTAATTTGTTTTTTGTGTAATTAGTAATTGGTAGATTAAATGTAGATAACACCTTTATCAGTTTAATTAGTATGTGATTATTATATCAGATAAAGTATGTTTAAGAATTGTTGGGACTAGTCCTTTAACGTGTATTAAACATAATAGAATTTTCAGCATATTATTATCAATCTATTTCTTTGTTCTAAACATGCCATTGGTTCAGTTTTGTAGATTTGTTTAATCTGTTAAATGCATTTTTTGTGAGGAGGGGTCTTGTTCTTAGGAGATTGATGAAGATTTTGCACCTCAAAAACCAATTCATAAGGTACCAATCATGTTTCCTATTCGCTTATATTTTTTGATTGGTAAATCTCCTTATAAGTTTCATGTCCTTTCTTTTGATTACTATGGATGAGATATATATCTTACATTTAACATTCAACTTCTTTACATTTTAGAACATGTAGTGTGTTTTTTGAGGATTTTGCCAAATCAACTTTTAACATAAACCGAAAACACCAAACTGATATCTTGCCCTTTCAACTTGACAAAATATTTTCATTTGACCAATAACTGCAAGCAACTGAATGATAAATCCACATACCTATATCTTTGTAAAATACCCGGAACATCAAAAAGATGGCTAAGTGGCTGCCGCCATGATTTTTATCTACTGAATATGGGAAAAAAAAAACCAAAAAAAATTGAATAGAAAACATGATTGGTCATTTCAGAGAGCATTCATGATCAAATAAAATGCAATGCCTTCTCTCGCGCTCGATCAACTTTCACCCGCTCATTTTCTCCCACTCCTTTTCTCTAGAAATGAAATAAAAATGATTTGGCTGTTTCAAAATAGTGAATCGATATCCTCGAGCACAAGCACCAATAAAATCAACTATTTTGATCTGTGGGTACCCTAATGTCGGCAAGAGTTCTTTTATTAATAAGATTACTCTGCAAGCTTGAAGAAATGATATATTTTGGCAAATGAAGAGTAGAAAGATGATGATATTCTTGAGATCATAGATGGACACAATGTTGCAGATAGAATGGGAAGATATCTTTCTAGACTAGCCCTGGATCCTTCGATAATTGGGGTAGGATCCAGACCTAGGCTAAAAAGATGTCTTCCTTTCTATTGTGGAATTATCCCTTCTTTGGCCTGCACTCATTCCTCTTCTAAAAAATGGTTATCTAGAAACTTTGGATATTGTTTCTCATCCATGCACAAAATGTGCTAGTGATCGTATAAAATTACTTTAGGCCTCCAGTATTGATGAGATGTACAAGTGTAAAATGTTTCTGTGAGACTGGGATCAATTTGTGTAGTGTACATAAATGCAAGGCAGTGATTATTCTCAACGATTGATAGGTAGCTAGGACTAAAGATAAAACAACTCAAGAGACCATCATAGGTTCTCTCTTTCTTCGGTCTATATTATTGACATAATGTTTTACCTTTCATTAGCTCATCAAATTCAGGGATTTGAAAGAATTTAATAGAATATTTTCATGACAACATATATTATTTAAGTTGATGTTGCACAAATTTATCTACTTCGCGCACTTGTAGACTATGAGGATGGCGATAAAGAAGCATGGCCATGCTTCTTTATCGTTCTCCTCATAGTCTACAAGTGCAGGAAATAGATAAATTCATGCAACGTCAACTTAAATAATATACGCTATCATGAAAATATTCTATTAAATTCTTTCAAATCCATGAATTTGATGAGCTAATGAAAGGTAAAACATTCTGTCAATAATATAGACCGAAGAAAGAGAGAACCTATGATGGTCTCTTGAGCTGTTTTATCTTTAATGTGCATATCCGTCAGTTTTTTGACACTTAATAATTAATTTTGACAGAAGTGCTACGCATTTGATAGATAAAATGTCGGAGAAAACTAATTTACAACAATAGTTTTGACATTAATGCTATACGTTCGACAGGGAACCTGTTGGAGAAAAGGACTGTTGCTCTTCAGACATTTTAAGTGTCACAAATAGAAATTTTGTGACAAAAACTTTGACATTAATACCATATCACCGACAGGTATATCTGTCAGAATTAAGTGGAAACCGTCACTATTCCAACAGTTATAATGTCGGAAAGGATATGTTTTTGACAGTTAATAGGTCATTGTGTTAGAATTCTGAAGGATGAACCGTAGAAAATGCCATAATGAAGCTGTTTCCATGTGGAAGTTTCTGATGTGATATGGTCTCGGTAAACCAATGGATACGTCTTTTGTCACAATTTCCTACACAAAAATGGTGACAAACCCATCTATCGAAATGCCGACAAATTAGCGTTGCAAATCCGACAAATGGCCGTCAGAATTTGACCCCAAATGTAGTAGTGCCTTCAACCTTTTCTACTTATTCAGTCAATAACAATAACAAATCCAACATACTCCTTCAACCTCACACTTAGGTTTCCTTAATACCTCTTTGATAGGTCGATCCAACTTTTGCCACTTAATCTCCTCCGTAGATCATAGGGTGAGGTCAGATTCATTGAATCCTTCCAACATTATTTTCTTCATCCATCTTTCTAGAAACATCTCTAATCTCTTTATGGAATTACAATAAAATGGTTTACAGTGCATTAAATGCTTCCATAAATTCAATAAATAAAGTCAACGTGAATTACATAATCCAAGAATTCAACTATGTTGGCTAGGAATTTGAATTCTTCCTCAAATGTAAATTACTTACGCTCGGTCAAAATTGTGTTCAACTCGGTCATCACTGCATAGCCTGGTCACCACTGAAACTGTTTCCTTAGCTAATATTGTCTTCCTCATCAATAAACTGATGTTCGATCAACACTAAATTTACTCGGCATATACTGGCTCGGTCGACACTAACATCACTTGGCTTAAACTAAATTTCTTCACTTTTTCTCGGTTAAGCCTACTTGTTTAGTCTTGCTTTGCACTTAGACAAGCAATACATTATCTTATCATTGTGCCACATAATCAAGTACTTATTGAAGTATCAAGATAACTAAACCTTTCCTTTGGTGCTATGTTATCACCTTTTCCCTAATCCTTCTCAATAATCAAATAGATATAGTACTTTTTTTAGATAGCAATAGTATTACTAGTTAAGGTTTGACATCGATGATAATACAACAATTACTTCAATTGCAGTTTCCAACAATCTCCCTCTTTGGAATTGATGGCAACACCATATGAATAACACATGATTCACCAACCAATCCAAAACTTGTTTGTACATCAGAAATATTTATAGTATCCTTAGCTTCATTCTGATTCTAAATCACTTAGCCTTGTTTGCATGACCGTCCACACAGTAACTTCCACTTAATCTTTTTTGTGTTCCTTTCCTCTGAATCTCTCCCTCTTACTTGATCTTCCATGAAATCTCACCATGTGTTTTCATCTTATTCATTTCCCTCTTTGACAATAATGCCAAAGCAGCAACTAAAACATGCATCTTTCAGATGTAGATGTCATCTTGTCAGTTCAGTAACAATATTTTTCCCTCTCTCATCTTTGTTTATGACTGATTATCAGCTTTGCTGTACTTTTCACAACTTTAGGATGCTCCTAAAGTGTGACCATTTTCTACATTAGTTTGTTAGATACCCTTTGCAACACATTTGATGCAGTGCTCCTAGCTTGACTAGGTAGCCTCAATGAGGGGAAGAACGCCTAATTTGCCTCTCAGATATTCATGAGCTTCTCTAGGTAAGGCTTTAGTGAATATGTCTACTAGTTGTTACTTTGTATTCACATATTCCATTCTGACCTCTATATCTTGTACCAATTCCCTCAAGTAATGATACTTGATGGTGATATGTTTGGTCTTTGTGTGCATCATTGGGTTCTTAGATATGTTGATAGAACTTGTGTTGTCACAGTAGATGAAAACTGGTTCAGTGATCTTTTCTTTCATGCCTATCAACAATTGCTTTATCCATACCAAGTTTGAACAATTCACTGCAACAGCTACATACTCGGCTTTGGCTATAGATTGGGAAATGCAATTTTGTTTCTTGCTTGTCTAGGAAACTAATCTTTGTCCAAGAAAGAAAGATCCACCACTAGTACTCTTTCTATCATCCACATTTCCTGCCCAATGCGCATCAGTATAGATTCTCAGTTCAAATCTTTCAAGCTTCTTATAGTACAGTCCATAATCTCCAGTCCCTTTCAAATATCTCATTATCCTTTTTATAGCCATCATATGAGTTTCCTTAGGATTGGAAAAGAATCTTGCCACAATCCCAACAACTATTGCAATATTTGGTCTGCTTTGAACAACATACTGCAGTTTTCCAATCATGGACCTATACAGAGTCTGGTTTACTTCAGCAACATCATCATTTTTAGACAATTTTTGTCCAGTAGCCATGGGAGTACTTATTGGCCTTGAATCCTCCATACAAAAGGTTTTCAATATCTCATTAACATATTTAGACTGGGTGATGAAAATACCTTTCTCCATCTGATATACTTGTAAACCAACAAAGAATTTTATCTCCCCAAACATTGACATGTCAAATTCAGTTTGCATCTCATTTGAAAATTTCTTTCACAGGGCATCTTGTCCACCAAATATGATATCATCTACAAAAATCTTAGCTAACAAGATTCCTTTACCTTCTTCATCTTTCATGTACAGATTGCTGGTGTCATTTGTCCTTGAGAATCCAATATGTATCAAGTAATTGTGCAGCCTCTCATACCATGCTCTGGGGGCTTGCTTTAATCCATACAACACCTTATTCAATTTGCAAACCATGTGTCTCTTATTTGGATCAACAAATCCTTCAGGTTGTTCAATGTACACTTCTTCTTCTAATATACCATTTAAAAATGTAGACTTGACATCCATTTGGTATACCTTGAAATCTCTGTAGGTAGCATATGCAAGTAGAGTTTTCACTCCTTCTAATCTTTCTACATGGGAAAATGTCTCCCCATATTCTATTCCTTCTTCTTGTACGTAGCCTTTTCATACCAGCCTTGCTTTGTTCCTTGTGATTTGTCCATGTTCATTAAGCTTGTTTCTGAATACCCATTTTGTTCCAATGACATTTTTGTTTTTTGTTCTCAGCACCAGAGTCCAGGTATCATTCTTTTCTATTTGGTCTATCTCCTCATTCATGGCTTGGATCTAGTCTTCATTTTCTAGTGCCTCCCTTGTTGTCTTAGGCTTTAATTCACACGACAAACATGTAGGGTCTCTTAACTTGCTTTTGGTTAGAACTCCAATTTCTTTGTCTCCAATGATTTGTTCAAGCTTGTGATGTCTCCTTACATACTGTGCCAAAATAGGTTCTGCCTTATTTTCTCCTTTCTCTTTAGGTTCACCAATAAGATTGTCAGATTTAGCTTCTGATAGCTTGGAAACCTATTCCCGATACTTGGTAGCATCCTCTTGTCACTCAACATTTTCTTCCTATTGTTCGACATTATTTCCCTGATGCTCAACATTTCTTACCAGAGACTTTGCATTAGGTGCAAGTGTGTCACTTGCCTCTCCTTCTTTTATATAGACAAAAGATCTATAATCTTCTGGTTCTCTCTTGCTCACCTGTTCATTTTTCTCTACATATTCATCAACCTTCACATTTACACTTTCCACAATTTTGTTAGTGTTAGAGTTCAAACACTTGTAAGCTTTACTCTTTGTGGAATAACCTAGGAATATGCCCTCATCACTTTTAGCATCAAACTTTCCATTCCTTTTGTCTTTTAGTATATAGCATTTGCTCCCAAAAATTCTAAAATACTTTACATTAGGTGCATACCTGTGCCATAACTCATAAGGTGTAACATTTGTACCTTTTTTGATCTATACTCGATTTAGGGTATAAACAGCTATACTTACAACTTCTCTCTAGTACTTTTGTGCAAATTTCTTCTCAATCATTAGTGTTCTTGCACAATCCATGATAGATTCATTCCTTCTCTCTGCTATACCATTCTGTGGAGGTGTTCTAAGTGCAGACATCTATCTCTTGCTTCCTCTATCATTGCAGAACAGATTGAACTCATTTGATATGAATTATCCACCTCGGTCAGATCTCAGACACTTCAGGTTCCTACATGTCTCCTTTTCAACCTTAGCCAAATACCACTTAAAAAATTGAAATGCATTAGATTTTTCTTTTAAAAACATTACAGTCATCATTCTAGTGTAATCATCAACAAACAAAATAAAATATCTAGCACCACAATAGCTTTGTACACCCATAGGTCCACAAAGGTCAGTATGAACCAAATCTAAAGCATTTTCAGAAGTAAAAGTCTTGCTCTTGAAACTAGACTTTTTCATCTTACCTAACTGACATTGTTTGCACATTACATTATCAGGTTTCTTCAATCTTGGTAGTCGTCTTACTTTCTTCTTTTTACTAACATCTACTAGATTGTCAAAGTTAACATGACATAACCGTTTATGCCATAACCATATATCATCAAGTTGTGCAATCAAACATGTCTCTTTAGATAGGTCTAGATAGAACAAATTACCTCTTGTTTGTTCTCCAATTCCAATCAGTTCACCAGTGGCATCAAATATTTTAGCCTTCCTATGATGAAATTCCACTCAGTAGCTAGTGCTATTAAGCTATGCAACACTTCGCAGATTATAGTTAAGACCTTCAACCTAATAAGCATTTTCACAAGTGATCTTATCAGTCAGCTTAATCAATCCTTTAGCCTTAATAGGACATGGTGCATCATTACCAAATTTAACACTTCTACCTTTGTAATGATCTAGGGTATCAAACTTACTTTTGTCACCAGTCATGTGGTGAGAGCAACCACTATCAATAATCCACTTATCATTTTTTTTCACATAGGATACAAGTGCAGTTTTCTCATCTTCATCAGACTCATCTTTCATAGCAACATAGACTACTTCAATTTCAAAATCATCATTATCAGTGTTAGTTTCTTCTTCAACAATATAGAAAGATTTCTTACCTTTATCTTTATAGTCCTTGTACCTTCAGTAACCTTTGTTTTCTCTCTCATCTTTGTGCTTGCTATCTCTTTTCTCATCCTTGTCATCCCTGTCTGGACATCTTGTAGCTATATGACCGACTTTTTTACATAAGAAACATATGATAGGGAGTTTACCTTTATACTTTCCTTTTCCTCTCTTCAATCTTCTAGCCATAAGAGCTTCAAGATCCTCTAGTTCTTCATCAGATGTGTCACTATCACTTTCACTCTAATTGATGCATCTTTCTTTTTTTTTCTTAGACTTATTCAAAACCATTTGTGACTTGAATGCACTTTCAACATTAGCAACAATGAAGTTATCATAATTAGAAAGCTCAAAGGTAGTAAGCTTACCAACAAGACTTTCCAGAGTAAGAGCATTACTAGGGTTACATCTAGATTCTTGAATTACCAAAATTTTGATGGCATAAATAGGATGCAAAGTTATCAATACTTTTCCAATAATAGTCTCATCATCAATAGTTCCATTAGCTCCTCTAATAAAATTTACAACTTCTTTAATCCTACCACAATATTGAGCAATATTATCACCTTCTTGCATTTTTATTTCATCAAATTTACCTCTTAGGCTTTCAACTTTTGCCCTTAGTACATTTATGTCACCACCATAGATGTTTGCAAGAGTGTCCCACATTTTCTTTGCATTTGTGCAATCTTTGATGTCTTCAAATTCAGGATAGCTTAAGGCAGATGCAATCTCCAACATTGCTTGATTGTGCTCTTGTTTAGCTCTCATCTCCTTAATAGTTAGAGGTGAAACATGTGCAACATATTCATGTTAAATATAATGCTTTTCTAAGTCACCAATACCAGCTAGATGCAGTTTCATCAGACTTTTCCATGCAGGGAAGTTCTCCTTATTTAGCTTCGGTACCTCCTTCTTATACATCCTAATCATTTTCTTCAAGTACCTCTAAACTTGTTCTCTGTAAGCACCAACAAATCTGATACCAATTGTTAATATGATTTAGAACAATAGAGAGGGGGGTGAATAAGTTTTTCTTAGGTCCAGATGTATAATATAAAATTTTAAACACTTGAACAAATCAGATCTTACAACCAACAACTGCTCAATCATTACAAAATGTATACCAGAAACATAAAATAGTGCAGTCCACTATCCAATAGTATTTAACTTGCAAAACACAAAAATTTTCAAACCAAAACATTCACACAAGCATTGACACTAGGATTTATAGTGAAAACCCAATTTGGGAAAAACCACTTTGTAACATGCTACTAATATTTTCACTCTTTTGAAGTGAGTTATGTGAAAAGCCAACCCTATCAAAGGTTTACAAACACACAGCTAGGTGTGACCCAGTTAAAGGATTTTAACCACCCTGTTAGGAGTGCACCTTGTTAAAGGACTTAAGTACATTCCATTAGAATGCAACCTTGATTAAAGGATTTATACAATGACTGTTAGGTCAACCTTGATTAAAAGATTTAAATTAATACAATGGTTAGAAAGTAACAATAGTGTTTGATCTGAAAACATACATCTCACTTTGCAAATAACAGATCCAATTCTTACATATATATGATGGCTTATTGAATGAGATCCATTTCCATCTCCATCACTGATTTGCTCAAAAATCCCTTCAAGCAATCAAAACTCCTTCTCCTTCAGCCTTTTCTTCTTATTCAGTCAATAACAATAACAACTCCAGCATACTCCTTCAACCTCACACTTAGGTTTCCTTAATACCTCTTTGATAGGTCGATCCAACTTTTGCCACTTAATCTCCTCTGTAGATCTTAGGGTTAGGTCAGATTCATCGAATCCTTCCAACATTATGTTCTTCATCCATTCTTCTAGAAACATCTATAATCTCTTTATGGAATTACAATAAAACATTTTACAGTGCATTAAATGCTTCCATACATTCAATAAATAAAGTCAACACGATTTACATAATCCAAGAATTCAACTATGTCGGCTAGGAATCTGAATTCTTCCTCAAATTTAAATTACTAATGCTTGGTCAATACTGTGTTCAACTCCTCGGTCATCACTGCATAGCTCGGTCACCACTGAAACTATTTCCTCGGCTAATACTGTCTTCCTCAGCAATAAATTGATGTTCGGTTAACATTGAATTTACTTAGCATATACTGGCTCGGTCGACACTAACATCACTCAGCTTAAACTAGATTTGTTCACTTTTGCTCGGCTAAGCCTACTTGTTTAGTCTTGCTTCACACTTAGATAAGCAATACATTATCTTATCACTGTGCCACATAATCAAGTACCCATTGAAGTATCAAGATAACTCAACCTTTCCTTAGATGCTATTGTTATCACATTTTCCCTAATCCTTCTGAATAATCAAATAGATATAGTACTTTTTTTATATAGAAACAGTCTTACCAATTAAGGTTTGACATCAATGAAAATACAACAATTGCTTCAATTGTAGTTTCCAACATGGATGTTTATTTGATTAACATGAATCTACTTCTTCCTACAAACCGGAGGACAATAAAAGAATAATGTTGACAAGGCCTACAAACCTTCTACACTTAGAGCTCCACAAACTCAGGTGGGTGTACCTAATTTAAACATGAATCTGCATTTATGATAACTTATATTTAACACAACCTCAACTATGTAGACAATGAAAGTGGATAGTTCTTAGAACCATAAGAAATGAGAGTCAACACTCAACTAGTCTTATGCAAGATCCCTACTGCATGAGTGTTCTAAGGACTAGGAAAATGACACAGGTGACAAGGATAAATCCTTCTTCTCTTCAAGTTCAAGACTCAGACAGGATAACCTAGGATTCATTCTTCAAAGAATCACTAAATTGCATTGTATTCTGTAAATACAAATTATAAACATGAATGCTCTCAAATAGAAAGTAAATATTCATTGATTTTCAAATTTGATGATGAACGGTGCATTGAAAAGCAATGACCATTGCCTTATCAATTGGGCAACATAGTCAGATAAAAGTAAATCCCCAGAAATCCAACAACTCCAAACACACAAAACCCAAATGAAGTGCCTTACAAATCATTTTCTCACTCCTCTACGTAGAAATCAGATTCACAAGCAATGTTAAATTCTCAGAATTTGTGCCAAAGAATTACTACCTCCTTGAAAGAAACTAAGAATACAAACTCACAGTCACCTTGTAACTAGTATATTAGAGTGCCTTACAAACTAACACACAAGAATTTAAAGAAACATATGTGAAGACATCACTAATAAAAGATTGGGATTGCACTATTTTTCATTGAAAATTTGTGGTTGAATACAATTGAGAAACCATAAAAACCACAAAAAAGTAGACTCCAAAGCCAAATTACTACTTCTTTAGTGTTAATTCCACCATCCCTACATAATAATGAAGAAAAACTGAGATATAGGAGAATGAAGTCAGTTAGAGCCAATTGACAGCTATCCATTCTCAGCCAAAATATCTCCAAGTTCTCCTCCAACTTTGATCTCCATTTGATCTTCTTCAACTGCCTTGACCTGCAATCATTTCTCCTTAACTGATTTGATTCTGAAATACAAAATCCCTTATTGCTCTTTCCCACCATGTCGAATCTAAAATTAATCATCACCTTTGGATTCCTCATCTCCTACCATTTCTAAAAATATATAATATGCATATATTTGGGTAAAAATTGAATCTCCAGGTAGCATTATCTGTGAACAACTGCAATCTCTTGAAAATTTCAAAATTCTCCTATAGTTTGGATTATGCAGGCCTTTTAAATCTTTTTGCAACTTTTAAATCTAGGCAGGCCCCACATATGCCACATGGCATTAGCTGATTGGATGCTCCAATTTAACCCTAGGTTAACCACTTTGATCTGGTGATTACGTGAATGCCTTATTCTCTTGTTCTGTGAATGAAATCCTTAACCCCGATTACATTCGCAGAATGAGTGAATCCTTTGTTCTCTGAATCCAATATCTAACCATGGTCAAACTTGGAGATCAAGTGAATACACTAATCTTTGAATCTCCGGATCTGCTTCTAACCATAGGTTACTTCTGGTGATCACACGAGTGGCCTTTGTTCTCTAAATCTCTAGATCAAGTTCACTAACCGCCAAGGATCAGGTGACCTAGTGACTGAGGCAATCTCCAAGTCTCCTGATGCTAGCCACTAACCGCTAGGAATCACGAGATCTAGCGACTAAGCATTCTCTGAATCGCCGGATGCCAAGCACTTAACCACCAGGATCTTGTGATCACATGAATAAGATGTTCACTGGATCTCCTGAAGTTTTCCTTAACTGCTAGTTTATTTAGTGAATACGTGACCATGCACCACACGTCACACCTCTGTCTTGCTCACCACCAGCTATCTACAAAATAATCATCTTATCTGGCCGCTGACATGGTTCCCGAGGTACGTCCAGAGTGCTCACGCGTGCATAGCCTCCAACTCCTTGTTCACAATGTAATACATGTGCTGGGTCTTATAAACATTCAAAATCCTCCTTTCCTAGCCAATGTGGGACTAAATCCCTAGGAGTTTTTAAATACTTCATTAAAATTTGTATATAAGAGCCCAACTGGCACACAAATGCGAGAGGGCCCACCGAGCTAAGAGGCCACACAACTACCTCTTTCTCTTTCAATTTACCTCTATTATGAGCCTCTTTATATTTAAACATTTTTGAATCCCAAATCTGGGCGCATGTGGGATAAACCCTCATGGCAGCCCTTTGCATTTTTATGTTCTTTCTTACCTACGTGTGCTTTCCCTTGCTTTTATTTTCCTTCGATTTTATCCTTGTATGTTCTATTTAATATCTACCTATCTTACTTACTGGTACACACCATTTCTTGGTGTTATTTTCCTCTAATAAACAATGGTTTCACTTCTTACTTTGCCGTGTGCCCCCTTTGCAATGTGCGCACCCTTTGCAATGTGCGCACCCTTTGAACTGGTACACATATCTCCCTTGGGTTTTACATTGTACACGTGTGCCTATTTGTTATTTACTATAGGTGTGTGTGTGCAAGCACTGACATGCACCCTGCAAACAATGGTGCACTACTTCTATGCACTCCTTTCATTTGGTGTGCGACTTCTCCCTGCCTTACACACCATACCCCCTTGTTTAACAAGTATTTATGCAGCCATCTTTTGATACACATTTTGTCTTTGTGATCCCACACACTATCCATGCCAGGACTCACACACCCCTCATTCAACTTCATGCGCTGATACTTGAGGCACACACCCTTTAACAAATGTGTGTGCAACATTGTCATTACCAAAAGCGTGCACAACCTTGTTTAATCCGTAGGTGCCACACTTCTTAAAGCCTTGTGCTAATCCTGCTACCTACAAACTCTCACTTTGCTTCACACACATCCACTTTGTGGTTTTCTTCTACCTGCAAGATAAATGCTGGCACATGCCCCTTCATCCAATACACACACTCTCCATGAAGCTGCATCTTCACCTACCTCTGAAAACAAAGCACACACCACCTCGTGGTAGGGGCACAGACCATCTGCACTCTTCAAATGGTATGATGCTCTTAGTTTATGTGCATTTGATACATAATCCTTCCCTTCGAAAGCCAACCATTCACTTTAAATACCAGCCTCCCTTACTAGATAGGTACACACATCTTTCTTTTAAAATAAATGCTCACAACCAACAATTATGTGTGGTTTCTATGGACTATGGCACACACCACTAATCCAACATACACCCTTCCATTGCAAACATTGGTGTGAATCTTCTATTGGCAGCTTGTTGCAGCATAAAAAACTTACGCACACTCCACTGTTTAGCTTGCTGACTAATCCACGCACAACTCTTGGTTCGTTCCTCACATCTGTCTTGGAATGGTGGGTTTCCCACTCTAGTCAACACTAATGCACACTTCAAGGGGTATGTTTCCTCACACACACCCATATCTTACCATGTGCCACTTTGCACACCAACTTTCATTGCAATGTGCACATCCAGAACATCGCGCATCCCACTCAAGAGGTGTATGCAGAACATGCCTAAAGAATATTTCAAAATATTTTGAAAGAAATGCATGCTTAGCACATTTAACCATAAAAAAAATGGCATGTTCTATTCAATGCAACACAAGTGTGCACAACACCATCTCTGGATGCATACAGATGTAAATCTGTACTAAAAAAAGAATAATAATCCTGGGAGCTTGGCCTTAAAAACAACATCCTTCACACCATTACTTTACCTTCAGTTTATTCAAGATGCAAATACTCGGTGAGAATGAACCATGGTGGACTGAAGATTTAAACACAATTAATTTCTTACACCTTTGCAAAACTACCAAATAACACCAACTGGCCTCAAAGACTAACCGAAGAACCTCACAAAAATGCACCGACAGAGACTGATGATCATTTCTATCATGCGAGAAAACTTGCCAAAGGATATTTCTCATAAAAACTTGAGCTAAAAGATTTTAATGACCAAACATGGTCCTTCAAAAAACTAAATCTGTCCGCACTGTTGAATCTACATTAGTCACCTCCAGAGCTAGCTTTGAAAAATTTGCAACTGAGACCTTCATGAACTAGAAACTTGGAGATCGATTCACATCCATACAAGGAATATGAATACATAATTAATTCACCCAAAAGATCACACGGGGAAATGCAATTAAACACCAAATTCAGCTTGTCAGACATATTCACGATCAAAACAGTGAATTATGCAGAAACTAAGTTTGGAATAGGGCTAGGAAAGTGACCGGACGGATTGGAAAAGACCTGAAAATATCTAGGCAAGTACACTTCCAAGTTTAAAATGCATAAAAACCCTCAATTATACTTGACCATGAACCGGATGCAAACTACAAAGCCTCAAAGTAGGCCACTTAGAAATCTGGACAATGCACTCTTGGTAAAACTCAACAATCTGCAAATGGAATGGCTCTAGTAAGGTGAACAAACGGGCTCATGGGGGATACAAATGGTCATGAAGATACTTTACCATGCCTATAAAATGATGCAACAATCCTCATGCAATGACTATTCATTGGGAAAAAGATGCACTCTTCCGAAGTGGGCTACTTAATACAATTCTGGACAAGCACCAAGTGCAGATTTCCAGTAACACCTCCAAAAAGCCACTTTAAAAACTTATCAGAACTGAATACTACGACCTCAAACCTATTAAACATGTCAAATGATAGGTGATAAACACCCTATCCAAGTGATTCATTATGAAAAACAACAGGTCCCATTTTCTATGCACTCAAACTAGGCATGTTTTAAAGACTTTCAAGGCACAAATCTAACACTTAGAGAAATTTATTGCAAATATGGACTCAAAACATATTCAAGATTTCTTGAGCTCCAATAGTGGCTCTGACTAGGGATGCGTGCCCCTTGAGGGCATGCAGAGAATTCAAAATCTTGGGTATAGAAGACCACCCAAAGAAGATCAACCTTAACTTCTCAAAACTTGAAACAGGGAACCCTCTTACTAAAAGAAAAGACATACACAATTGGAAGGAAAGAAACTATAAAAGGATTTACAATATTTACAAAAAAGGCTCAAAACCCCAAAACTCTAATAAGTTTTTACCCCTATCAAACAAATGATTCTCATCTCCATACATCAGAGGCAAACTGAAATTACATCTTTCATCCACCCTGTCAAAAACATTGTGATCCACTTTCAGCATATCATAGAAAAAATGATCGTTACACTCACCATCACTTGAAAAAACCAGGCCATCAAGCTACCATAAATATTGATAACTTTGTGACATCAAAGCATCACACTCTTCATTATCACTTCCATGGTGTAAAAGAAAACACTCCAACTCAACTTCATGGCTGGAAACATCAACATACTGATCATTAGTTTGCAACAAAGAATAAGTCATTTCTATGTCATTACTTTGCAAACTAAAGTAGAACTTCTCAAAAATAAAATTTGATTGCATGAAATTAGAGACAACTCACTGATCACAAATTACATCAGCATCTTCTAGAAGGGAACAAGCACTATCAGTGACTGAATCATTAGTCATTTGTAAATTTGAGAAAACACATTCAGATTTACCACATTCTCTAGCATCAAAATGTAAATAAGAACCACTGACATTATCCTCTTGAAAATTTGAATCCACACTAGTATATACATCATCATACTCATCAAATATAACATTATCAAACTTAGTACAATGATAAGTACTTTCATATTGCTGATGAAAAATGGGAGAAATGACATCCATAAATGTTTCACACATCATGCCATCACTTGTATCATCTTCATCAAAACTTATATCTACTAGGCATGGAATTTTAGAAACAAACTTGGGAGTATACCTCTGAAATTATGCATCCAAGAGCTCTGAAATTTGCTCACTATTTAGTAAGCACTAAAATTCACATTCTATCTCTTTGGTTTCACTGTTGATGCTGCAAATATATTCCCCATCTGAAATAGGTATTGAAATCTCTTGTCTCACAATACCTTTTGTAAAGTAATCACTGCAGGAACTATCATCTGCATCATAGTCATATTCTTTATGTTCACACAAAACATCATCAAGCTAAAACAAGGAACCACTATCATCATGCTGAGAAAAAGAAAAATCTACAAACTCAAGGGGAGTACTATCAATTGCATATTCTTCTCCTACATCTTGATAATCATAAATTTCATTATCAGCATCATAGTCAACACTATCAACATAACAAGATTCAACATCTTTAGCATGATTAGATTTAGTATCTACAAATGAATCTATCCATTCTTTAACATTTTCAAGTGCTTCTTCTCTAAGAGATGCAGTCAAACTGACTGATTTAGGCATACTTAATTCAAGAAACATTTCAACATACTGAGATTCTTGAAAATGAAGACCCACAGGAAGTTCACTACAAGCTACAAGAAATTTCTTGTAGTATGAAAGTGTTGAATCTTCCTCCCTTTCTCCTATTTCACATCTTAACATCAGTATTCAATTACGTTGGATTCTTTGATTTATCAAATACATATCTCTATTGAAAATTTCAAGATCTAACTGATAACTTTCAGATCTAGAAACATCATCTTGATCCATCAAAGCTGGAAACCCCATGTTAATATACTGACAAAACAATATAGCTTGTTCCTATGACAAAATTCTCATCCAACTTCATGCAATAACTAACTTCATTAAGCCGCAACATATTTCTGATACTCATTACAACAAATGAAACTTCAATCTAGAAATATGGCTTAAACTTCAAGATTAATTTTCTTCTTTTCACTAGTGACTTGCTCACCTATTAAGTGACTGTTTTTGCTTTGATAAAAA
Source organism: Chamaecyparis obtusa (assembly GCA_027943335.1). Taxonomy (NCBI): domain Eukaryota; kingdom Viridiplantae; phylum Streptophyta; class Pinopsida; order Cupressales; family Cupressaceae; genus Chamaecyparis; species Chamaecyparis obtusa. Next base: position 2,859,615 of record BSBK01002406.1, read on the forward strand.
GATTACCTCGAAGTGTTGTTGCTGCTGCAAAATACTAATCTGAAGTCTCCTCCAAATCACCTTTCAAACATTCATAGAGTCGCCACCCCTTTGCAGAGGACAAATTTTGAATCAGTTGAGAACCTTTTCTCAATTCTGAACCTTCTTTTAAAACAAGTTGTAGACACCTAGATCATCCTTTTAACATTAATTAAACTTAATTTAATTAATGATCCCAAATAACATTATAGTTAATTTTTTAATTAATTATATTTTTTAAATTCATCTATTTATTTAATTAAATAAATTCACTAATTAATAGTATTTGAATTAAATTTAAATACTACCTTTCATAATGTATTAAATTTAATTTAATACATGTTCCTCCATAGTCCCCTTTTAAATAAATTTTATATTTATTTAATCTCCAAGTTCTCCTCTTACTTTGATCTCCATTTGATCTTCTTCAACTGCCTTCACCTACAATCATTTCTGCTCAACTCATTTGGTTCTAAAATGCAAAAGCCCTTACTGCTCTTTCCCACCAAGTCAAATATGAAATTAATCACCACCTTTGGATTCCTCATCTCCTACCATTTTTGGAAACATATAATATGCCTATATTTGGGTAAAATTTGAATCTCCAAGTAGCATTTTCTGTGAGCAACTACAATCTCTTGAAAATTTCAAAATTCTCCTATAGTGTGGACTATGCAGGCCTTTTAAATATTTTTGCAACTTTTAAATCTGGGTGGGCCCCACATATGCCATGTGGCATCAGCTAATTGGATGCTCCAATTTAACCGTGGGTTGACCATTTGATCTCACGATTATGCGAATGCCTTATTCTCTAGTTCTCTGAATGAAATCCTTAACCCCAGTTGCATACGGAGAATGAGAAAATCCTTTTTTCTCTGAATCTCTGAATCCAATATCTAACCATGGTCAAACTTGGAGATCAAGAAAACACACTAATCTCTGAATCTTTGGATCCGCTTCTAACCATAGGTTATATTTGGCTATCCGGCGATTGGCCTTTATTCTCTGAAGCTCTAGTTCAAATTCACTAACCACCAGGGATCAAGCAACACAGCGACTGGGGCAATCTCCAAGTATCCTAATGCTAGCCACTAACTGCTAGGAATCATGAGATCTAGCGACTAAGAATTCTTTGAATCGACGGATGCCAAGCACTTAACCGCCAAGATCTGGTGATCACGTGACTAGGAAATTTGCTGGATCTCTTGATGTTTTCCTTAACCACCAATTTATTCAATGAATACACACCCATACGCCATGTGTCACACCTCTATCTTGCTCACCGCCAGCTGTCTGCAAAATAATCTTCTTATCGGTCCATCGACATGGTTCCTGAGGAACCTCCAGAGCGCTTGCATGTGCATAGCTTCTAGCTCCTTCTTCACAATGTAATGCATGCACTGGGTCTTATAAACATTCAAAATCCTCCTTTCCCAGCCAATGTGGGACTAAATCCCTATGAGTTTCTAAACAGTTCATTAAAATTTGTCTATAAGCACCCAGCTAGCATGCAAATGTGGGCAAGCCCACCGAGCTAAGAGGCCACACAACTGCCTCTTTCTCTTTCACTTTACCTCGATTATGAGCCTCTTTGTATTTAAACATTTATGAATCCCAAATCAGGGTGCATGTGGGATAAACCCTCATGGAAACCCTTTGGTTTTTATGTTCTTTCTTACCTACGCGCGCTTTCCCTTGCTTTTATTTTCCTTGGCTTTTATGCTTGTATGTTCTATTTAATATCTGCCTATCTTACTTACTGGTACATACCATTCCTTGGTGTTATTTTCCTCTAATAAACAAGGGTTTCACTTCTTACTTGCTATGTGTCCCTTTGCAATGTGCACACCCTTTGAACTAGTACACATATCTCGCTTGGGTTTTACATTGTACGCCTGTCCCTGTTTGTTATTTACTGCAGGTGCATGTGTGCAAGCATTGAGGTGTACCCTGCAAATAATGGTGCACTACTTCTACACACTCCTTTCATTTGGTGCATGAATTCTCCTTGCCTTATGCACCATATCCCCTTGTTTAGCATGCATTTATGCAACCATCTTTTGATACAGATTTTGTCTTTGTGATCCCACACACTATGCATGCAAGGACTCACACACCCCTCATTCAACTTCATGCACTAGAACTTGAGGTACACACTGTTTAACAAGTGCGTTTGCAACACTCTTATTACTAAGCGCGTGTTTAACTTTGCTTAATTCACAAGTGCCATACTTCTTAAAGCATTGTGCTAATCCTGCTGCTTGCAAACTTTCACTCTACCTCATGCACATCCACTTTGTGGTTTTCTTCTACCTGCAAGATAAATGCTGGCACATGCCCCTCCAGCCAATACACACACTCTCCATTAAGCTGCATCTTCACCTACCTCTGCAAACAAAGCACACACCACCTCATGGTAGGGGCACACACCATCTGCACTCTTCAAATGGTATGATGTGCTTAGCTTATGTGTATTTGATGCATAACCCTTCCCTTCAAAAGCCAACCATTCACTTTAAATACCAGCCTCCCTTACTAGATAGGTACGCACATCTTTCTTTTAAAATCAATGCTCACAGCCAAAAATTGTGTGCAGTTTCTATGGACTGTGGCATGCACCAATAATCCAGCATACATCTTTCCATTGCAAACATTGGTGTGCATCTTCTATTGGAAGCCTATTGCACCATAAAAAACTCACGCACACTCCATTGTTTAGCTTGTTGACTAATCCACACACAACTCTTGGTTTGTTCCTCACATCTATCTTGGCATGGTGCGTTGCCCACTCTAGTAAACACTCATGCATACTTCAAGGGGTATGCTTCCTGACACACACCCATATCTTGCCATGTGCCACTTTGCACACCAACTTTCATTGCAATGTGCACATCCAGAACAACGCGCATCCCACTCAAGAGGCGTATGCACAATATGCCTAAAGAATGTTTCAAAATATTTTGAGAGAAATGCATGCTTATCACACTTAACCATAAAAACAATGGAATGTTCTGTTCAATGCAATACAAGTGTGTGCAACATCATCTTTGCATGTATACAGATGCAAATTTATACTAAAAAAGAACAACAATCCTAGGAGCTTGGCCTTAAAAACATCCTTCACACTATTACTTTACCTTCAGTTTATTCAAGATGCAACTAATTGGTGAGAATGAACCATGGTGCACTGAAGATTTAAACACAATTCATTTCTTATACCTTTGAAAACCTTCCAAATAACACCAATTGGCCTCCAGAATTGGCCTCAAAGACTAACCAAAGAACCTCACAAGAATGCGCTGATAGAGACTAATGATCATTTCTATCACATGAGTACACTTGCCAAAGGAGATTTCTCAAAAAAACTTGAGCTAAAATATTTTGATAACGAAACATGGCCCTTGAGAAAATTGAATTTGTACGCACTGCTGAATTTACATAAGTCACCTCCAGAACTGGCTCTGAAAACTTTCCAGCTGAGACCTTCATGAACCAGAAACTTGGAGATGGATTCACATCCATACAAGGAATATGAATCCATAATTAATTCAACCAAAATATCACATGGCGAAATACAATTAAACACCAAAGTTAGCTTGTCAGACATATTCAGGATTAAAACAATGAATTATGCAGAAACTAAGTTTGAAATAGGCTTAGGAAAGTGACCGAACGGATTGGAAAAAACCCAAAAATCTTTAGGAAAGTACACTTCCATATTTATAATGCAAGAAAAATCTCAATTATACTTGACCATAAACTGGGTGCAAACTACAAAGCTTCAAAGTAGGCTACTTAGAAATCTAGACAATGCACTCTTGGTAAACCTCAACGATCTGCAAATGGAATGGCTTTGGGAAGGTGATCAAACGGGCTCATGGGGGACTAAAAATGGTCATGAACATACTTTCCCATGCCTATAACATGATGCAACAACCCTTATGCAGTCACTATTCATTGGAAAAAAGATGCACTCTTCCGAAGTGGGCTACTTAGTACAATTCTAGACAAGCACCAAGTGCAGATTTCCAGTAACACCTCCAAAAAGCCACTTGAAAAACTAATCAGAACTGAAAACTAGGACCTCAAACCTATTACATATGTCAAATGATAGGTGATAAACACCCTATCCAAGTGATTCATTATGAAAAACAACAGGTCCCATTTTCTATGTACTCAAACTAGGCATCTTTTAAAGACTTTCAAGGTATAAATTTGACAGTTAGATAAATTTTTTGCAAATATGGACTCAAAATATATTCAAGATTTTTTTAGCTCCAACACAGTTAGCCAAGAACTCCATACCCAATAACAAGAACAATTTAGGGTGTATATATGAATGGTCATGGAGTATTAAGGCCTTATCTTCCTCTTGAAAGCTTAATTCCTTTATAAATCACAAAGCATAACTAAATTTATCTCAACTAATAAAGGAGAGTCATAAAAAAAGGACGATACTCAATCTTCCAACATAGAGCACAAGCCAACTATATATCATGATTTATGCATGGATAATATTTGGTCTTATTTTTATCCTCTCATTTTTGCATGGGTGCGAACAACATGCCAACCAAAATTAAAGGAACATTGTAAGGTTTCCTATTTTGTTAATGCTTTCCTAGTTTATTTCCTATTTTTTGCCAGAAGATACCTAATATTCCACCTCTCTGTTATCCTTTAAAACTTACATTTTACAGTTATAGAATCAGACTGAGAATGATTTTCTTGGCCATGCTTCATGGTTCTATTTTCAATCTCTACCAATTAACCTCATCCTAACTTTAACATGAAATCTATACAACAGTTATCCAACACAAAAAAATTATGTCTTTTTATTACTTTTTGATTACGTGCAAGGGGGAATCCGCTAGAACTTTGAAGTCTAATGCTAGTGAAATTTGAACCTAGGCTTCATGGGAAGATTCATAGCTTGAAAAATTGCTCTATTTATAAGAGATGATTGAACATAAATCGCATGTATTCTTCCCTTGATGATCCTTCCTGTCTTCTAGAAATATTGGAGATCCATGGAAAAAAATCCTCTCCAGATGATGTCAAACTAATACTGGTGAGATTTGAACCTAGGCTTCATGGGAGACTGCAACTTCTTATTTTACCTCCATGTCTAATCTGTTTGAGCTCCTTGAGGGCTTAAGAAGAAGAAGCCTTGAATATTTGAGTGACATTTTGCATGCTGCTTCTTTGTCTCATCAATCTCAACTTGATTTTCATCATGAGTTTCCATAATAGGTGAAGGATTGTAGTGCATCTATGTCAATGGAGGACTTTGTTTCAATTTACATCAGTCAAACTTTAGAGTCATCTTATTATCTCACATCAGGTTACTGATGCACTGCTATAAATATATATAGCCTAAACCTTTACTATGAAATCTTACATAGATTGAAGTCAACGAAGTTGAGAAAGATTAGTGTGTTTATATGGAGATTACCAACCTTAAATGCTTTAAGGATTTGAGAAATGAATTACATTTTAATCAATGTTCTAAAACCCAAACCATAAACATCTAAGAACAAGAGATAAGCTTATGTCCTAACAGTATAAAGCTATACCAAAATCCCTTTTTTTACATATGCAAAACTCTAGTACACATAAATGCTATAACCAACATAAATATCTATTTCACTATATTATCTTACGGTATTATAATTTTCTAGTTTAATGGTCACCTATATAAAGGTTTCATAATACCGATGAAACATATGAAAATAGCAGACAAACTATCCATTAACACTTTTTCCTTTGTTGACAAAGCCACACAAAAAAAATACAGATAGACATTCTAGACATTTGCAAATTTGAATTGAGACTCTAAGAGGACTAATCACCGCCAAAGACCATAATCTTTAAAAAATGGTTCATAAAGGTAGACACAAAATAAAACGTCAAGGACAGATTTAAAAAAATTGATGCCACAAGCTAACAAGCAAAATGAAGGTTTAAACAATGACTTATTGGGAAACTAAGTACATTAGTTTGGCATTGAATAAGCAATGTAACACAAATCTCTGATTGAACACACCATCAGTGCACTACATGACAAAGGAATCTCCAATTGAACACAATAAAAATCATTGGTCAATACAAAAATAGGCAGAAATACAAAACCTATTGTGATGGCGAATAAAAAGTCAAGCTTGAGAGAAATTGATAGGTCTTGAATAAAGGGTAATATGACACCCACACAAGAATCCTAGGAACTCTTAGCAGCCACAACAAGGGCCTCTCTAGATTACTCGAAAGCCTTTCTTACCTTGTTCTTCTTTCCAAGCCTAATTAAATTGACCCTGTAAAATCCAAAGTCAGAAAGCCTTACAAATGGTGCCTCCCCGATCTTCCCTAAAAATTCCCCCTCCTTCAAAACTTCACTTAACACGCCATTAAAACAGCCATATGGTTCTTTCAACCTACCATTCTCAAGTACACCACTCGATACATCCTTCTCAAACACAATCACTGCCAAGATATCCCTCTTCCTTTCTTTCAACTCAATTTCCTTTGCATAAAAGGAAATCTCTACTGCTTATAATCAAAGAAAATACAATCAATAAAAAACCCAAATGACAAAGCAACACACATTTTGGATAAGGAGGATGAGAAGAGACTGAATATTAACTCCAACTAACTTTAGCTGGGAATATCAAGTGTGAGTAGCCATCACAAATGGATTTCAGTTAGAGATACAAACTACATGCTATTAATTATTTAAAAAAATCATTATGAAATGCAAAGAAGATTTTGCGATCCTCAAGGAGATGCAGTTGTAGGATGAACACAAATTATATGCCCATGGTTAAATTGCACTGAAAATGATTTTTGACAAGTCATTTTTTTTCAGTATTAGACAATTTTTCTATATCTGACAATGTTCTGTCAGTGGGCTATGCCCACAATGAAAAGACTATTGGCTTAAATATCAAATTTCAATCAAGAATTTGCACTATACAAGAGAAACAATATTAAATTGGAAGGATCAGACTATTGCTAAAGATGGCCTTAGCTATCTTACTTATTTCAATCAAGAGTTTGCAACCTACAATAAAAGCAATATTAAACCAGAAGGATCACATTGCCACTAAAAATGACTTATCCATCTTAGATCTTGGTCTTTATTTTTATTTTAAAATGTTCATTATCTCTTAATATTTAATTTGAAATATTATTGTTAATCTTTTGGATCAAATTCCAATCAAGAGTTTGTAGCCTACACGAGACACAATATTAAATTGGGAGGATCACACTGTCGCTAAAGATGACCTTATCCATCTTACCTTTTGGTATTTATTTTAGTTTTAAAGGTTCATTATCTCTTAATCTTGAACTTGCAATATTATTGTTAATCTTTTGGAAATTTCAGTCGAGAGTTTGTAGTCTACAAGAGAAACAATATTAAATTGGTACAATCACATTGCTGTTAAAGATGACCTTATCCATCTTACCTCCTGGTCTTTACTTTAATTTAAAAGGTTCATTATCTCTTAATCTTATACTTTCAATATTATTTTTAATCTTTTGGATCAAATTTTAATCAAGAGTTTGCAGATTGCAGTATACAAGAGAAAAAATATTAAATTGGAAGGATCATAGTGTTGCTAAAGATGACCTTATCCATCTTAGCTCTTGGTCTTTATATTAGTTTAAAAGGTTCATTATCTCTTAATCTTTAATTTTCTATATTATTATTAATCTTCTAGATCAAATTTTAATCAAGGGTTTGCAGTCTACAAGAGAAACAATATTAAATTGGAAGGATCTCACTGCCGCTAAAGATGGTGTTATCCATCTTAGCTCTTTGTCTTTATTTTAATTTAAAAGGTTCATTATCTTTTAGTCTTGAACTTGCAATATTTTTCTAAAGTTTTTCTAAGGTTCATTATCACATTTTTTGATGTATCATAATAAACATGTAAGTACATACTATTTTTCTAAACTTTTAGATACTTATTTTATTAATAGTGATTTTGGATGTAGTGCAGTACAATTTATATTTCTTTAAAAAAATAAATAAATCCACATATAAGATAATAGTTGACAATATCACTTTACCTATGATAGCTTTTCCATAATCTTAATTCAATCCACAATGGTCATTTTTTATTGTAGATAATATCACCTTATGTATAATAGCTTTAGAACAATTACAGTGCAATTTATAAGGTTATTTCTTGTTCCATGACGTATAAGGTAATCATAGGCAGTATCACTTTGTCTATGGTTTGTTGATCATAATTATTTTAATCTACAAAGGTCATTCTTTTAGGTTTATGGATAACTTTAAACCCATGTGCAATGTTCTTGTAGAAAATATCACTTTGTATATAGTAGCTTCACCTTATTCATATTTCAATACATAAAGACCATTCTTTGAGAATCCTGGATAACATTAAATATATGTAGATTAATAGTAGAAAATATTATCTTGTGTATGATAATTTGATTGTAAGAAATTCATTTTTTACAATCTATAATAGATGTTGTCGATGGTTTTGGATTAGATTGGCATATTTTTTGCATCAATGCTTTGAATCATACTCTATGATCCATCATCCTTTCTCTCCTTGAGCAGTCTATGCTATCATCCTCATGATGGATCATAAAGTGTGATCCAGAATGCTGATGCAAAAATATGTACACAATCTAATCCAAAAACATCAATAAAAACTTGATTGTAAAAAAATCAATTCATAAAGATAAAAGATAATGATCAACTTAAAATAAGACATATAAATCATATACTCCCCCACCAATGACAATAAAATTACTACAAAAATCATTTAAAATTGAGAAGACCAATGAAATCAACTCCACCAATATCCTCTTAAATTTGTTTAAAATATTAAATCCATATATGAACTAATTATTGAACTAATTATATAGACAATATTACCTAATTTAAGATCAATTAACCATAATCACAATTCAATATATAAGATTAAAAACATAATAGTCACAAATAACTAAAAGAAGAAGATAAAATTATACATACATACATACATACATACATACATAGATACATAGATACACACACATGCACATGCACATGCACATGCACACACACACACACACACACACACACACACACATGAGAAAAAACAAATAAGATTCATACTAGAAAGCATTCATAAAAATGACACTCACATGTTTCCATAAATTTATAATAATCAAAAAGTTTCTGACATGTGATAGTAATCAAATATTTTTTGGAGTTTTAAATTTTTAGAAACCTTGGTTATACTCTTCTTTAAAGAATGAATGATATTTTAAGGGGGTTATCCCTTCAATATTGGAAGATAATTCCACTTTTCACATATACTATCTCCATAAATAAACCATGATATTTCTACAAACATTAAACCCCGACACTATTTGAGTCAGGTTTCAATAAGTTTTCTAATATTTAATTTGTAGAATACATAGAGGGAAATTTAATCAGTGAATGAAAAGGTTGGTGTCTTTACTATGGGGTAATACAACATACCCCCACCATATATAAATGTAAACATTTTATGTTTTATTATTTTTCTTTGAGTGAAAAATTAAAAAAATATTTTTTTTGATCAGTAAATTATGATTTATTCATTATTATTATAAAATAAAAAGTTACAGTATTTAGAGCATAAAAATTCCATGAAATACAAACATAATTCGTGTCCAAGAAACTAGATATGTAACTATCAATAGTGTGCCACCCAAACCCTAAAAAATACTGAGAGATTATCTAGGTGGTGTACATATAACAAAAAATTGAATTATACAACCTCACCACCTAAACCCTACTAACATATAGACTATCCTGGTAGAATTTATGCCAAACAAATGGAAAAAGACACTACCTACATGCTACCAGTATCAACCAACATATATACAATAGACATTTCATAAAAAAAGGTGACACCAAAACATGGAGGGAAAATTACAGGTCAAGTAGAGGGATGATGAACCACCCCTGTTCAGGACATGTGCTTGCGTCCATGACGATGTCCTCCACCACGTCCATGAGAAACACCACACCCATGTACACAAGAAACATCATGTCCATGTTAGAGTAGTCATATTATAGCTAATAATTAATTTATTTAATTATTAGTCTATTATTCTCTACACTTAAGTTAGACTTAGGCATCTCATTATTCTTTAGGGTTTTCACCTTTAGGGTTTTGGTATCCTTTTATAAGGATTCCCTCTTTGTATTTTATGAATTCACTTATTGGATCATAATTGAGATTGCTCTTTGCATGTCCATAAGATGTCTCTGGCTTTTTGGCCTCCATAGATTTTTCTTGCTTCTGTTCTTTGCTTCTTCCATGTGACAGGGTTATGCATGCAGGTGTTCTTGGGAGATTAGTATTTCACCTAATCTAACATGGTATCAGAGCCATCTTGCTGCTCGCTGTTCGTGTTTTGTTGAAGTGTTTCAGAAGCAGGAGGTTTTCAAAGGTTTCAGAAGTTTTTTTTGTGGATCTGGGGGCGAGCCAAAATTTGGCTCACCTTGGGCAAAAACGGACACCACCATTGTGTCCGGAAGGCCCAAGAACCCCTAAATCCATATAAAACTTGTCCATTTTGGACACAGTGGCATCTGAGGCAAAATTTTTTTGCATACCAGGGTCGTACGACCCTGGCACGCACTTCAAGGCGGGTACAGTCGACGATTTTTTTTAAAAAAAAAATATAAAAAAATCTCGTTTGGGCGGCCGCCCAGCGGCCACCAGCGCACCGCCAAGCGGCCACCACAGAGCCGCCCCGCGGCCCGCCCAGCCGCCGCCCGGCCCGGCCGCCACCCCGGCTCCACCAGCGCCCCTGCGCCCTCTGCTCTGCTCCACGGCCCGCCCAGCCGCCGCCTGGCCCGGCCGCCACCCCGGCTCCGCCAGTGCCCCCGCGCCCTCTGCTCTGCTCCGCGGCCCGCCCAGCCGCCGCCCGGCCCGACCGCCACCCCGGCTCCGCCCGCGGCCCCGCCGCCCTCCGCCGCCCGCTGTCCGACGGCCCCACTCAGCTCCGCCCACCGCTCCGCCGGCCGCCCGGCGGGGTTTTTAAGCCCTGCGGGCCCTAGCGGCGGTCACATGGGTGACCGGGAGCTCTAGCTCCAGCCCCCTGTGCGCGCCATGCGCCCAGGGGCTTTGCATTTCCAGCCCCAGGGGCTTTAAAATTTTTTTTTTTTTGAAGCCTTTTTAGGGTACCTGGGCCTTTTTTGCAATATCTTGAGCATACGGAGGTCTTTTTTTGACTTCTTTATATCGTCGAAAAGCTCTTTCCAAGCTCTTTCTGATTATGGAGGTTAGAGTTTTTGGATCTGCTATTTTGACAGTGTTTTTTTCTATCAAAGGTGATGTTTACTTTTTGCCTTCCGGGAGCCATATCTCGCTCATCCGGACTCTTTTTTGGGCTCACCATATATCGTCGGAAAGCTGGTTCTGTGTGCTATTCAGTGGTAGAGGTTATTTTTCCAGATTCCACTCCAGGTTTTCACTCCTCCGCATTTGGCAGTTTATGCCCTCTGGTGGAGTGCTTGGTTCTACAGGTCCGGGGATCTCTTCTTCTGTTCTTCTGGCTCACTCTTCTTTCTGACTTCTAAGCATTGTATGCTTCTCTTCTGTTGCATTCTTTTTTCTGTAAACACACTAAGATAAAGTGCCTGCCTTTGCATATCTGGGATCTTGTACTCCTTGTGTTTGTTTGTACTCGCACTCAGTTATAAAGTGCCATGGGGGGTTATGATGTTTTTCCTTTTGTGCTCATCCACCTTTGTCAAGTGAGTGTACCTTCCACGACATTAGCCCATGCTGTGTGTCCAGAAGATCTATTCTTCTTCTTTGACACCGCCCTTTATCCTGTGCGTGTACTTCTGTTGCACTGTTGGTGTTCCTGATTCTTCTTCTTGCAGATGTTTTTGGCATTGCATTTCAGTGTTCCTGTCACCCCTCTCCCCGTTCAGCATTATGGGGGGGTTCACCTGTTGGCTCTATTGCTTCCTTGGTTCAGTTGAGTGATCTACGTATTCAGTTTTTGTTCCTATGTACTAGGTGGATGCAGTGGCTAGGCACCTATGCATTTCGATGAGATGGATCATCTACTATATAGACACTCATTCATTCCTGCTTTTGGAGGCCACCTCTTCGATTGATCAGCTCTTCAGACTTTGTCTTCTCTACCTGGTCATGCACTATTTTAGTGGGGGTTCCAGCAGTATTCTTCTGACAGTGTTTGCAGTTTCATGCTTCGGAGATGCTTCATGCTCTTTCTTGTTCCTTTCTTTGGGACATTCCCTAGATTGGAGGCTTTGTTTCCTTCATCTAGTTTATTTCTTGTACTTGGGTACCTGATCAGGCCTTGTTGCCGGTACCCATAGCTCTTTCATGCATTTTTGTTTTCATGCATCTTTTAGTCCTTAGTTGTTTAGCTTCTCCCTAAGTTACACTTAAGGGGGGGTGTTAGAGTAGTCATATTATAGCTAATAATTAATTTATTTAATTATTAGTCTATTATTCTCTACACTTAAGTTAGACTTAGGCATCTCATTATTCTTTAGGGTTTTCACCTTTAGGGTTTTGGTATCCTTTTATAAGGATTCCCTCTTTGTATTTAATTAATTCACTTATTGGATCATAATAGAAATTTCTCTTTGCATGTCCATAAGATGTCTCTGGCTTTTTGGCCTCCATGACTTTCTTGCTTTCTGTTCTTTGCTTCTTCCATGTGACAGGTTTATGCATGCAGGTGTTCTTGGGAGATTAGTATTTCACCTAATCTAACAGTCCACACCCCAATAACCACAATCCCTGACCCTCCCTTGCAATTGCATTTTTGTCCACACCTCCGCCAACCTAAACTTGAACAACTTTTGATCCATATGATTCTTGGGTATACCCATTGCAATGACTAGCTCCCAATCATGGACATAGTCTAAAATGTAGGCCCAATATGTTTGGGACTTTACCTTTCATTATAAAATATTCTCCAATTCCCTATGTAGAAGGAAGGGGTGTACATGGTGATGCACACTAGGGAAGCCAATCTAATCCCCATGTGAAACAAAAAACCCTCACCCTAGCACTGCACATTGCATAGTCTCCTCTAATCCCACTCGCCACTTTGGTCGAACCCACTGCTCCATCATTCTTTTCACCTCTACCCTTGACCCTAAGTGGAGGCCCCATGCATATAAAAGGGATGAAATATTTGTATTGGTGTGGAACTAGAATTTTGAAACCAAGAAGTCAACACCCGATAATGCCTAGACCAAAATAAGAAGGGGTTTCTCAAGGTGAAAAAAATATTTAGGTGCTCCCTTGACACAAGACCCTAGAAAGCCATATTATATTTCAAGGATTTGAAGCAGAGATTTTATTCCATGGTACCATTGATAATACCACTCAAATCCATGTGTGTATTCCCTACAAAAATAACTCAAATGTACACCTTGGTCCTAATAAAAAGAATGAAATTTCCTTAAAAAAATACTTAGCATTCAATGCAACATTCAAGTACATGTGAGATGTCAACCACCAAGCCACCATAAAGTGGCAATCTTGCATTCATAAATGTTACTGATGTCACCTTGACTTCATTTTCCGTCCTAACCAAATTTATTCCAAATTTGATGTAAACTTTTCTGATGTAAACTTTTCTGCAAATGTCACTGCCAACTTGGATAGAGAATCCGCTAGTGCAATGCCCTCTCTGTAAATGTGGAAAATTTTGAAATTCCTAAATGCACCAAGTTTATTTTGAATGATGTTGGTAACTTTGTCTAGTCTCCAAAATTGGGCTTTACCATTGTGGATCACATTTACTATCACATGTGATCCCCCTCCCAATGCAATCTCTCCACATGCAAGTTGATCTCTAAATCTACTCCAAGCAGTGCAACCTAGACCTCTACTTCATTTTTTTCTGTCTGCCAACTTCTTTGTCTCTATTGAAAGAATATTTCCAATCAAATCACATACAACACACCTAATCACATAAGGACCCAAGTTTCCTTTGAGTACCCATTGAAATTGATTTTAACCCATTAGTCCTCCGACTTACTCCACTGAATCATAGTCCTGGTCTTGAGAGAAGGATGCATCTCCAAAGACCCATTAACAGGTGGAAAAAATAAATACAAAAATTAATTGAATAAATATTTTAAATAAATTAAGTGAAATTTTTCTAATGAGATTTTTTTAATATAATAATAAAACTAGATATTATTGTAGACACTTAAATTTGATTATACTTATTTGATTAAATTAGGTTGTTCAGTCATGCTAAAAATGTCACATTATTTTTTCTTGATTGATAATAAGTATTAAATTTTTAATACATATCTAAGAAATTCTTGAACCAAACTAGAGATGGTTACAATAAGGGAAACCATATTCCCAAAGATATTGCATCACAATAACGACCCATTAATAGGTTATCTGCAAAAAGGCCCTAATTTGAAAGGAAATACAAGAGCAAGAAAATGAAAAAGAAATCCAAGTATGTTGATTAAAGTAATGTTACCAAAGTAGAGAGAAACTTGAGAGGAAACACCCAAAGCTTAAAGAGGAGACACAAGAGTTTTTGAAAGGGTAAAAGCAAAGAAAAAACCCTTATGTATCATGAAAGAGCAAGAGAGAGAGAGAGAGAGAGAGAGAGTCATTACGATGATATCAAAAGTGAAGAATGAGAGGACAATCATCTCTTAAATAGAGATGAGGAGAGTAGTTACAAAGTAACTCCCATATCTATGAATGAAACCATTCACAATATGTGTGCAATGTGTCACCATCCTCATAAGGAGGATAAAATAATATTCCTTAATGAAATAAAATAAAAGAAATGACTTGTCATCACACATGTACAAGAGGAAAAATTACATTGGGGATTCCAAAGGAATATACCAAAAGTAAATATTAAATATTCTAACACCCCCTCTTAATCTTTACTTGGGGAGTTTACATTAAACCCTTCAATGGGTTGCAAACCAATATTTTACAATGAAATTGGAACTTTTCTTTACAAAGTGGCTTGGTTAAATATCAACAACTTGATCTCTACCCCCACAATATAGAAGTTAGATTTTCTTTTCTTAAATTTGATCTCTAATGAAATGATGTTGAAGAGAAATGTGTTTGGTCCTTGCATGGAAGACTGTGTTATTTTCCAAGGAAATTAAACTTTGATTATTACAATACAATGGTGTTGGACCTTCTTGTGGTAAACCCAAATCTTCAAGCAATCTTCTAAGCCATAAGACTTCTTTGGAGGCATTAGTGCATCCATTATAGTTAACTTCTATGGAACCTAGAGAGGTAGACTATTGTTTCTTACTATTCTAAGAAATGACACCTAAACTAACAAAAAAACAATATCCACAAGTAGATTTTCCATAATTGGGATCTCAGCCTAGATCTGAATCAATAAATCATTTTAAAATGAAATCACAATTTGTATAATAAAAGAAACCAACATTAATAGTTCCTTTAATATATCTCAAAATTCTTTTTGCAACTTTAAAATAAGTTTGTTGAGGTTTAGACATAAATCTAGAAACTAAACCCACACTATATGCAATATCTAGTCTAGTAAGAGTTAAATAATTAAAACTTCTAACTAGTTATCTATATAAAGTATCATCAACTAAATGAATTTTCATATAAAGCATTAACTTAAGTCCTAATTCACAAGGAGTAGAAATATGATTAGCATCATTCATTTTAAACTCGTCTAAAAGATCTTGAACATATTTAATTTGAGATAAAAAATACCACTTGTTGTTTGCCAAATTCGCATTCCCAAAAAATGATGTAAAAATCCTGAATCATTCATTTGAAACTTTAGAAGGAGTTGAAACTTAGTTTATGAAATTAAATCATTAGAGCTTGAACTTAGTATCAAATCATCTACATATAAAATAATAATCACAATATCATATGCACTATGTTTAATATATAAATTTGTATAATTTTTTCTTCTAATAAAACCTTGAGAAAGAAAGAACACATTTATCTTAGAATGCCATTCTCTAGGAGATTGTTTCAAGTCATAAATTGATTTCTTTAACTTGCAAACTAAAGTTTTACTACCTTCCTTAACAAAACCTAGAGGTTGAGACATAAGTTTCCTCATGTAAAAAACCATTTGAAAATGTACTTTTAACATCCATTTGATGAATATGTTGATTCATATGAGACTAAAGAAAAAACATGTTTAATAGTAGGCATTTTAGCAATAGGAGCAAAGGTTTAATTATAATCCAAGCCTTCAATTTGAGTAAAGCCTCTAGCAGCTAATCTAGCTTTAAACTTAGTAATATCATTATTGGAATTAAATTTAGTTTTATATAACTATTTGTAGGAAATAAGTTTTTTACCTTGAGGGAGAGGAACTTGTAAGATTTGATGAAAAACAAGTCTATTAAGCCCAAGAAACCTGCATGCAAAAAACCCATCACAAGGAAGAAATATGTAGGAAACAAAAAAAAAGGTTTTTCTCTAACAATATGAAATTTTATTATCAACCAAAATAATGAATACAAATATACAATGGATCAATCCTTATAGAAGGAGATCGTAAAACATAATAGGAAACCCTAATAGGTAAATATGCATTTAATAATTAGATTTAATTATTAAATAACTAATGCAAGTGCATAAAGAGAAATCTTAAGAGGTAGTAAAGTTAATTTAATCAATGTAATTAAATTAATTCTTTACTCTAACACCCCCCCTTAAGATGAGAAACAATGCAGCTACAAATAACGCAAGAAAGAAGCAAAGGAACTACAATACTGAATGCAAATTTGGGTCTCAGCAACATGGCCTGATGAGCTACCCAATCACAACCAAATCTCTATGAAATAGAGAAACAAGGAAAACCACATGGGAAAAACCCTCCTCCAAAAATAGATAAAAAGATGCGGAAAGCAGAGAAAAAGAAAGGAAGGTAGGCCTCATTGAGACCCCCCAAGGACAACTTCCTTCACCCCAAGCATAGAGTGTAACTAAAGATACTGTAGGGATGCAAAATGATTAGTGAATATGTCAACAACCTACTCCAAAGTGGGAACATACTCCAAGTTGAGAGAACCATCCTGAATTAGCTGCTTGATGAAATGCATATGGATCTCAATGTGCTTGATCTGCTGATGCTCAACTGAGTTGTGGGAAATATGAATGGTAGTTTGATTGTCACACCAAAGAAGTGTGGGACTATCAGGAGGAAACCCCAACTCTGTCATCAATTGTCGAAGCCATAAAACCTCTTGACTAGCTAGCAAAACTTCTTGATACTTTGCCTCTGTAGATGATAATGCAACAACAATCTTCTTCTTGCAAGACCATGTGATAGGACCAGAAGTAAGACAAAAAGTAAAGCCAAAAGTAGACTTCTGACCATCTGTATCACCACCCCAATCGGTGTCTATGAAACCAAAAATATGAGGAGCTCTAGATGTATAGTGAATGCCATATGAAGTAGTGCCCCAAATGTACCTCAAAATATGTTTGGAAACTTGCCAATGACTCTCATGAGGATCATGGGAGAATCGAGATACAATGCCAACCATAAAGGAAATGTCAAGATGAGTGTGTGTCAGGTACAACAAACTACCCACAAGTTGCCTATATAAGGTGGAGTTCACTGAAGGAGTAGAGAAAGTGGTAGAAAAAAAAACACCTGACTGAAAAGGTGTGGGAGCAGGCTTGCAATCAAGCATGCTAAATCTTTGAAGCATGTCAAGAGCATACTTTTGCTATTGTATGAAAATCCCATCTGAAGATTGAATAACCTGTAGGCCCAAAAAGTAGTGCAGAAGTCCAAGATTTGTCATCTCAAACTGCTCCATCAATGCTCTCTGAACACTCTGAATCATATAAGATGAGCTACTTGTGATGATGAGATCATCAACATACAACACAAGAATCACAAGATCAGCCCCATGATGCTGAATGTCCATTGTAGGATTGGAATGATAATGGGTGAAGTGTGAGGCTAGCAAGAAAGAGTCAATATTCTCATACCAAGTCCGAGGGGCTTGTTTGAGACCATATAATGACCTCCAAAGTCTACACACAAGAGAAGAGTCCTGCAAAAAACCCTGAGGCTTCTCCATATAGATCTCCTCATGTAGATCCCTATGCAAGAACACACTCTTCATATCCATATAATACACTGTCCAACCCTATCAAGCTACAAGAGAAAGTACCAGGTGAATAGAATTCATCTTGGCGATAGGAGAAAAGGTCTCAGAGTAATCAATACCCTCCACCTGTCAAAATCCCTTCGCAACAAGACGTGCCTTATACCAGTCAATAGAACCATCTACAACATACTTGGTACAGTACACCCACTTGCATCAAACCAACTTTCTTCCTTTCAAAAGAGTACAAAGATCCCAAGTGTGATTCTTCATCAAAGAAGAGTACTCCTCATCCATAGCCCTATCCCACTCAGGATGTCATGTCACCTTTGAAAACTTCTGATGATCAGCTGAAACAACATGAATCAAAATACTAGTACCAGATCGATGAGAATGAGTACGAAGGGTATCTGAAGGTTCTCCTACCAAAGAATTAGCAACATTGACAATACCAAAAGGCCACTTGGGCACTCGCATAATATATGTAGGAGGAGGGGAAGGTCGATCATCATCTAAATCATCCTTAGATGATATAGAATCCTGAAGAGGAGAATTGGAAGTAATAGGCAATAAGGGAGAAGCTAGTGATGGAGGCTCCATCTAAGGATAATGCTCATCAAAATGGACATCTCACCGAAACAAGACCTCTCTAGAATCAGGATCAAACAACTTGTACACCTTCATATCCTCATAGTAGCCAACAAATATAAGTGGTCAGCTCTTCCTCTCCATGGATTTCCTATGAGCATCTAGAATAAATGCCCAAGCCTCACTACCAAACACTCAAAATGTAGAAACATTAGGCTTGACATGGGACCAACCCTCCTTAGGAGTCAAATGTCATAATGCGTTATGAGGCATCCGATTCTAAATTTTGTTGGCATAATTCACTGCCTCTGCCCAAAAAGAAGGTTGCATATCTTGTGACTGTATCATACAATTGGCCATCTCCCACAATTTTATGTTCTTTCTCTCAACAACTCCATTTTGATGAGGAGTATGGGGAACTGTCAACTAATGCAATATACCCCGCTCAGTGCAAAAATCATGAAAAGACTAATTAACATATTCCCCCATTGTCAGTGCATATTTTCTTAACAGAGAGACCAGAATGCTTCTCCACAAATGTCTTAAAGACTCAAAATGAATCAAAGACATTAGACTTGCAGTTAAAGAAGTACACCCATATGCATCTAGAGAAGTCATCAATAAATGTGAGCACATAATGAGCACTAGAAAAAGGAGTGGGAAATAACATGACATCACTATGTATCAAGTCCAATGGTGCCTTAGCACGTGAGGATCTACTTGTCGAAAAAGGATCTCTATGATGTTTTCCAAGTGCACAACCTTGACAAACACCATTAGTGCAAGAGATCTGAGGAAGCCCAATCACTAACTCCTGTGTACTTATCTGTTGTAGATATTTGTAGTTGACATGGCCAAAAATGCTCATGTCAAAGCTTTCTCACTGTGTCTGCATGAGCAACAAGAGAAACACCTATATAATCAGAGCTTTCAAAGCCATCAAACCTGTATAAGTGAGACTCTAAATCAACACTCCCAATAGCAACAACAAAATTAGGATCATGGAGGTCTCTAATAACTACATGTGGTGAGAACTCAACTGTCTTACCAGAACTAGAATGGTGAATTTGATAGACAAACATGAGGTTTGTAGAAATGGTAGGAACCAAAAGAACATCCTATAGAGAACCACCATCCAATGAAATAGTACCAAAACCTATAACTGAAATTTGTACTAAGTCACCAATTGCAATATGTGTAGTATCACTCTGAGCAAGTGAGGTAACCAAACTAGGTGTTTGTGTCATATGGTGAAAAGTACCTGAATCAATGATCCATGTAGCAGTTGAAGATAATGCTCATGCAAAAAGAGCATGGATTTTCCTTGTGGGAGTAGGTGAAGGCCAATAAATAAAACACCCCCCCACAATTCAATAAACCGAACCCTAGAAGCTAGAAAAGATTGCTTACAATGAGAGAGAAAAAAAGCTTCAAATGAGTATCATGTGTACCTTTGAATTTTTTTGATGAAAATAACCATAAATATGGATAGAAATTGCAGGTAAAAAATCTTACAAGTCAAAGTACGGTGTCCTAGGGGGTTTGAAGTTTTGCCTTTTTAGATCTGCCAACGTAGACGTCAGCTCATGCACGACGGTCAGAGGAATAAGGTGCAGGTCTGGTAAATGAAACTAGAAAGGACACCACTGTAAATGACACTGGGAAGGACACCCCCAAAAAATTCCCTTTCACATGCATGTGCCTGTAAAAAGTGCTAAATTTTTTTTTCTTTTTTGCATGCAAAAAAGAAACAAAAAATAATGTTCTGCAAAGAATACAAGATCTGAAAACTACAACCAAAACCTCTCAAATTAGTTGAAAAATCCCAAATTTCTTATGTCAAACCCTTGCTCCTCTTTTTTTCTTCAAACATGAACAAGCTATAATAGAGCTTGATTTGATACAATGTAAGATTTGATGAAAAACAAATCTATTAAGCCCAAGAAACCTTCATGCAAAAAACTTGTCACAAGGAAGAAATCTATAGGAAACAAAAAAAGGTTTTTCTTTGACAATATGAAATTTTATTATCAGCCAAAAGAATGAATAAAATTATACAATAGATCAATCCTTATAGAAGAAGATTGTAAAACCTAATAGGAAACCCTAATAGGTAAATAGGCATTTAATAATTAGATTTAATTATTAAATGACTAATGCAAGTGCATAAAGATAAATCTTGAGAGGTAGTAAAGTTAATTTAATCAATGTAATTAAATTAATTCTTTACTATAACAAAATTGACTCCCAAGTTTGATTAGAAAGAAAAGTGTCATATTATTCTTACATTGTTTTTTGCCAATGAGGTTTATTTTTATCTTTCTCAAAAGAATTAGGATCATTTGCATTCATAATAGTAGAGATCAAAGCATAATTGAAATAATTTATTCTTCTAGCCTTAAGTTTATCCATTCTAGCTAGATAATCATCACTTTCTTGAATCAAAGTTTTAAACCATTTAGGCTTCCTTTTAGAAGTAATAGAATCATCACTAGAAGAAGAATCATTAGGAGTAGAATTATCATCATCATTATCACTATCACTATGATTAATCAAAGCATTATAAGGGTTAAGATGAGGATTGTCCTCCACAACCACAAGTTTACTTTGAGAATCTTCAATATCACAAACTTTAGAACAATTATGTACTCCATTTTTTGCAATACAAACATCTATATCAACTTTTACCTTGTTAGTAATAGGATTGCAAACTCTATCAGCCTTTGAATGTTCATCATAACCAAAAAAATATATAAGGAGAAGATTTAGAATATAATTTGTGCCTCTTTTGTTAGGTTTATGAACATAAGCAATTGAACCAAAAATTGTTAAATGCTTAAGATTGGGCTTCCTACCAGACCAAGTGTCTTTGGGAGTCATATCCTTTATGGATTTAGTAGGAGCCGTATTGATGAGATATGTAGCACACACAATAACTTCAACCCAAAATTTAAAATCCATATTCTTAGCATGCAATAAACATTTATCCATTTGAACAATGGTTCTATGCTTCCTTTCTGCTACACCATTTTATTAAGGTGTATAGTGAATGGTAAGATCATGTTTGATACTAAATTTTTTTAAATAGCCATTAAATACATTATTAACATATTCCTTACCATTATATGTTCTAAGTATTTTAATCTTAAAACTAGATTGCCTTTCAAGAAACATATGCAATTCAACAAAAACATCACGAAATTGATCCTTACTATGAATAAAATATATCCGAGATCTCCTTGAAAAATCATCAAAAAATGTAAGTGCATACCTTGATCCTTGGATGGAGTTATTCTCAATGGGTCCCAAAAGGTCACTATGAATGAGGTGCAACTTATGATTTTCGCTCCAATCTTAACCATGAGGAAAGGGATCCTTATGCATCTTACCACTCATGCAACCTGTGCACATATTTTTAGAAGGAACAATACTAGGCAATCCATCTACCATATTTTTTTGTTGCATCAATGCAATATTGTTAGAATTTATGTGGCCAAGTATTTCATGCCAAACATTAAAATCAATGGTAGTAAATAAGGAATACTTTGAATGAGAAAACTCATAAATTTTCAATAAGTTATCATTGTCCATTTTAGTATTAGAAATAACTTGGTTATACTTTGGATCAATGATATAACACATATCCTTATAAAATCCAATCTTATAACCCTTGCAAAGCTTAGCAATAGAAGAAAAATGATTTTAATTCAGGAACATAAAGAACATCATGTAATTTACCATTAGGAACATTGACATCATTAATAGCTTCTAATTTACAAGAATAATTGTTAGCAAGTTGAACATGAATATTTGAAGTATCAAGATGCATAGATTCAATTTTTTATTTTTATGAGAAGTAACATGTAGAGATGCAACATAATCAATAATCCTTCAAGAGGCTTTGAAACATTGTAACTACAAGTAAATGCATGATGAGATGAATTGCCATTATTATTACCATTCTTATAATTAGGTTTATGTTGTTGATTATTTTGATTTTTTTTCATTCATGGGCTATTTACTATTTTATTTCTTAAAATAATTATTAGTCATATGACCATTCTTACCATAATACGTACAACAAGGCTTCTTAGAAGAATTATTTTTTTGAGTATAATTAGAATTTTTATTATAGGATTTAGCTTGAAATTTATTATTAGAGTAATGTTTATTATGATTATGATTATTATTATTGAATCTAAAATTATTATTATGATTTTGATTTTTACACATAAAAGCATGTTCACTACTTTTAAGAGTACCAAATTGAACTAATTTAGCTTCCTCTTGACGTAATAAATGACTAAATATATCATAAGTTAATTGAGTAACTAAACTAGGAATAACAAGATGAGCATGAATATAAGTAATAAACTATAAATTGTCTAGGAAGACACACTTTAAGAATAATATGAATCAAACGAAGATTTGCAAGTTGCACTCCTAAACCTTTTAATTGACTATTTAAAGAATCAAACTTCAATAAAAACTCATCCATTGTTTTAAAATCAACATATTTGAGGTCTTCAAGTTGATTTTGAAGATGGATCTTTCTAGATTCATTTGAACTATCATAGGTAGATTTTAAGATTGTCGACGCTTCATGGGCTTTCATGTGATTCCTAATGAGAACATATAGTTCAAAAATTGTTGAAATGTTAATGAGCCCAAGAACTTCTTCATTTTGAGCTCTCCACTATTCTTGTTCAGCGGGAGTGGTATTGGGGCCTGATTTAGAAGTTCAATCTGTAGAAACATCTAACAAATGTTTGAAGCGAAAAATAAATGAAAGATGTGTTTTCCATGAATGATAATTATAACTATTTAATTTAATTTCTGATGTTAATTTAGACACAATTATAAAAAATACAAAAAAACCCCCTCTTATTTAAATGAGATTGATATAAAAAACACCCCTTTGATTTAAAACAATAATGATATTTTGATTTTAATTTTTTATATTAATAACAACTTAAAATTTATAAAAGTTAAAAAAAACTTTAATAAAATAAATTTAGATTTCAATTTTTTTCAAAAAATTCGTTATAAAAGGTAAACTCTTTAAGAAGACTTAATTAAAAAACTTTATTAATAAAGCTTAATAATAATATTAAATTGATTATTTCATAGTCTCTACCAAAACCATCCAGCATCTGAAGGACACTGTGGAGGAGGTCATCATAATTGAGAAGTAGGCAACTGATACCCTAAAGGAGCTTGCCTAGCTTTCTATTTGCTTTTGTGTCTGTGTTTTTTGGTCTCATGTTATTTCTTTTTGTTTTGTTGCTAGTTTTGTGTTTGGTTGTTGGTTGGTCTGCTGGTTGTCTTTGTACCATTAGTATTTTTCTTTGGAAAACTTTATTGAATATCTTCTTTAATATCTTGTTAGGGGTTTTTGTTGGAAACTGCAATTGAAGCAATTGTTGTGTTGTCATTGATGTCAAATCTTAACTGATAAGACTATTGCTACTTAGGAAAGTACTATATCTATTTGAGTGTTGCTAAGGGGATAGGCAAGGTTGGTAACAATAGTACCTAAGGAAAGGTTGAGTTATCTTGATACTACAAAGTGTACTTGATTATGTGGTACAATGATGAGACTGTATTATTTATCTTAGTAAGATTGAAGACTAAACTGGTAGGCTTGATTGAGCAAAAATGGAGAAATCATGTTCAAGTCGAGTAATGTTAGTGTTGACCGAGTCAGTATATGTTGAGCAAAATTCTAGTGTCGACCGAACATCAGTTAATTGCCAAGTAAGACAGTATAAGCCGAGGAAACATTTTTAGTAATGACCGAGCTTTCTACATGAAGAACGAGTAGTTGATCACAGTATTGACCGAGCATCAATATTTTTATATTTGAAGAGAATTCAGATTTGGAGCCGACATTGTTGAATTCTTGGATTATGTAAAAAGTGTTGACTTTATTTATTGATTGTTTGAAAGCATTGAATGCACTGAAAAATGTTTTATTGTAAATCTTTAAGAGATTTGAGATGTTTCTAGAAAAGGAGCTAAAGAACATAAAGCGGGTAGATTCAATGAATCTAACCAACCCTAAGATCTACGAAGGAGATTGAATGACAAAAGATGAGTTAACCTAATTGAGGAAGTATTAAGGGAACCTAAGCATTAGGTATGTGTGTGCATGTGTGAATAGAGGATTCTGGAAGATCAATAGATGTTATTGACTGTATAAGTAGAAAAGGCTAAAGGAGAAGTGTGGTGATTGCTTGAAGAAAATTTCTGAGCAGATCAGAGATGGAGATGACAAAGTTTCAAAGTCAGTAAACCAACATTTGTGTATGGAATTGGATCTGATATTTGCAAAGTGAGTTGTATGTTTTTAAGATCAATATTGCTGCTACTTTCTAACCATTGTAACAGTCAAAACCCTTTTAATAGAGGTTTTTTGGAATTATGAGAGATAGGTACTGAGAGGGGAGGGGTGAATCAGTGCCTTCAAAAACTTCACTTGTAAACCTTTCAGATTTATAACTATAAACAGTGATAACCGACCAAAACAACTTGAATCTAATTGCATGAATCAATCATCCATTAACTTCAGTAAGTAAACAACATGAAATCAATATCACAATCACATGACACAAGTATTTTGGTAACACAAAAACCCTTGTTAGAAGGTAAAAAATACAGTGGGGATGACACCCACAAATTCTTCACTACTGTAGATAGAAAAGGTTTACCTGTTAGGGCTACAAGTTTTGATCACTTCTGGTGATCTCACCCTATTAGGAGTGACATGTTAGATCAGCTAGATCTACCTAGTTATAGGATTTTAACAACACTAATGAAGTGTGCACTCGATTAAGAGATTTAAACAAGACTATTAAGTCTACTCTGTTAAGAGATTTTATCCAAAAACTCTATTACAATTGTCAGAAAGCAATAGGTAATTATTTGCTATTTGAAAACTTAATTGTCTGATACAGATCTATAGGCTCTGATAAAATATCACCTTACTTGTGATGAATCTCTCTTTTGAACTACTCAGTAGTCTCTGTTGATTCTACTCAATCAAAATTCCTCTGTACTCGGTTCTGCTTTGTTAATTGATAGACTTGAAGATAGGCAATTGCTTCAAGTGCTCCGTGATTCATATATTAGGTCACACCAAAAATAATGTGAATACACAAATATATAGTGTTATGTTTTTGCCACTTTAACAAAATTAGGTTACACAGTATACTCATAACCCTAAGATCTACGGTGTACAATAATAACCTAGATCAACTATTACAAAAGATATACATTGTATTTAATGAATATCATTACATTAAATGTTCCTCAATCTTGGTAAAACATTTTATAAACTGTTGTAACCGTTTGCATAGAAGAATGTGCCATTTCTGATTAATATGCCATTTCTTGTGATCCTCGGTAAACACTATGTAAACTGATCAGTGTATACTGTGATGCTCAATGTTTACTATCTGTTGGTGTCGGTGTGTGCTGGTGTTTGGTAAACTGTCTACTGCTCGATATATAAGCTTTACCGACTTGTTTGTTTTGCTTTATGTTACTGATTAGCTCAATGTAAGTGACTAACCGATATCTTTACAAACCTTTGGTACTAATGAAAACCTTAAAATATCAATAGAGATAACAATCTCCCCCTTTGGCATTAGTATCAAAACTTCGAATGTATATAGAAAAAAATTTCTATATAACTTATATCTCCGCTATATACATATACACATCAATTTTTTTTCTAAGTACTAAGTACTCCCCCTCGGTGCATGCTCCTAGTAATATGTAGTATACATAGCATCTATGTACATATTTGGCATAACAGCTAATACATTATTTTCCCTCTTTTTGATAGTAATGCTAAATACAAAGTTTTAAGTAGTATACTCACAACTTGTCAAAAATGGACTAATGGGTTTTCTTCACCGACTCCAAGAGGTTGTCCCATTCCTCTTTCAAGTTGGTGAGAGTGATGTACTCAAGACCGACTTGGGCATGCATGTCAAAGATGTTATCTAACACCAAAATTTCTGGTGTTGCAACTAGTAGCTTGGCTTTGACAATATGTGCTTAAAAAATTTTCAGGTATGGAATGAGTTCGGTTTGCAACTTAGTAACCTGATCTGTTATGTGCTCTTCTTGTTTCTTCAAATCTACTATCAACCATCAGAGTTCCTGAACTCCGTGAATGTGCTTTAAGAAAGCATGTGGCTTAGTTATAGTTGCATTTGTACTCAACTGTATTTCTACTTCCAATCCTTTGATCTTTTCACTGACTTCAATAGTGAAGGTGTCTGTAGTACAAAGCTTCAATAAATATTGAGAAATTTTCTGGGTGATAGATTTCATTTCAATAATTACCTCAGATAATTTGACCTTCTGTAATGCCACTTCTAGGCTGATTTTCTCTACTAATTTGTGCTGTATCATAGATTATGCCCTTTCTTCAATTCGTTTATCTACATCAGTGTCTGGGGTGTTGATCTTCTTGGCAAGTGTGGCAAGTTGATCTATGATAGGCGTATCCTCATCGATATTTATCTTAGGTACTACCTATTGGAGGATATCCCACACATCGATTAATACTTCTTTTCGTTTGTGTTCTTGCTTCAACTTCTCTTTCTCTGCCTTCCTTGTACATAATTCCCCATATTTACTCAAGTCTTTGGGGCTTAGGGTCCTCGGGTCACACTCAGGGATAATGATCACTTCATCTAGGGTGACCGGCCCTTTTCCTTTCTTCTTCTTCTTTAGTGCTGGAGGTGATTTCTTCTCAATAATAGCAATAGTTTTATCTCTAGTCTTTAGAGTATCCTTCTTGGTTAACACCTGTTCTTCCTTCTTCTGCTCCTCGGTAGTTGTAGTCTTAGTTGATATAGTAGGAGTTTCAATTATGGTGTCAAGTGGGATCACCTATGCTTCCTTTGGTTCTTTTGTTTCCTTTGCTTTGGTGGAAGGTGCCTTTGTATGTGTAGGCTCATTTGTTTCTATAG
Organism: Chamaecyparis obtusa; assembly: GCA_027943335.1. Taxonomy (NCBI): domain Eukaryota; kingdom Viridiplantae; phylum Streptophyta; class Pinopsida; order Cupressales; family Cupressaceae; genus Chamaecyparis; species Chamaecyparis obtusa. The sequence continues at coordinate 2,887,338 of BSBK01002406.1, forward strand.
GTTTCTTTGTGTTTTGATCCCTTGTGGTGTCTTTGTTTTTCTCAGGATCTGAGCCATTGGGTTGTACTTGGGAAATAATTTCAGCTACTTCTGCAAGTACATGAAGTTCACTCGGTAGTGATGTAAATAGACATTCAGTGTCTAGTGCTTCATCTTTATGTGGTGCAATATTTACATCTTCATCATCTTGATCATCAGGATCACCATTTGTGATGTCTTCAATGAGTACATCATCATCGGTTTTCTTCTCCAGTTGAATTTCAACTTTATCCAGTGCAGCCTGTGAGATACTTATTTCTTCCTTGTCCTTGGTGATATCAAGTGCCTCGGTAACTAATATATCAGTATTCTTTGATTTCTTTGTAGTTCCTCATCAATGCAAATACCCTTATCTTTGGAATTGTGTCTCTTCTTAGACAAGTTCAAGAATGCTTCTTGCTCAACTTTTTCTTCTGCCTTCAAAATTGATGTCTATATAGAATCTATTATGATATCCATATCTACTACATTGTCATCCATGATCATCAACGCTCTATTCTTGATCATAAAGTTTTCTTGGTATTTGGTCAAGTATTCACTAACTTCTCCAAAGCTTAAATGTGTGGCTACCCGAACTAGAGAGTGTTCTCTCTTTCTTTTCTCGGTATCTAGTGCAATAGCCCATTTTTTAGTAATTGTATCATCCAATTTCTTCGGTAATGCACAAGCAAATTCCATTGGAACTTTCTTGAATTTTATCATCATTTGGATGACAGCCTCTTCAATCTTGGTTTGATCTTCTTTTGACATTTTGTTAAATCTATCTAGTAAGGGATCAGTGAGATCTCCATGTTCAATTATGTCTTCAATGATTTCATCTATTGTTTTTGCCATGATACTGACTACTTTAAATTGATTAACATCATCTTCTATCTCAGTATCCTCAAGATCTTCCTTATTTCTTATGAATTTTCTCCTTTTCTTTGGTGCCTCAGCTACAACCTTGTTCTTTCTTTTAATGTATTTCTTTGTCGGTGTAGCTACTCTCCTTTTTGTTACTTTCTCTACTTCTTCCTTATCGGTAGGTGGTGCTACAGTTGACGATCATGTCTTCATACCTTCATGTACAGGTGACTACTTCTTTATAGGAATTTCAGGTGGAGGAACTGGTGTGGGATCTTCTTCTTTGTCAGACTTGGTCTCCTCACTATCATATGGTTTGTCAACTAACTGTAACTAACCTTCGGTTGCCTGTTCAACCGGTGTCTCTTTAGATGTCTCAGACCCATCTCCATATTTAGCAGTGAGATTTTTCTTCATCTTCTTTACCTTTCTAGTTATTTTATTGATCTCAATATTTGTTGAAATTCTAGATTTTGCCTCTTCATATACTCCGAACCTAGTGGCAATGGGATCTTTCGGTAGTGCAAGCAATGCATTAATAGATTTCAGTGCGAAATCATGGTTTATTTCATATCCCATTGGTGCCAACCATTTTATCCTAGGTTCAACTACTTTTATCAAAGTATAATCAGTGTTGACTACAAAACATATATCATTCTCAAATCTCTAAACTAATTCCCTTGAAATTCTGCTTCTTTTATGCATTTTAGATTGAAATGCTGTGAAGTATGCATTAAACTCTATATTCAACTTATCTCCCAACTTATTCATCATTTCACTAATCTATTTTGTTATCGGTACATCTAGTATCCAATTTACTTTACCGGTGCCAGGTACATACTTTTGCAGATATAAAAATATGCATGCAAGTAGAGATCCAAACTTACATGTGTTAGACTTCTTTTTCCTTATGGTCTTCATATTCTCCTAAAATTGATGAAACAATAACTTGGCAAGATCAAATTGGTGACCTTTTACTACAATTTTGTGCGCCATGTCTACTGCGCTGTAGGGTACACTGTTGAGTCTACTCGATTGAAATAACTTGTACCCGATCACATGTGCTACAAATTTGACTACTGGGTCCTTGATTGTCAAAATCTTCAATGCCCGACCATCCCATTGTGCTCCAATATATTTCTCAACATCCAGTCATGATGAAATACAGAGAGCCTTACCCTTGTCGATTATAGGGAGCCCAGTAACCCTACTAATCATTTTCTTGTTGACCTCAATCGGTTTATCTAGCCAGAACTTGTCATTGTGATATCTACTCAAAATGATTCTAATCCATTCTAATTTAAATGATTGCAGAAAGTGTATAAAGCATGATAACCCTGATTCCTCAATCTTCTTGTAATCTGATTTCATTTTTCCATCAGGGCCACAGAGTTGTTGATATGCTGCAATAGTTTCAAAATCTCCAACTTCTCTGATTTTACAATGAATATAAGACCTACATCTTCTGTCAATAAAACCCTTTCTGGTATGCTCAAAAAAGTGCCCATTGTATCTATTTGTGTTGCGACCTTGGGATGTGGCTTAAACTTAGGTTCATCAAAATTTGCCCTAACAATTAGATTAAATTCTTCCTCAACACTTTGAGTTTTGCTCGTAAACGATGTAGATGCCATAAATTGATTCTAGGGTTTCGGCAAGCAATAGGATAAGAAGTGTTTGATCGCAAATGAACTTACTCGGTATCATGAAGAGTGATGTCGATTCGATCTAACGTAGTCTTGAATCCTTCTGAAAATCTTTTAGCTCAAACTTTGCTCTTTGAATTCTCTGGTCTTCAAAATTGCATTGTAAAAATGAACTCTATTCTCGTGTATTTATAGACTTCTTGATGTTCCTACTCAAACTTTCATGCAATAAATGCTTGATCTAACTTTCGGTACAAAAAAACTGTTAGCTCGGTGACAACTAAAATTTTCATCTGCTTGGTTAACATAGAATTTATTTATCGGTTGATACATGTGCTCAGTTAACCTTAGATAGTGATTACCGATGGGTAACCAACTCTCGGTCTCTCTTTTACCGACTGCATAACATTGTTAGCTCATGACAACTAAACCATAGTGCATCTTTATTCATGTTGATTTGGTATAAGAACATTATGCATAAGGAACTATGTGTAAAATGTGATATTTTGAAATGTCATTCCCATACACACCTATTTCACCTTAAGTGGAGGTACCAATGTCACCCAATCCAGTGGACAAGGTTTCACAGACAACATTACTTGACTCAACATTCTCATTAGATGCCTTCTTCCACATAGTGTTTCTTAAATTTGTGATATCTACAATAGTATATCCATTTTAAAATATATGGTTTTCATCTGGTGCTTGGTCTCTATAGTTCTTGCTTAAATGACCGATCTTATGGCAGTGCATACAAGCCATCCCAGTGTTTGTCCAGCTTCTTGATTGTCGAATTTGATTCTTTCTATAACAATTTGCTGCAATGTGTCCATATCTACCACATACAACACAGTTAGTCCATGTATTATAATCCCAAACATAAGAATTACCTTGTCTCTTGGGTTGATATGGCCTGCATTGTGATTTCTCCTTAGGTGTCCAGACTTGTTTCATTTTTGCCTTACAGTCTCATGCAGTGTGTCCATGCTTGTTACAAGTATAGCATATTTTCTCTAGAGTGGTATTATTAGAAAGATCATTTTTCTTGGCTCTACACTCATAAGCAAGATGTCCAAACTTACCATAGTAGTAACAATATCCATTAAACTTAGGAGTGACAGGAGGTTTACCTTGTGCTTTGCTTCTACACACATTAGATGTATGTGCTAGTTTGCCACAGTGATAACATGCCAACACTTTAGGTTTCTGATTTTGATAGATGTTGACTTGTTTATCTTGTTGTGATGTTTCTCCTTCATCGGTGTAGCATATACTAACTTTTCTCCCAAATCTTCTCTGATTAGTCAAAAAGTCATCAATCTTCTTAGAGCTTTCCTCAGCAAGTTTCTTCATTTCATTTTGCTGCTGTTGATTTTTCACCTCATTTCTCAGCTTCTCATTCTCTTCTTTGAGTCTTGCAACATCTTCTAGTTTTCTTGACAATTCTACATTCACTTGGTTTACCTCTTGATTCATAGTCATCACTTGATTAGTTACTTGGAAATGTCGGTCAATGAGTCTTTGTATCTCACTCTCTTTGGTTTGAAGTTGTTCACTCATCTGTCTTCGATCATCGATTGCCAAATTTCTTTCTTGCTCATCTTGTTTTTCTTTGTTCATTGTTTCTACCATTATCACCATCTGAGATTCTTATCTGATTTGTAGTGCTTTCACTTGATTAGTTAAATATTGATTCTTTTCAGATAGATCAGTGATTATGCTTTCAAATCCATCAAAGATGCTTCCTGAACTAGATCCAACATGCTCGAATATTTCATCAATAGGTTCTTCATGGTAACCGATCTCATTTTGTAGTATAGCTAGGTTCTTCCTTTCAACCAGTAATTTTTTAGTCCTTCCTTGGCTTGCTTATACTGTTCCACAAACATTTGCATTTGTATCTTCTGATTCTCAATAGTCTTGTCAAGCTTGTATCTCTCCATGACTTAGATCTTTACCCTTGAGTGGTTAAACTGTTCAATAAGAGAACTACGATTTGATACCAATTGTTGGAATTAGGAGAGATAGGTACTGAGAGGGGAGGGGTGAATCAGTGCCTTCAAAAACTTCACTTGTAAACCTTTTAGATTTATAATTGTAAATAGTGATAACTGACCAAATGAACTTGAATCTAATTGCATGAATCAATCATCCATTAACTTAAGTAAACAACATGAAATCAATATCACAATCACATGACACAAGTATTTTGGTAATGCAGAAACCCTTATTAGAAGGTAAAAACTACGGTGGGGATGACACCCACAAATTCTTCACTACTGCAGATAGAAAAGGTTTGCTTGTTAGGGCTACAAGTTTTGATCACTTTTGGTGATCTCACCCTATTAGGAGTGACATGTTAGATCGACTAGATCTACCTAGTTATAGGATTTTAACAACACTAATGAAGTGTGCACTTGGTTAAGAGATTTACATAAGACTGTTAAGTCTACTCTGTTAAGAGATTTTATCCAAAAACTCTATTACAATTGTCAAAAAGCAATAGGTAATTATCTGCTATTTGACAACTTAATTGTCTGATACAGATCTATAGGCTCTGATAAAATATCACCTTACTTGTGATGAATCTCTGCTCTAAACTACTCGGTAACCTCTACTGATTCTACTCAATCTGAATTCCTCTGTACTTGGTTCTGCTCTATTAACTGATAGACTTGAAGATAGGCAATTGCTTCAAGTGCTCCGTGATTCATATATCAACTCACACCAAAAATGATGGGAACACACAAATATATAGTGTTCTATTTTTGCCGTTGTAACAAAATTAGGTTACATAGTATAGTCATAACCCTAAGATCTACAGTGTACAATAATAACCTAGATCAACTATTACAAAAGATATACATTGTATTTAATGAATATCATTACATTAAATGTTCCTCGATCTTGGTAAAACATTTTATAAACCGGTGTTACCATTTGCATAGAAGAATGTGCCATTTCTGATTACTATGCCATTTCTTGTGATCCTTGGTAAACACTATGTAAACTGATCAGTGTATATTGCGATGCTCGATGTTTACTATCTATCAGTGTCGGTGTCTACTGGTGTTTGGTAAACTATCTGTTGCTCGATATATAAGCTTTACCAAATTGTTTGTTCTGCTTTATGTTACCAATTAGCTCAATGTAAGTGACTGACCGATATCTTTACAAACCTTTGGTACTAATGACAACCTTAAAAGCTCAATAGAGATAACAAGGTTGACCTAACAATCATATGTTTAAATCCTTTGAACAAGGTTGCATTCTAATGGAATGTATGTAAGTCCTATAACAAGGCTCACTTCTAATAGATTGATTGAAATACTTTAACCAGGTCATACCTAACAGTGTTTATTGTAACCTTTGACAGGGTTGGCTTTTAACTGAGCTCAGTTCAGAAGAGTGAAAATAATAGTAGCATGTTACAAAGTGGTTTTTCCCAGATTGGGTTTCCACTATAAATCCTAGTGTCAATGCTTGTGTGAATGTTTTGGTTTAAATATTTCTATGTTTTACAAGTTAGATACAACTAGGTAGTGGACTGCAATGTTATATGTTTCTATTATTGAATCAGTGATGATCAAGTTGGTTTTGGTTGTTAGATCTGATTTAAAGAAAAGTTTTTGAAGTTTGTTTTATACATCTAGACCTGAGAACAACTGATTCACCCCCCTTATCTATTGTTCTAAATCATATTATCAATTGGTATCAAGGTTGTGCTGCTTATTATTGGTGTTTACAAAAATCAAGTTTAAAGGGACTTGAAGCAAATGATCAGGATGTATAAGAAGGAGGTACCGAAGCTGAATAAGGAAAACTTCCCTACATGGAAAAGCTTGATGAAGCTACATTTGGATGGTATTAGTGATTCTATAAAGTACTAGATTGAGAATGACTATGTCTCACCTATCACACCTTTGACTATCGAAGAAATGAGAGCTAAGCAAGAACATAATCAGGCAATGTTAGAAATTGCATCTGCCCTAAGCTATCTAGAATATTAGGACATTAAGGATTGCACAAGTGCTAAGAAGATGTGGGACACTCTTGCTAAGATCTATGGTGGTGACATAAATGTACTGAAATCTAAGGCCGAGAGTCTCAGAGGTAAGTTTGATGAAATGAGAATGCAAGAAGGTGAGAACATTGCACAATATTGTGGTAGAATAAATGAAGTTGTGAATGCTATTAGAGGAGCAAGTGGGACTATTGAGGATGAAAGTATAATTGGAAAAGTACTAATAACTCTATGTCCTATATATGCTATTAAGATCTCAGCTATTCAGGAATCTAGATGTAACTCTACAAATGTGCTTACTTTGGAAAGTTTGGTTGGCAAGCTGACTGCTTTTGAACTCTCTAACTATGATAACTTCACTATTGGTAGTATTGGTAATGTTGAATCTGCTTTTAAGTCACAATTAGTTTTGAACAAGACAAAGAAAGAAAAAGAAAGATGCATCAGTGAAAGTGAAAGTGATAGTGACACTTCTGATGAAGAACTTGAAGATCTAGAAGCTCTTATGGCTAGAAGACTGAGAAGGGGAAAAGGAAAATATAAAGGTAAAATCCCTATTATATGTTTTGCATGCAATAAAGTTGGTCATATAGCTGCTAGATGTCCTGACAGGAATGATAAAGATGAAGGAAGAAAAAGAAAACACAAAGACAAAAGAGATGACAGAAGCTACCGAAGGTATAAAGACTACAAAGGAAAAGGTAAGAAATCTTATTACATTGCTGAAGAAGAAACTGACATTGATAGTGATGATTTTGAAATTGAGGTAGTCTATGTTGCAATGAAAGATGAATCTGATGAGGATGAGAAAACTGCATTGATCTCCTATGTGAACAAGAATGAAAAATGGATTATTGACAGTGGTTGTTCACATCACATGACTAGTGACAAGAGTAAGTTTGAGACCTTACATTATTATAGAGGTAAAAGTGTAAAATTTGGAAATGATGCACCATGTCCTGTTAGAGGAAAAGGTTTGATTAAACTGACTGATAAGATCTCTTGTGAAAATGCATATTGGGTTGAAGGTCTAAATTATAATTTTCTAAGTGTTGCTCAGCTCAAAAACACTGGTTACCAAGTGGAATTTCATCACAAGAAAGCTAAAATATTTGATGCTACTGGTGAACTGATAAGAAGTGGACAACAGACTAGAGGTAATTTGTTCTATCTTGACCTATCTGAAGAAGCATGTATGGTTGCACAACTTGATGACATTTGGTTATGACATAAGAGGCTATGTCATGTTAACTTTGATAATCTGGTAGAAATAAGTAAGAAGAAGAAAGTAAGAGGTCTACCTAGATTGAAGAAACTTGAGAATGTGATGTGCAAGGAATGCCAGTTAAGAAAAATGACAAAGTCAAGTTTTAAGAGAAAATCCTTTACTTCTGTTAACATTTTAGATTTGGTTCATACTGACCTTGGTGGAGCTATGGGTGTACAAAGTTACTGTGGTGCTAGATATTTTATCTTGTTTGTTGATGATCATACCAGGATGATGCATGTAATGTTTCTAAAAGAAAAATCTGACGCTTTTTAATTCTTTAAGTGGTATTTGGCTAAGGTTGAGAAGGAGACAGGTAGGAACCTGAAATGTCTTAGATTTGACCGAGGTGGAGAATTTACATCAAATGAATTCAATTTGTTTTGTAATGAAAGAGGAATCAAATGATAGATGTTTGCACCTAGAACTCCTCCACAGAATGGTATAGCAGAGAGAAGAAACAGATTTATCTTGGATTGTGCAAGGACATTGTTGATTGAAAAGAATGTGGCACAAAAATACTGGAAAGAATCTATAAGTACAACTATCTACACTCTTAACCAGGTACAGATCAAGAAAGGTACAAATCTGACACCATATGAATTATGGTATGGGCATGCACCGAGTGTTAAATACTTTAGAATCTTTGGAAGCAAGTGCTACATATTAAAAGACAATAGGAATGGAAAGTTTGATGCTAAAAGTGATGAAGGCATATTCCTAGGGTATTCCACAAAAAGTAAATCTTATAAGTGTTTGAACTCTAACACTAACAAAATTGTGGAAAGTGTGAATGTCAAAGTTGATGAGTATGTAGAAAAAAATGAAGTTTACAACAAAAGAGAACTAGAAGATTATAGATCTTTTGTGTATATTGAAGAAGAAGAAGAAGAGGAAAGTAAAAAACTTGCACCTGATGCCGAGTCTTGGGTAAGCAATGCCGAGTGATAGGAAGAGGTTGCCAAGCATCAGGAAAATAGTGCCAAAAGAGAACAAGAACATGCCAAGTGACAAGATAATGCTGCCAAGTATCAGGAAGAGGTTGCTGAGCATTTAGAAGTTGAATCTGAAAATCTTGTTGAGTAACCTAATGAAATAGAGGAGAGAAGAGAAGAACCTATTTTGGAAAAATATGTAAGAAGACATCACAAGCTTGAACAGATAATTGGAGACAAACATATTGGACTTCTGACCAGAAGTAAGACAAAGGATCCAACATGTTTACTATGTGAATTTGAACCTAAGTCAACTAGAGAGGCATTAGAAAATGAAGACTGGATACAAGCAATGAATGAAGAAATAGACCAGATAGAGAAGAATGATACTTGGACTCTGGTGTCGAGATCTGAAAACAAAATTGTTATAGGAACAAAGTGGGTGTTCTGGAATAAGTTGAATGAAAAAGGTGAAATAACTAGGAACAAAGCTAGGTTGGTATGCAAAGGCTATGCACAAGAAGAAGGAATAGATTATGGGGAGACATTTTCCCCTGTAGCTAGATTGGAAGGAGTAAGAACTCTGCTTGCATATGTTGCTTATAAAGATTTCATGGTTTATCAAATGGATGTCAAGTCTGCATTCTTAAATGGTATACTAGAAGAAGTTTACATAGAATAGCCAGAAGGTTTTATTGATCCTAACATAAGACACATGGTATGCAAATTGAACAAAGCACTATATGGATTAAAACAAGCTCCTAGAGCATGGTATGAGAGGTTGCATAACTACCTAATACAGATTGGATTTTCAAGAATAAATGACACAAGCAATCTGTACATGAAAGATGAAGAAGGTAAAGGTATCCTGTTGGCAAAATTTTTTATGGATGATATTATTTTTGGTGGACAAGATGCTTTGTGTAAATTTTTTTCAAATGAAATACAAACTGAATTTGAAATGAGCATGTTTGGTGAGATCAAATTCTTTGTGGGTTTACAAGTATATTAGATGAAGAAAGGAATTTTCATTACACAGTCTTAGTATGTTAATGAAATACTAAAAACTTTTGGGATGGAAGATTCTAGACTAGTGAGTACTCCTATGGATATTGGACAAAATTTATCTAAGAATGATGATGCTATAAAAGTGAACCAGACTTTGTACATATCCATGATTGGAAAATTGTAGTATGCTATACATAGTAGACCAGATATTGCACTAGCTATTGGGATTGTGGCAAGATTCTCTGCCAATCCTAAGGAAACACACATGATGGTTGTAAAAAGAATTATGAGATACTTGAAAGGGACTACTGACTATGGGCTATATTACAAGAAGGATGAAAGATTTGAACTTAGAGTATATACAGATGCTGATTGGGTAGGAAATGTAGTTGACATAAAGAGTACTAGTGGTGGAGCTTTCTTTCTTGGATAGAGATTAGTCTTTTGGACGAGCAAGAAACAAAATTGCATTTCCCAATCTACTGCTGAAGCTGAGTATGTTGTTGCTGTAGTAAACTATTCAAATTTGGTATGGATAAAACAATTGTTGGTAGGCATGAAAGAAGAAATCACTGAACCTGTTGTTATTTTCTGTGACAACACAAGTGCTATCAACATTTCTAAGAATCTAGTGATGCATACTAAGACCAAGCACATAGCAATTAAGTATCACTACTTGAGAGAATTGGTACAAGATAAAGAAGTCTGAATGGAATATGTGAATACAAAGGAACAATTAGCAGACATATTCACTAAAGCTTTAACTAAAGAAGCACATGAGTATTTGAGAAGTCAATTAGAGGTCCTTCCTCTACCTAAGGCTACCTAGTTAAGCTAGGAGCACTGCATGAAATATGCTACAATAGAATATTTGACAGATTGATGCAGAAGATTGTCACACTTTAGGACTGGCCTAGAGTTGTGAAGAAGAGCAAAGAAAAGGAATCAATCATAAGCAAGATGATAGAAGGAGCAACATTGAGCTGCACAGATAATATCTACATCTGATGGATGAATATTTTAGTTGCTGCTTTGGCATTTTTGTCAAAGAGGGAGATGAAATGAGATGATATAATAACACATGACACTGAAAAAAGTAAGGAGATGGTGAACTGAAATGAAGGATCAGGATAGAGGGAGATATGGATATTTCTGACGGTCACAAAAGTGAGGCTTATAGATTTTGAATAAGAATGAAGCTAAGGATATTACAATTTTTTTTTCTGATGGACAGATAAGTTTTTGGATTGGTTGGTAATCCATGTGTTATTCAGGTGATATCATATGGTGTTGCCATCAATGCCAAAGAGGAAGATTGTTGGAAATTGTAATTGAAGCAATTGTTGTATTGTCATTAATGTCAAATCTTAACTGATAAGACTGTTGCTACTTAGGAAAGTACTATATCTATTTGAATGTTGCTAAGGGGATAGGCGAGGTTGGTAACAATAGCACCTAAGGAAAGGTTGAGTTATCTTGATAATACAAAGTGTACTTGATTATGTGGTACAATGATGAGACAATGTATTATTTATCTTAGTAAGATTGAAGACTAAACTAGTAGGCTTGACCAAGCAAAAATGGAGAAATCATGTTCAAGCCAAGTAATGTTAGTGTCGACCGAGTCAGTATATGCCGAGCAAAATTCTAGTGTCGATCAAACATCAGTTAATTTCTGAGTAAGACAATATAAGCCAAGGAAACATTTTTAGTAATGAACAAGCTTTCTACATGAAGACCGAGTAGTTGATCATAGTATTGACTGAGCATCAGTATTTTTATATTTGAAGAGAATTCAGATTTGGAGCCGACATTGTTGAATTCTTGGATTATGTAAAACGTGTTGACTTTATTTATTGATTGTTTGAAAGAATTGAATGCACTGAAATTTTTTTTATTGTAAATCTTTAAGAGATTTGAGATGTTTCTAGAAAAGGAGCCAAAGAACATAAAGTGGGTAGATTCAATGAATCTGACCTAACCCTAAGATCTACAAAGGAGATTGAGTGGCAAAAGATGAGTTAACCTAATTAAGGAAGTATTAAGGGAACCTAAGCATTAGGTATGTGTGTGCATGTGTGAACAGAGGATGCTGGAAGATCAGTAGATGTTATTGACTGTATAAGCAGAAAAGGCTGAAGGAGAAGTGTGGTGATTGCTTGAAGAAAATTTTCAAGCAGATAAGAGATGGAGATGGAAAAGTTTCAAAGTCAGTAAACCAACATTTGTGTATGGAATTGGATCTAATATTTGCAAAGTGAGTTGTACGTTTTTAAGATCAATACTGCTGCTACTTTCTAACCATTGTAATAGTCAAAATCTTTTTAACAGAGGTTGACCTAACAGTCATAAGTTTAAATCCTTTGAACAAGGTTGCATTCTAATGGAATGTATGTAAGTCCTATAACAAGGCTCACTTCTAATAGAGTGATTGAAATCCTTTAACCGGGTCAAACCTAACAGTGTGTATTGTAACCTTTGACAGGGTTGGCTTTTAACCGAGCTCACTTTAGAAGAGTGAAAATAATAGTAGCATGTTACAAAGTGGTTTTTCCCAGATTGGATTTCCACTATAAATCCTAGTGTCAATGCTTGTGTGAATGTTTTGGTTTAAACAAATCTATGTTTTACAAGTTAGATGCAACGGGGTAGTGGACTGCAATGTTATATGTTTCTATTATTGAATCAGTGATGACCAAGTTGGTTTTGGTTGTTAGATCTGATTTAAAGAAAAGTTTTTGAAGTTTGTTTTATACATCTAGACCTAAGAACAACTGATTCACCTCCCTTCTCTGTTGTTCTAAATCATATTAATAGTTTTGGGGTCCCTTTTAAAACCTTTTTTTTTACCTTAATCCAAAATAATATTAAATTTATTATTAAAATTCTAAGTTTAAAATAAAGTTTTAAAAACTACCTTAAAGCAAAAGAAAGGGAATTAACTAAATTCTCATAAAACTTACAGAACCATGAGACTTTAATGCATAAGTTTTAGAATTTGAGTATAACTAAAGTTTAGGAGGAGAGAAAATTAAATAAAAGAAAGAAAGCACTTAGAAAACTACAAAACTTAAGTAGCAAAAAGTGAAAGAAGACAAAGGCTTTGAACAAATAAATGGGTGAAAAAAGAAGAAGAATAGTGAGTAAGAAAATATTCATAAACTGCCAAAAATAATGTAGATAAAGATATGTAGTATAGGTAATATTGTAGTAGTATTCTTAAGAGAAGAAAAGGAATGAGAAGAAGCTTTACAAAATCAAGAAAAATAATGACACCAGAGACAAAAAAAAATGTAAGAATTTGTAAACTAACAGGTAATGATAAGAAATGTCAGATCTAGGGAGAATAAGGTGCGCAAATTTGATGTTAAAATATTGGCCTAATACCAAATACAATAATAAGAAAAGTTAATGAGCAAAGAAAAATAATGAAAAAGTCAAGAAAATAAATGCCCCAAACCAAGGAATTAAAGGCAGAATGAAATCTCAAAACAATAAACACAAAGTTGAAAATGATGGTGTTTCAATTTGAAGAATAAGACTTAAAAAATATATGTTTTTTTAAAAACTTAAACTTAGTGATAAATACTTAGAATTTAAAAAAAACATAGAGGAATAATATGGTTTTTTTAATAACTCTACTAAAACATTAGAGTGCAAGAAACATTAATCTGAAAGCAAACTTTAAAAATAAAATAAAATCTATAAGGTTAAACTTGCATGAAAACATATTAGATTTTAAAAAAACTGCAAATAAATCAAAACAATATAACTTGGAGAGAACTTATAAGTAAGATTTCAAAAGGAAAAATAAATAAGTAAAGATTATCCTTTTTAACTAGAAATGTAATAAATTGAACATACAGAGAAGATAAATACAAGGATAATACAATTAGAATTTCAAAAAATACTGAACACAAAATCTGTGAGAGTTTTATTATTGAATACTGATTTTGTTAGGAATGAATGCTGAATATGTCCTATGGGGGAGTATTCAGAGTCATTTTGTAGCAATTGTATGTTGCATTCATGACTGTGTTTGTCATTGATGTCAACGCATTAGTTTACTGGAGAATAGCAGAGAAACAAATAATGTTTTTATTAGCGCACGTGGAGAATTGCAGATCAAGATATGCGGAGTTGAGGACTTCTTCGATATTGTGTCCTGAGATTATGGCTAAGAGTGCATACAAAAATTCAATTATTCATGACAATTATGTGTAATTTAGTGGAAACGATATTCAGACAGTGTTCCTGAGAAGCGGCTTGTGATAACTGGATTATATCTCCTAATCGGGATAGAATCTGGACATGCGAAGTTGAACAAAGGTTGATGATATTTCAGAGGTGACCTAGATGAGACAACATAGTCAGAGGTCACACGTGTGAATAATTATTTAGTTTGGAAGCCGATAGTTTTATGTGGCTATGAAATATTATGTAACGTTTAATGATTTATATTTTGTATTTGGTTAAGCCTTGTTGGCCGACTCTATTGTAAATTATTTGAGTGAGGTATAAAGGAAGGATTATTTTCCTTGTTTAGATATAAAAGTGTGGAATGATAAATGATATGATATTGTAAGAGGATATGCAAATTAAGCAAATTTGGTATTGAGATCTAGTGGAACAGTTGGTGTGGTTTGGCACAGTCAAAGGAGTGAAGGTAAGTTGCTGAGATAAATAATTATTGGTGTTATTTTGTTTAGATAATACAAAGATCAGTTGGACAGTGAGTTTAGTGATATTTTCCTTGAAGCTGTTTGGACAGTGGGTCCTTCTTCCTTCCATAACTCTTAATCGGGTTAGAATATTTTAACAGGGATTCAAAGTCTCCTAACAAGGACTGATATGTACTGAATATATTTCATAAGACTCCTAATAGAGTCCATCCTCTCACAAGGAATTTTCATATTAGTAGATCTTTTGTGGGTACCATCCCCACCAGGGTTTACTCTATGATCAAGAGGTTCCCTAGTTAACATATCTTGTGTTATTGTGTATGTTTATCTTTCTATGGTTGTTGTTTATATTGGTTACTTGGTTAAAATATGATAATGGTATTATAAGTTGTTTTTATCTACTAACTGATTCACCCCCCCCCCCCCCCCTCAGTTACCTTGGTGGACTTTACTTTCTAACAATTGGTATCAGAGCAACAGGTCCTTGAAGGAAAAGTTTAACAACTTAAGGAGATCTATTAGGAGTCATTTTAGGAAAGAAAGCCCTAAGTTTGATGGAGTTAACTATGGCAGTTGGAAAGAAAATATGAAGACACATCTGCTATGTTTAGGACCAAGATATTGGTGTTGGATTAATTGTGTGTTGTCTTTGATGTCACACAAATGTCATATTATTTATCAAGCTCAGTCGGTCAGCAAAGTAGTTCCCAGTATTTACCAAGCTCATTCGGTCAGCAGGTGGTTTTTAGTGTCTACCGAGATATCTCGGGTGTCAAAGAAAAGTATGGAAGAAAATAGTGTTAACTGAGCTTCCACGATTAACGAAGGAAAGTTAGTGTCTACCGAGTTCACTCGGTCTCCAAAGGATGTTGCAGAATTCATAGTGCTTACCGAGTTCTCTCGGTCACCAAAGGAAATCTTTTTAGATTAGTGTTTACCGAGCAAGGTAGGCCCAGTAAAGGATTTTGTTAATTTGAGAAATAAAGTTTGATTATTCCAGCTGACTGTTGTAATGATTAGTAATGTTATTAGTGCCGACTTGACAATCTGAATGGACAATCCAAATGGTATATATAGAAGGTCAAGTTGTGAATTAAAAGTGTGGAAGTGAAAAAGAAGGAAAGTGTGAGTGAATTTTGAAGGATGATTAGATATCCTTGAGGAGCAGCAAAGATATATTTTGATCAGGAAGGATCTAGTGAAGCAAAATAGAGATCTGTATTCAACAATTTAGTTGCATCATTATTCAGGTCATTTCATTGTTACTTTCTTACCATTGTAGCAGTGATTTCAAAATCTCCTAACCGAGTTGGTTTAACAGCCATTTTGTAAATCCTCTAACAAGGTGACAATTCTATTGAATTGTTTCAAGACCTCTTACAAGGCCACTCCTAACAGGGTGATTAAATCCTCTAACAAGGTCACACCTAACAGTGTGTTTTGTAACCTTTTACCGAGTTGGCTCCTAACAGGGCATCACTTCAAAAGAGTGAAAAATAGTAACTAGTTACATTGGTGGTTTTTCCCATATTGGGTTTCCACGTTAAATCTGGTGTCTCTTGTGTTCATGTTATTTTCTTTATTCATGTATGTTAATTGCTAATGAATGCTTAAGAATAGTTATAATTAATACTCACTGCAATAACTGAGTTTCAACATTTCTCTGTATGTTTGCCGAATAACAGTAGCAAATGATTTAATAAGACATCTAAGGGATCTATGGAAAGAAAATTTATGGTTAACTGATTCACCCCCCCTCTCAGTTACTACATCTATATTTCCAACAATTGGTATCAGAGCTTTTGGTGCTTGCAAGAAGGGTTTCAAGGACCTAAGCTAAAGATCAAGATGTCTTACAAGAGAGAAATTCCAAGGCTTAACAGAGATAACTTTTCAGCATGGCAAGGTCTCATGAGACTTCATCTAGCTTCCATTGGTGACTCAGGATGCAAATATATTGATCAAGAATATATAGTTCCTACTGGTACATTAACTATTGAAGACATTGCAGAGAAAAAGAACCATAACACCATGATGATAGACATTGCATCAGCTCTTAGCTATGAAGAATTTGATAAGATCAAAGACTGCACAACTGCTTATGAAATGTGGAACAAGCTAAAGAAAATTTATGGTGGTGATGACAATGTGAAGAGAGCCAAAGTAGAAAGCCTAAGAGGACAGTTTGATCAGATGAAGATGAAAGAAGATGAAAACATTGCAAAATATGTTGAAAGAATCAAGGTGAATGTTAGTGCAATCAGAGCTTCTGGAGGAAAAATTGATGATGAAACTATTATAAGTAAGGTTCTTAGAACATTGCTTCCTATCTATGCAATAAGAGTATCTGCTATTCAAGAAAGAAGATGTGAACAAAATCACAATATAACTTTGGATGCCTTAGTTGGACGATTGATAGCTTTTGAATTGGATAACTATGACAACTATGTTCCAACTTCTAAAAATATTGAATCAGCATTTGAGGCCAAACTTTCACTTAAGAAGGGCAAGAAAATCCAGTCAGAAAGTGAAGAAGAATCAGAGGAAAGTTCAGATAGTGATCTTGAAGTTATTGAAGCATTACTTGCAAAGAAATATACTAGAGGCAGAGGTAAATACAAAGGTAAAACTCCTTTAATCTGTTTCTCATGTGAAGAAATTGGTCATATGTAGCTAGGTGCCCAAACAAGCAAAGCAAGGATGAGAAGAAAGGTCACAAGTACAATGGCAAGAAGAATTTCAAGTCATTCAAAGATAAAGGTAAGAAAACATGTTTTTTGGCTAAGGATTCTGATGACAGTGAAGAAGAAATTGTCTTCATTGCTGTAAAAGATGAATCTAATGATGATGAAGATGAGATGGCACTTATCTCCCATATATGAAAAAATGATACATGGATTATAGACAGTGGATGCTCACATCATATGACTGGTGACAGAACAAAGTTTGAACACCTTGAAGACTATGATGGTGGTCATGTAAGGTTTGGAAACAATGACCCTTGTTGTATAAAAGGAAGAGGATGAATTTCATTAACCAAAGAACTTGTATGTGATAATGCATATTGGGTTGAAGGACTAAAGCATAATATTCTAAGTGTAGCATAGCTAATCAACATTGGATTCAAGGTTGAATTCATGGATGGCAAAGCAAGACTGCTGGATGACAAAGGAAAATTGATTGGTTCAGGCAAATAAACCAAAGGTAACCTATTTTATCTTGATCTTGGTGAATGCTCATGTTTTATTTCTCAAATTGAAGAAAGTTGGTTATGGCACAAAAGGTTATGTCATGTAAATTTTGATAATATGGTGAAAATAAGCAAATTCAAGAAAGTAAGAGGTATTCCTACTTTGAAGAAACTTGATGTTGGTCTATGCAAGAATTGTCAAATTGGTAAAATGGGAAAGACTAGCTTTAAAAGTAAAAACTATCAGTCTGAAGA
Organism: Chamaecyparis obtusa; assembly: GCA_027943335.1. Lineage (NCBI taxonomy): Eukaryota > Viridiplantae > Streptophyta > Pinopsida > Cupressales > Cupressaceae > Chamaecyparis > Chamaecyparis obtusa. Next base: position 2,905,227 of record BSBK01002406.1, read on the forward strand.
TATTTTGGATATTGTGCATACTGATTTATGTGGACCTATTGGAGTTGAAAGCTATACTGGAGAAAAATTCTTTATTCTCTTTGTTGATGATTACTCTAGAATGATGACTGTTATGTATTTAAGAGAAAAATCAGAGGCATTTGAGAAATTCAAATGGTATCTGGCAAGAGTAGAAAAGGAAATAGGAAAAAGTATGAAGTGCTTGAGATCAGACAGAGGTGGTGAATTCATCTCCTATGAATTCAATAATTTCTACATTGAAAGTGGAATCAAAAGACAGGTATTAGCCCCAAGAACTCCTGAGCAGAATGGAATAGCTGAAAGAAGGAACATATCTATCATGGATTGTGCAAGGACTCTAATGATTGAAAAGGACATTGCTATGAAATACTAGAAGGAAGCTATTAGCACTGTAGTTCATACCTTGAACTGAGTACAGTTGAGGAAAGACACATTCAAAACTCCTTATGAGTTATGGTATGGCTATAAACCCAATGTAAGTTACCTGAAAGTATTTGGTAGTAAATGTTACATCTTAAAAGAATCTAGAAAAGGAAAATTTGATGTAAAAAGTGATGAAGAAATATTTTTGGAATATTCTTGCAAAAGTAAAGCATATAGATGTCTGAATTTGTTTACTCACAAAATCATAGAAAGTGCACATGTGAAAGTTGATGAGTTTGTAGAAAAGACTGAAGAAGAAAGAAAAAAGGAACCAAAGGATTACAAAAGATTTGTTTACATTGAACCTGATACATTGCCAGACACATCTGTCAATAAGGAAACTGCATCTACCAAGCCCAGTACAGTAACCGATTCACAAGAAGAAATTCAAACCGAGTCACAAGAAACCGAGTATCAGCCTGAAGCTACTGAGCTAATATCTACCGAGCCCAAGAAAACTAAACCTGAAGATGACAATGTAACTCATTCAAGAAGCAAGGAACCTGTATTGGCCAAGTATGTCAGGAAGCATCATACACCATATTAGATTATTGGAAACAAATTAGATGGTACTATGACAAGAAGTAAACTGAAAGGTACATGTTTACTTGCTGACTTTGAACCTAAAAATGTTAAAAATGCATTAGAAAATGAAAGTTGGATTGAGGCTATAAATGAAGTAATAGAACAAATAGAGAAAAAAAAGACATGGACTCTTGTACTTAGGCCTAAAGACAAAAATGTAATTAGAACAAAATGGGTATTTAGGAACAAGTTGAATGAAGATGGTCAAGTATCTAGAAACAAAGCTAGATTAGTGTGTAAAGGGTATTCTCAAGAAGAAGGTATAGATTATGGAGAGACTTTTGCTCCTGTTGCAAGATTAGAAGGTGTAAGAACTCTACTTGCATATGCAGCACATAAAGGATTTAAGGTATATCAAATGGATGTAAAATCTACATTTCTCAATGGTATTCTTGATGAAGAAGTCTACATTGAGCAACCTGAAGGTTTTGTTGATCCAGACAAAAAGGATATGGTCTACAAGTTACACAAAGAATTGTATGGTATGAAACAAGCCCCTAGAGCATGGTATGAAAGATTACATAACTATCTTATTCAGATTAGTTTCAGAAGAGCTAATGATAACAGTAGTTTGTACATCAAGGAAGGACCAGATAATAGAATTGTTTTGGCAGAAATATTTGTGGATGATACTATGTTTACAGGTAATGATGATCAGTGCAAAGAATTTTTAGAGAAAATGAACAAAGAATTTGAAATGTCTATGTTTGGTCAGATAAATTTTTTTGTTGGTCTTCATATTCAGTAGAGCAAGAATGGTATCTACATTACTCAGTCTAAATACATCAAGGAAATACTTAAGAAGTTTGGTATGGAAGATACAAAACTAGTTGGTACCCCCATGTGTACTAGACTGAAGCTTACCAAAAATGATGATTCAAAAGAAGTAGATCAGACCTTATACAAATCAATTATTGGAAAATTATAGTATGTAGTTCATACAAGGCCTGATATTGCCTTAGCAGTTGGTATAGTAGCAAGATTCTCAACAAAACCAAGAGAAAATCATATGATGGCAATCAAAAGAATCTTGAGATACTTGAAAGGAACTGAAGATTATGGCTTGTGGTATAAATTTGGAGGCAATCTGGACTTAAAAGTGTTTACTGATGCTGATTGGGCAGGAAACATTGATGATAGAAAAAGTACAAGTGGTGGAGCATTCTTTCTTAGCAAGAGGTTGGTATCTTGGACCAGTAAAAAGAAAAATTGCACATACCAATCCACAGCAGAAGTAGAATATATTGCTGCAGCAGTAAACTGCTCTAATATTGTTTGGTTCAAACAGTTATTGGAAGGCATGAAGGTTGAGATCAAAGAACCAGTTGTTATATTTTGTGATAATACAAGTGCAATAAATATTTCAAAGAATCCAGTAATGCATTTCAAAACCAAACACATTGCTATAAAATATCACTTTGTCAGAGAATTGGTGCAGGACAAGGAAATCAGATTAGATTATATTCATACAAAAGAACCAATTGCAGATATATTCACCAAGCCACTACCTAAGGATGCATTCTTGTATCTAAGAGGTAAGTTAGGGGTCATTCCCCTATCCGAGGCTCACTAAATGAAGTTTTAGTAATGCATCAACCAGAGCATATTAAAGATCAGTCAGTTGATGCAGCTTAATCAAGGAATCATTACATATGAATCAGTACTCAAGGTACATTTCTATTCACCTGGTATGTGTTGTCTTTGGCATGTGTTGTCAAAGAGGGAGAGTTTGCTATCATATTTCAAGAAATTTCTTTAGATTTCTAAGAGGGAGAGTTTTTTAGTCAGAAAGTGAAGTTTGCTGACAGAGGGAGTTCTCATAGTTGAGAATCAAAATGAAGCTAAGGATATGCTCCTTACTCTATGTTTTTTATGAAATTTCATTGTGCTATGACATATTGTGTTGCCATCAATGCCAAAGAGGGAGATTGTTGGATTAATTGTGTGTTGTCTTTGATGTCACACAAATGTCATATTATTTATCAAGCTCAGTCGGTCAGCAAAGAAGTTCCCATTATTTACGGAGCTTAGTCAGTCAGCAGACGGTTTTCAGTGTCTACCGAGATATCTCAGGTGTCAAAGAAAAGTATGGTAGAAAATAGTGTTAACCAAGCTTCCACGGTTAACGAAGGAAAGTTAGTGTCTACCGAGTTCACTCGGTCTCCAAAGGATGTTGCAAAATTCATAGTGCTTACCGAGTTCTCTCGGTCACCAAAGGAAATATTTTTGGATTAGTGTTTACCAAGCAAGGTCGGCCCAGTCAAGGATTTTGTTAATTTGAGAAATAAAGTTTGATTATTCCAGCCGACTATTGTAATGATTAGTAATGTTATTAGTGCTAACTTGACAATCTGAATGGAGAATCTGAATGGTATATATAGAAGGTCAAGTTGTGAATTAAAAGTGTGGAAGTGAAAAAGAAGGAAAGTGTGAGCGAATTTTGAAGGATGATTAGATATCCTTGAGGAGCAGCAGAGATATATTTTGATCAGGAAGGATCTAGTGAAGTAGAACAAAGATCTGTATTCAGCAATTCAGTTGCATCATTATTCAGGTCATTTCATTGTTACTTTCTTACCATTGTAGCAGTGATTTCAAAATCTCCTAACCGAGTTGGTTTAACAGCCATTTTGTAAATCCTCTAACAAGGTGACAGTTCTATTGAATTGTTTCAAGACCTCTTACAAGGCCACTCCTAACAGGGTGATTAAATTCTCTAACAAGGTCACACCTAACAGTGTGTTTTGTAACCTTTTACCGGGTTGGCTCCTAACAGGGCATCACTTCAGAAGAGTGAAAAATAATAACTAGTTACATTGGTGGTTTTTCCCATATTGGGTTTCCACGTTAAATCTGGTGTCTTTTATGTTCATGTTATTTTCTTTATTCATGTATGTTAATCATTGATGAATGCTTAAGAATAGTTATAATTAATACTCACTACAATAATTGAGTTTCAACATTTCTCTGTATGTTTGCTGAATAACAGGAGCAAATGATTTAATAAGACATCTAAGGGATCTGTGGAAAGAAAATTTATGGTTAACTGATTCACCCCCCCTCTCAGTTACTACATCTATATTTCCAACAATTGGTTGATCACAAAGAATGATAAGACTATCACTAAAGAAGACAAACTTGAAGATTGCACTGATAAGGAAAGAGATCTATTTATGTGTAACATACTTTCCAAAGAAGCACTTTTGTCAGCTCTTCCAGAGAATGAATACAATCAAGGAAAAACTCTACGAAGATCTTATGAAATTTGGTTAGCTTTACAATCTACTTTTGAAGGTGATGTGGATGCAAAGAGAATTAGATTATAGAAGTGGATATGTTTATTTCAAGATGAAAAGATGATGGAAGATGAATCTGTTAGAAGTTATATTGGTAGGATATCAAAGATTGTTGCAAGTATCAAAGCTTGTGAAGGAAACAAAACTGAAGATGAAGTCATATGGAAGATCTTAAAGACACTTACCCCTATGTTTAAGTAGACAACACAGATGATTGAACAAGTTATACCTTGTACTAAAAAGTTTACCAGAGAAACTCTTCTTGGAAGATTAGAAGCAACAGAGATAGGCTTGAGATAGTCTGGAGATCTAATTATAATTAAGACAACATTTATCACACTTAGTGTTCACCCTACTTTGTCAAGAAGTAAAAGTGTCAGTGGAGATTATTCTAGTTGCAACATATCTAAAATTGAAGAAGATAGAAAGATTGAGGAAGTAATTTCCTTGCTTGTGAAAAGAGAACCTGAAGGTAAGAAAATCTTTAAATGTTGGACATGTCAAGAATATGGTCATTTTGCATCTAAATGCCCTAAGAGAGTGAAGAAATATAAGAACTTTAAACCTAAAAGGTCTAAAGAATGTTACTATTCTAATGATGAAGAATTTGAGGCTAGCATTGAGAAAATATTAAGTGAAAGTGATAATGAAAGTGATGACATAGGATTTGTAGCAATAAAAGAAGAAAACTCTGAAATTGAAGTTAGAGAAGAAAAAGCCTTAGTTTCTCAAGTAGAAAAGAAAACTAATTGGATTATAGACAATGGTTGTTCACATCATATGACTGGAGATATAAATATATTTATAAAGTTTAACAACTATGAAGGAGGACTTGTTAGAGTTGGATACAATGCACCTTACTTGATAAAGGGAATAAGATCTATTACTCTTGATGGAAAGACTAACATTGATGATGTTTACTTTGTGGATGGATTGAAACATAATATTTTGAGTGTTGGACAGTTAGTTGGTGAGGGATATCAGGTATGGTTTACTGAGAAGACTTGTGTGATCAAGGATAAGAATGGTAATATGATTGGAACTGGATCAAGAACCATAGGTAATGTATTTCAGTTGAACCTTGCTGAGAAGACATGTTTGATTACTAAAATTGATGATAGTTGGTTATGGCACAAAAGATTATGTCACATAAATTTTGATAACATTGTGAAAGTAAGTACTACACTTGCAGTGAGAGATTTTCCTAAGATTATGAAACCTACTAACATGATATGCAAAGAATGTGTTATGGCTAAGCAGAAAAGAAGTTCTTTTTCCATTAAGAAGTTCACCACAACAAAAAAATTGGGAATTGTTCATGCAGATCTGAGTGGTCCCACAAGGACTAGAGGATTCTATGGTGAAAGGTATTTTATGATTTTTGTTGATGACTTTACTAGAATGATGTGGATAGTATTTCTTAAAGAAAAATATGAAGCATTTGACAAGTTTAGATTGATTAAGAACAAAGTTGAGAATGAATCTAGAATGAAGATTAAATGTTTAAGGTCTGATAGAGGTGGAGAATTTACTTCAAAATAATTTAATACTTTTTGTGAAGTGAACGACATTAAGAGATAGTTTTCAGATCCTAGAATGCCTGAATAAAATGGTATTACAGAGAGAAGGAACAAATCAATAATTGAAGCAACAATAGCTATGTTAATTGAGAATGATTTGGAAAAGACATTTTGGAGAGATGAAATGAATACATCAGCATATACAATGAACATAGTACAAATCAGAGTAGACACAGATAAGACACCTTGTGAATTATGGTTTGGACATGCACCATCAGTTAAATATTTCAGAATTTTCAGAAGCAAATGTTATATTAGGAGAGATGATGACATTGGTAAGTTTGATCCCAGAAGTGATGAAGATATATTTTTTGGTTATTCATTGAAAAGAAAAGCATATAGATGTTTCAATAAAAGAACTAAAACTATTCTTGAGAGAGCAAATGTTAAAGTTGATGAGAAGTTCAAAATTCAGGAAAGAATACTTGATTATGAATCAGATGAAGAAGTTTTCCCTAGAATTGATCAAGAAAATATTGAATTATGTTTTGAAATTGACAGTGATTTGTAGAATGAGAACTACATTGAGGAAATAAGAGAAGAACAAAGATCAGAATAAAGAGTTGAAGCAAGAACTGAAACAGTGACACCTAATAAGAATCTAGCAAGGAATCATCCCACTGATTAGATCATTGGGAGCATAGAAAGAGGAGTTTTGACAAGAAATAAGGTACAAGAAGAGCTATGTTTTATTTATCAAATTGAACCTAAAACTATTGAATAAGCTTGTAAAGATGATAATCGGATTCAAGCAATGAAGGAAGAACTAGATCAGATTAAGAAGAACAAGACTTGGGAATTGGTCCCTAGACCTAAAGATAAAAATGTTATAGGAACTAAATGGGTATTCAGAAATAAGAATGAACAAGGTGAAGTTGTAAGGAACAAAGCAAGATTGGTATATAAAGGATACTCACAAAAAGAAGGAATTGATTATGAAGAAACTTTTGCACCTGTTGCAAGAATTGAAGTGGTAAGAATGTTTTTGGCTTATGCAGCTTATAAGAAATTCAAAGTGTATCAGATGGATGTGAAATCAACATTTTTGAATGGAGAATTGGAAGAAGTCTACATTGAGCAGCCTAAAGGTTTTCCTTTAACTCAAGAAGGAGACATGGTATGTAAACTGAACAAATCTCTATATGGACTAAAGCAAGCACCTAGAACATGGTATGCAAGATTAGATAAATATTTGATAAAATTGGGATTTACTAAAGGCACCACAAACAATAATTTGTATTTGAAAGAGATTGAGAATGGTTTATTGATTGTATTTATTTTTGTTGATGATTTTATCTTTGGAGGAGAAGATGAAGCTAGTGATAAATTTGCCGATGAAATGAAGACACAATTTGAAATGAGCATGATTGGTGAGATGAAATATTTTTTAGGATTACAAATAGCACAAAATAGTGATGGTATTTTCTTATCTCAAACAAAATATCTGAAAGACTTGTTGCAGAGATTTGGAATGGAAAATTGTAAGCTTGTTGGCACACCTATGGTAACTGGTCATAATTTATCTAGCACAGATGAAACTCCTATAGTTGAACAAAAGAAGTACAGATCCACGATTGGAGGATTGCAGTATTTAACCCATACAAGACCAGATATATCACATGCAGTTGGAATTGTTGCAAGATTTCAAGCTGATCATAAAGAGTCACATTATGCACTAGTAAAAATAATATTTTGGTATTTGAAAGGAATAATTGACTATGGGTTATGGTATGATAAATCAGATGACTTTACCCTATGTGCATATACAGACTCAAATTGGGGAGGTAGTATTGATGAAAAAAAATAGTACAAGTGGTGGAACATTTTTTCTTGGAGGAATATTGGTTTCTTGGCTAAGAAAGAAACAAAATTATATTTCACAGAGCACAATAGAAGCAGAATATGTAGCAACATCAAATAATTGTAATTAGATAATATGGATGAAACAAATGTTGAAGGACATTGGAATCAAGTTCAATGAGTTTGTTATCATACACTGTGATAAAATCCGTACAGTAAGTATGTCTAAGAACCTTGTGTTGCATTCTTTAAAACAAAACATATAGAAATCAAGTATCATGTTGTAAGAGAAAAAGTTGCAGAAAAAGAAGTCAAACTTGAGTATATCAATATGAAAGAATAGATTGTAGATATATTTACAAAGCCTTTACCTAAAGATACATTTGAGTATTGGAGAGGTATGGTTGGGGTTATGCCCCAACCTACTTTTGAGTAGTGATGCAGAAAGTTACATCAGTTCAGTGGTATATGAGCTCTATCTGTTCTGGAGTTTATGCTGATACTTCCTCTATGGAGGAGTATGTGTGTTTTTTAGCTGAGTCATAAAGGACTCTTGTGAATGTATTTTTTGAATAGAGTCTTTTGACATTCGAGCTTGTGGATTGACATACTAATGCTTTCTTTGTCATTGATGTCAATGGGGGAGAAGGATACATGAAATTTTTTTGATGATTTATTGATTTGATTGATGAAGAGGATTTGAAAAGATAATGCAGAACAACAACATTGCAGTTTGGTATTCATGGAACTTCGATATTTTTTCATCTATGTTTCCATTAATGCCAATGGGGGAGATTGTTAGGAATGAATGTTGAATATGTCCTATGGAGGAGTATTCAGAGTTATTCTATAGAAATTGTATGTTGCATTCATGATTGTGTTTGTCATTGATGTCAACACATTGGTTTACTAGAAAATAGTAGAGAAGCAGACAATGTTTTTATTAGCACACATGGAGAATTGTAGATCAAGCTATGCAGAGTTGATGAATTGTTCTATATTGTGTCCTAAGATTATGGCTAAGAGTGCGTATGAAAATTTAGTTATTCATGACAGTTATGTGTAATTTAGTGGAAACAATATTCAGGCAGTGTTCTTGAGAAGCGGCTTGTGATAACTGGATTATATCTCCTAATCGGGATAGAACTTGGACATGTGAATTTGAATAGAGGTTGATGATATTTTAAAGGTGACTTGGATGATACATCATAGTCAGAGGTCGCACGTGTGAAGAATTATTTAGTTTGGAAGCTGACAGTTTTATGTGGTTATGAAATATTATGTAACGTGTAATGATTTATATTTTATATTTGGTTAAGCCTTGTTGGCCGACTCTATTGTAAATTATTTGAGTGAGGTATAAAGGAAGGATTTTTTTCCTTGATTTGATATAGAAGTGTGTAATGATAAATGATATAATATTATAAGAGGATATGCAAATTAAGTAGATCTGGTATTGAGATCTGGTTGAACAATTGATGTAGTTTGGCACAGTCAAAGGAGTGAACATAAGTTGCTGAGATCAATAATTATTGGTATTATTCTATTTGGATAATACAAAGATTAGTTGGACAGTGAGTTAAGTGATCTTGCCCTTGAAGCTATTTGGACAGTGGGTCCTTCTACCTTCCATAACTCTTAATGAGGTTAGAATATTTTAACAGGGATTCAAAGTCTCCTAACATGGACTGATATGTACTAAATGTATTTCATAAGAATCCTAATAGAGTCCATCCTCTCACAAGGAATTTTCATATTAGTAGATCTTTTGTGGGTACCATCCCCACCGGGGTTTATTCTTTGATCAAGAGGTTCGCTAGTTAACATATCTTGTGTTATTGTGTATGTTTATCTTTCTATGGATATTGTTTATATTGGTTACTTGGTTAAAATATGATAATGGTATTATAAGCTATTTTTATTTGATAACTGATTCACCCCCCCATCTTAGTTATCTTGGTGGACTTTACTTTCCAACATTTAAAAAAAATAAAAATTGTAACCATGCACTTTACATGACAAAGGTTTAAGTAAAATAGTTTTGGTAACGAGCCTTCAAAAGAAAAGAAATAAACAATGAAGGAAAATATGTTAGCACAATAGTTTTGGCGGAAAGCCTTCCAAAACTAAAATAAAAAATAATTATTTAGACTAAAATCTAAATGGATTAATCTTGATGCAAACTTCTTAACAAGTTCGTAAAAAAAATTGAAACTTAAACAAAAACTTGCACAAAATGAGTTAGAGAATAAACTTCTTCTTCTCTCAAAGAGTGCCTCCAAAAAAGGGTTAGTTTCAAAAAACAACAATGACAACCTTCATCAACCTTAACTTAAAGAAGGATTAGAAAACCACTCTAATACCATGAAAGGAAATACAAGAGAAAGAAAATGAAAAAGAAATCCAAGTAAGTACATGTTGATTGAAGTAATGTTACCAAAGTAGAGAGCAACTTTAGAGAAAACACCCAAAGATTGAAGAGGAGACACGAGCTTTGAAAGGGGAAAATAAAAGAAAAACCCCTTATGTATTATAAATGAAGGAAAAACCTAAAGAGAAAAAGAGAGAGAGGAGAGCAAGAAGCTTATTCAATGATATCAAAAGTGAAGAATGAGAGGAGAATCATCTCTTAAATAGATTTGAGGAGAGGAGTTACAAGAGGACAACTTACATGTAGGGATTCCAAAAGAATATCCCTGACTAAATACAAAAAAAAAACCTAAGCCATGTAAAGATTAATATTCTAACATGAACCAAACCTATAAATAAGTTCTAATACAAATTTAACCTTTAGCACCTCCTTTAATCTAAAAGCAGAGGATCATATCAAAGTATTTCGTTACTTTCTTATATTTTTTCCTTTTAAAGACTTTCCAACCATCTTCCACCTTGGCTGATTCCTACTGCCAACCCAAAGGATGGGAAACCTTCAATGCTTCAACCAAGTAGCTCACCCTTTGTTGAGAGTGATCCTAAAAAAGACCGGATTGTCCCCTTTATCTCAAGTCCTTACCATTCTTTTTGTCTCCTTTCCCTCTGGTGTTCCAAAATTATTATGTGGCTTAATTTTTTTTTACACTCATAATTAATAGCATTAAAATTATTCATTAATGGTTGAGTGTCCTAGTTTAGAGCCTTGTGGGATCATTGTGATCCATCTGCATGCAAATCTTGGGAGTAGCTCTTCTACTTATCTTCCTCCTTCTCCATAGTATAATGAGAGGGAGAAACATATTTCCACCATGAAACCTCCTTATATAATTTTTTTAGCACATTGAGACACCATATGTTCTCTTTGAAAGAACTTCCTACACTGAAAGGAATTCCCTAATAGTCCAGGGGCTGCATCAGACACCTTTGGATGTTTTGATTTGAACCTCTGTAGGGATCTCTAGAAACATCCAACTCAACCAAGATTCAGGTGAAATTTCAATGCAAAAGATTAGAAGACCACTCATCCACCATTAAAAATATCCCTAAAGAGTTACCCACTAACTTAAAAAAGAACCAAACTATAAATGTAAGGGGAAGATAAGAAGTCTCACCTAGATAGGGGCCCTATCAAAAGATTTAGTAGTAGGAAAAAAGGCCGAATGCCAAGGTTTCAACATCAAAGGAAACTTGCCCTGCCAATCGCAAAAGAAATCACATGAAATGTTATTTCTATCTTGAACATTTTAAAAAACAACAATAAAAAATCCTCTCAATATAGGGTAAATTTAGACACAACCTTCCAAAAATGCTTTCTAGTTATTAGTAATCCATTTAGTAAGATCTAATAGACTCAACCACAAACCCCTAAAATGACCAATTAAACCAAGTTCCAAAACAATAAAAACATTATGAGATTTTTTTTTCTGCCTCATTCTCTTACTCAACCAAGATAGATCTAGCCATCGGATGTTTCATGGATCCCTTGGACTCATTTACTTGGTAATGGTGCCCTAGTTCCTACATTACCATTACCACGGGAGCCCTAGAGTGGCAGATAGGGAATCCATTTAGAACACCATTCACAGTCTCATGTGCACATCCTCTATCTCCACTAGTTGTTTCTGCCATCTCCAACAACCCTCTAACATTTTTTTGAAGTGAATCCTGAACCAAAGTCATCATATCCACTATGCCCAACGCTGAGGAAAACCTTCCCATCATGCTCCCAGCCAACTACATTTTCCCCCTTCCTCAAAGGAAACCAATGTTCATGGCTACAAAAGGAAACTCTTTTTCCATGAGAATAATTCATTAGGCCTTCCCTAGAGGCACCCACAATTGAGCTTGACACCTTTGAAAATCCTAATGCCACATGTACCTTCAATGAATCCATCTCTCTAAGTAGACTAAGGGTTAAGGCTCCTATTATTATTAATTATGTAGAATATGCAAGATAGCCATTATTTTTATTGATTACTGATACAATATTAAAAACATAATTAATATTATTTAATTGATTAATATTATTTCTCACTAAATAATGTAATTAGTTTACCCAAGATCTCTACATTTTAACATTGAACAATGCAATAAGATTACAAAGAATTGAAAAAAAGTCCAAATAAGGACTGTATAGAGAAATGTAAAATAGGAGTAGCCAAACTAAACTTTATAGCTTCTTTTAGATATCGAAACAAGAAATTACGTATAGAGAAGCGTAAAATAGGAGTAGCCAAACTAAATAGTATAGCTTAACCTTTTAGCTATCAAAACAAGAATTTTTTATTACAACCATAGCTAAAGTAGCTCATCAGAAAGATTAAAATCAATAAATGTGACAATGATAAACTGAAACACCTAAAAAAATGTCACCTAAAGAAAATTGCCATATGAAAAATATTAGTTCTTACAAATTCATGATGGGGAGATTAATTGTACCAGATAATTTAATCAATTACATGAACCCCCATACTCATTTAATTACTTTACCCCATTGTTTCCCATTCCACTTTTAAATTAAATAATTAATTACATTTGTTTAATTTAATTCATTTCCTATTTTCCTCCACTTGGGAATCTAAATTAATTAAATTAATTTAAATTCCCTCCACATGTCCCTGTCCTCCTACATTAACTACCCTTCTAACCAACCTTATGCCTTCCACATAAATATGTGCTCATTCTTCAATAATTTAACTGTGAAAATTAAGCATCCTTTTTTAGTGGCATTTCTCTCAAGTGGACATGTGGCTCTAGTAAGCATTTGTTCGAAGAAGCCACTTGGCATCCTAAGCTCTCCATTCCACTTGCCCTCTCACCCTCAACACTTATTAGTCAACCTTGCCCAAAAGTGGACAAGTTTCAAGCTCTAATGCCTTGTGAGAGTTAACCACCTTTTGCTCATTCCAACCAAAACATCCATCCAATTCACACAATCAATCATTATGAAATTTTATTCTCTCAACACTCATGCACTCTCATGCTATAGATTTCATGTTCAATCATTCACTCTATTTTTGCATTTATATCAAGCCATTTTTTACCATTTTACATCTCTATCAAAGACATTTTGCATCTATTTTCATGCCATATGGCTTCCATTAAGAATTTGAGTACCCTTAACATGCAAAAATTATGAGCACACATCATATCTACAACCAAAGAATGAATTAGTACAACAAAGAAGCTATAGTGTGGTTTGCTTTACTTTATTTTTAGCCTCTTTATGTCTAATCTGAGTGTTATTAGTACTTGCCGATAGGATAAGCAAGTACTATTGCATCATTTTATGGAATTCCTCTCTTAACTAGTGATTAAAAAATTTCATTTCTACCAATTAAAATCGATTAGTTTTTTATATTTTATTATAAATTTGATGTTTCTATTGTATAACTGCAATTTTTTAACTTTATCACTCACAAAAGTTATTTTTTTATAATGTGATTGGCCAATCTGATTGAAGCCTTATACGCGAATTATGCTTTCTAGAACTTTTTAGCTTATACATTATTCTCGTCACTTTTTTCTCATACCATTTTGTTGCCGAAATTTTGGTTGAGATTCATTTATTAATCATAATGAATATTATATTTAAATTATTAATTATAATAATAGATAAATAATGTTAATATTATTTTATAATTATAGAAATAATCTTGTATATATAATTATATTAAATTTAAATAATTAATCAAAAAAATATATTATTATAATTTTTTTAATAAGAAATAGATAAAAATATAACAATTTAGATTTAACTTATGTGACTAATTTTTAATTATTTATATTAATATTATTGTAATTTAATTTAAATCAATCAATTAATTTAACATTTTTTATAATTAATTAATAATAAATATTCAATTAAAATAGATGAATATTAAATCAAAATTATTCAAACCTACTTTAATGGAAGCTTAGAACTCATGTATGTGAGCCACTTTCAAAATTCTCACTTCTATTTCTCAAAGTAAATTAGCTAAAATAAAACATAACAAGTGCTACGTAATGGCTAGTACTTGCCTTATAGTATTGTAAATGTTGAAATAAAATTATTTATCATAAATTTAGAGTTAATTAAATAATAGTAATTTTAATTTAATAAATTTAATTTTGAATTATTATCTATTTTTATATTATAATATAATATAAAAATGATATATATAGTCAAAATATAGACTTTTGAAAAATTTAATCAAAATCTAATAAAAGTTAACTCTATATTCAATAATATATAAATAAATGTAAGTTTATAATTAATTAATTTAATATGATTCTATTAATAATATAGTTTGAAATTTATATTCTCACTAGTGGTTTATGTAAATTTTTTTGTAAAAATATAAGTATGTCAATATTTTCTATTATAATATAATAATGTAATATAATAAATATTTTAGAATAATATAATATAATTTATAATAATGAACAATCATGTGAAACTTACATAAACTCAACTCTTATTACCAAATCTTAATTATATATAGGTTCATATTTTCATATATTATTTATATTATATTTAAACTATTTATTAAATTATATTAAAATTTATAGTACAATTTATATATTAATTATATTATATTATTGTATAATTATATTAATATTATATAATCATATATAATATTTAAAAATATATATATTATATTATATTTTATTAAATTTTGATATATTATAATATACTAAATATAATATAATGCAATATAATATCATATTGATTAATATTATATTATATTGAATAATATAATATAACATATAATGAAATTTATAATAATTTATTATAATAAATATTTATATATTAATAGTTTAAATTGGTTATAAAATATAATTGAAATACAAAATTATTAATATAATAAATAATATAAAATAATATACTTAATATAATTTTTTAATTTTAATGGAATAATGCAAGGAGTAAACGTTGTGGAATTTTCTCGAAAGGAAACAAAGAAGGAAGGACCGTGGAAGAAGGGGAGATAAATAACCAAGAGTCCAAGAGCAAAGATGAGTGAATGCAAGATGAGATGGAATGCAAAATGTAGGATGCAGCTACATGAGAGATGCAAGATGCAAGATTAAGCTATATGATGCAAGATGCAGGGGATTGGGGAAGCTCCAAGTGCAAATGTGGAGAGCACAACCTAGTTTAATATAGCAATGCTAGAGACTTGCCAAGGATATTGGGATCACGAGGCCTTGTCACTAGCATTGCAGAGAACTGACGCTAAAAAGGCACGTAGGGTTGCCCCAGCATCACACATGAAACCCGAAGGAGGCATGGTGGAAACGATGCTGAAGAAACCACAAACACACAACTGACTCACAGGCAGAAGAAAAAGATCAAAAGACCTTGCCCTAGATTATCCTCATTCGCAGCGCACCATGATATAAAGGATCGTGGCGACTTTGAGTAGAGAACAACGAGAAGCTATAAAAGATTAACAAGACCCAAAGGACAAAATCCAAGGTCAAAATGATAACTCCAAAAGACAACCTTTGCCAAGGAGAGAGATTTGATTTGATTGATGGCAGGAAGATTGGTCTGAACGTGTGGAAGGATACATCAACATGGACCTAGTGTGCTTGGTGGGAGATTGGGTCGGACAGGAAGGATACAACTGAGGGGACCCGTGATTAGGCTTAGGTCAGACAAAATAGAAGCATACATCTATGCGGACCCGATGCTGATGGGGAGAATGCTGTGTTGCTGATTGGCAAATGATGCAGTTCAAAGATGGTCATGATGATCAAGGATAGTCGACAATTGATATTGCTAAAGTGCAAGGCTAGATAAGACAAGATTTCTGATCAAATGTTGTTGCAGGACTGATGAGGATATGTACAACAAGATGAAAGGATATTTACAATGGATATGTACAGAAGCTCAAGATTAGGATGTACAAAGAACCTGGGGATGAAGCTGAAACTCCAAAGATATGCAAGACGATGCCCCAGTTGGGCTGGAAGGCCAAGATGGACTGGTGATGGATGATGTGTCCTGAAATGACACAGATTTGGGAAAGACATATCCCAATGATGATGATTAGATTGAGATCAAGGCTTGCTACAAGACTAAGGATGTGATTTGATCGGTTGGCTTGATCTTGGATGTTGGATTTTGGATAGCTAGAGGATGTGGATAGGATTGGAAGATGTTGGAAGATTGCTAGCAATAGTTGGATATGGATGGATGGCATTGGATTGCATGAAAGATAGCCTATAGCTAGATACCAATGACAAGGGAAGATACTAGGTGATGGAAAGATGGAGGAAATGCTTAGGATGAGGATGATGGAACTGCTAGGAGATTTGGATGGAGGAAGATTTGGATTTGGATGGAAGAATGCTTGAGGATTGGATAGTGGAAGATTGGATGGCGGATTTACTTGAGGATTTGGAAAGAGGAATGCTTGGGGAGATTGGATGGTGGATTTACTTGAGGATTGGAAGATGGAATGCTGGAGGATTGGATGGAAGAATATTTGGATTTGGATGGAGGAATTGCAGAGAGATTATGGATGGACGAAGATTGGATGGGGAGATGGAAGAGCTTGGGGAGATTGAATGGCAGATTTGCTTGAGGATTTGGAAAGAGGAATGCTTGGGGAGATTGGATGGCAGATTTTCTTGAGGATTGGAAGATGGAAATTGGAATGTTGGAGGAACCGCTGAGGGATCTGGATAGAGGAATGCTTGGGGGAGATTGGATGGTGGATTTGCTTAAGGATTTGGGCTGGAAGATCAAGATGGACTGGTGATGGATGAAAGATAGTCTCTAAGGAGTATGTCACCAAGGAAAAAGATGCCCCCTGCTTAGGATAGTTCATTCATTTAGAGGTAGTAGGATGGGGTACGATTGGATAGAAGATATGCTGACAAGAGGATGAGGAAGGTAGATGGAAGCTAGGATGAATGGATTGGATAGAGGATATGTAGCTGAAAGGTGTGATGGATGCCAAGAAAGTGCCCAAAAGCATGTATACCTGGTAGTCTTTGTTTTTGTCATCAAGATCCAAAGGAGGATGAAGGAGGTGGGAGACAAATGGGATGGAAGAGATGTTGGATAAGAGGTGATAGAAGGGAATGGCCCCCAACTGCAGAAAGGAATTGGGGGGACCTACGCATGACACTTGTTTGCCAGGTTTTCACCATGGTACTTGTCCAAGGCGCTTGAATTGCCAAGTTTTCACCATTGGATGAAAGTTTTTCTCTTTTCTTTTTTTTTGATATTTTTCTCTTGATTTTTTCCAATTTTTATGGATTTTCTAATTTTCTGCTAACTTTGTGTTGATCTTTCACTAATATACTGATTGATTTCTGACCTGTTGTTGATTCTTTGATTTGGTACTACCTTCTGATTTGATGTTGACCTTTTGATATTTTTGATGTGTTGCTGACTTTCTGATTTGGTGCTGACCTATTGATTTCTCTGGATGTTGGTACAACTTTATTGGGATGGAGGGATTATGCAAAGGCATGGATAAGATGGGGTAAATGGGAGATATGGTGGTAGAAATTGTTTGGATGGAAAGTGATCATGATAGGGAGATGCTGTCAGGACCAACATTGGCACATGTTGTGGGGAAGGTGGATGAAGTGGATAGGACATGGAAGATAGAGGTGGATGTGATGGAGGATTTATGCTAGGAGATTTCGGATCTTTGGGACCCAAAATAGATTTAGGAGATGGAGGAGAAGACTGAGTAGCTGGGGGATTAGCAACTTTGGATGCCATTGTGGATGTTTCTTTTAGATGCATTACATCTTTTTGCTTTGGGATCCACATCATTTTTGCTTTAGCTTTGATGGACCTTTGTGGCCATTGGTATGCATCAGGTTTTGCTTTTGCTTTGCTGAGCCTTAGTGGCCATGTAGTAGATTTTCCTTATGCTTTGCTGGGCCTTTGCAGCCATTGGGATGCATTGGATCACTTGATTGGATTTTTCTTTGGTTGACCATGTCATTTAGGCTGGAAATGACAATCTTTGGCTTTTTGTGGATATTTCCCTTTATGCATATTTGATATGGCATCCAAATTGCAAGGAGCATTAGAATGAATATGAGGAGATGTGCGGGATGGAGGAAATGTGGATGGAGAGATGGAAGGAGATTGGTAGATAGGATATGTGGGCATGTGCCTTTGTTGATCCCGACTAGGGGTGTTTGGATTTTGGATGAGGGATTGAGTACGATAAGATGGGGGATGATATTTTGGGATGTAGGGTCCCAAAATGGATTGGGTATGTAGAGGATATGTGCTAGAAGATTTTGAGACATAGGGACCCAAAATGGATTTGGAGGATGAAGGAGGAATGTGATAGGTTGTCTTTGGTTGTAACGATGGAGGAGGAGGAATGGTGTTGTATGCTTTGGAAGATGTGATGGTGGGTTTGGAAGAATGCTTGAATTTAGCTGTAGTTGTACCAACATTTCTGGAGGAAATGCCTTCGCCTGGTGTGTGATCAATTCCACATGATTTTGGATGTTTCTTTTCTTGAATGGGCTCTAGATTTCCTTTTTCATGAGAGCCAAGGCCTTTGCCTTGATAATTCCATTTCTTGAGCATTTTATCCAAACAAGGATATTTTTGACTTGGGGAATATGATAAATATGTAGTTTCTAGTTCCCTAATGGAAGATATGAAACTTATTGCTTCTGCTTCAAGTGGGTTACCTCTGACAAATGTAAGTGGTCCAAGGGGATAGAGTGCTGGCAGCTAGATAGTTTGGATCAGAGGATCCTCAAGAGGAGAGGATGGGATGATGGGATCTTGACTGGGATTGGGAGATAGTAATAGATCTTGAGATGGAGGAATAGGGATTGTAGGATCTTGGATTGGAAGACATTGGATTATAGGATTTTGGATTGGGGGTGATGGAAGAAATAGAACATGTGATGGGGGAAGTGAAGGGATTGGATCTTGATTTTCTTCTGTGAGTATTTCAACATGCTTTTGGACAAGATCTTGACATGGTAGGATTTGTGTGGATAGAATGCTGGTGGATGTATGGATGGAATTTTTAGAGGGGGTGGATGGAAGGATGGGAGATTCCGTAGCTGTGATGTCTGGAAGAAGGAAGAGCTCTTCATATGGTATGGATGAAAGGATGGAAGATTCTACAGCTGTGATGGTAGGAAGAAGGGTGAACTCATGGGGTTCACTAGATGTGCTTTGGATAATGCTAGGAGGAGGTGATGTTGATGGGGATTGGATGAAAACTTCAGATGGAAGGGACTCAATGATGCTAGGAGATGGAAGAGGATCAATGTATGGAAGATAAATGATAGATGGGAGAGATGGATGGGCCTCATCAGTGATGGCTTCACATGAAGTTTTGAGATGTCTTGGCCCTTCAACTTTAGGAGTGGGATTTGTTATTGGCTTCCTTGTGAAACTCCTTGGAGACTGTCGTGGTGAAGAAGGATTGGAATGTGGAGGAGATGGAGAGCTAGGATAGTTCTCATATGAAGATGGGGTGGATGAAGGGGAACCTACTTGAGGGGATGATGGTGCAAACGAGGAGCTAGAGGATGGTGGGTTTGGATAGTTCACATAGGTAGGTTTAGAGGAAGCTTGTGAACTTGATGGACTATTGGATGAGGTAGGAATGATGGATTGAGGTACGGGATATGAAGCAGACTGAAGGGTGCATTCTTTTTGTAGGAGGGGATTTGCAAAAACATGGGTTTGAATGGAGGATGGTGGTTTGAGATAGGATGGTGGATTGGGGAAAAGGATTGGAAGACTTGGTGTTCAGTTTTGAAAGGGTTTTGGAGGATAAGTGGATGGAGGTTTTAGATAAGGGAAGTAGCGTGAAGTGTTTCAAGGGGATGGTGGTGATTGGGATATGACCATAGTAGGAGATGGAGGTATGAAGGATGCATATGGAGGATGTGTAGGTTTAAGATAGGGATAAGTTGCGGATGGATAAGATAATGGATTTGCCTTGTCGAGGACATGAAAGGGAGTGCTAGTGGATAAACGTGAAGGTATGATGGGATATTTTTGAGGAATGATTGGATGCTGGGGGATGTTTGGAGAAAAATTGCTAGGATTTTCAAAATATGCATCGTGATCTACAAGGCTTTCATCATCTTTGGGATAGGGTGGATTGAGAGGAGAGACATAATAACCAAACTCATCATAATAGTTTTGAGACATGCTGACTTGCGGATGAGTTGGATAAGGATGAAGGATGAAGATGGACTAGAAGACTAAGACTCAAATTGGGATGAAGATTGACTCTAGAGGAAGATAGACAAGAGGATGGGGGATGACCGAGATGACTTTGCTAACCTAGGATAGGAGGAAAGGATGACAAGATTGGATTGAATATGACTGGAAGACCATGATTTGAGATTCTGAAAGCTTTGGATATTTTTTGGATTTTGGGAGGATTTGGACTGACATGGCTGTTCTGAGGATCGTGAACCAAGTTGTAGATCAGTTTGATGTTTTCCCAATGGCAAAGGATAGATTTCAACAAAGATTTTTAGAAAAGCAATCTCCACAAGGGACAAAGCAACCTTGTGGGATACAAACAGGATAACTGACTCTGATAAAGCTTTGAAAGTGTATGTTCTAATAATGTTTTCACAGAGTATTTGACTGTTAAGCACTTCAAGTAGATCTACCTAAGGAAGGTGAGTATCAAAATCCTTGCCCACAGCTTGGTACCCCCTAAAAGGGAATACAAATGGTGAGTAATCTTGAGGTGATCTGGTAAACCCCTTGGAATCGGTCCTTGCACAAGGATTTTGATACTTTCAGATGTAGATAGGGTAGCCTCTATTTTATCAGGTTTTTTAATAGTTCCGTGGAGTCTCCATACCCGGTTATGCTGACCGCCTGTGACTCACTTAAGAGCCTAGCCAACAACGCTAGGGGAGGAATATTTACCTATCCCCAGACATTTGCATTTGGCACAAAATGCCCGTGGATTAGGAGATATAAGTGAGTACTTTTTGCCTTCACTTTATTTATATACCGGCCGGGGGGGATACCAGTTTGAGGTCGTTCTCTGAGGAGGAAGTGCTTTTCTCCCTGGACAGGCCTCGCTAAAAGTAGAACAAGTGAACTTGTCCGAGTCTAAATGTTCTACGTTGCTTACTTTAATAGGATTTACGGAAAAAGTAAAGCTCCTAGATGCACATCAAGCAAGTTGTTCTTTTTCCCAAATTGATTAAGTGATGTTTGAATTTGAATAATTGAAGACACAAGTGTTTAAGATTTGATTTGTTCTTTCCCCAAAATGTAAACGATTTGAGCGATTGCAATTTCTTTCCTTTGGGCATTCAAGATTGAGATTTGTGTGTTGATTTAGAACTTTGAAAAGAGCTTTGTTTTGTCCTTAAGGCATTCAAGATTGAATTTGCACTTTTCTTGAATTGAAAAGGAGGGAATAGATATGCTTGTTCTTTCCAATTTAGATCATTCAAGATTGTGTTTGATTTTCAAAATGATAATGACTCTTAGGACCTAATTTCTTTTCCTTAGTTTCATTCAAGATTTGTTTGACTTTTGCTTAAGAAAAATGAATCCAATATCAATTTGAGAGAAAAGGCGACAGGAACTTGAAAGTTCAAAGGCGACAGGAACTTGTGTACAGGAAAATGTTCACAGGCAACAGGAGCTTGTGCACAGGCAACAGGAAAAAGTTCACAGGCGACAAAAAAAAAGTTCACAGGTGATAGGAACTTGTTCATAAGTGACAGGAAAAAGTTCAAAGGCGGCAGAGGCTTGTGCACAGGCGACACTTAAACACACATAGGCAAGACTAAAACATGTATAGGCGAGACTGGAACATGCATAGGTGAGAGCGAAACATGCATAGGCGAGAGTGAAACTGTTAAAGGCGATAATGGAATTATTACAGGCGATAATGAAATTCTGATAGGCGAGAATGAAATGATTACAGGTGATAAATGAAATATGGTACGAGAGAACTGAATGATTATAGGTGAGACTTCTGTACACGGAGGCGTGAATGTTTATCTTACAGGCGTGATTATTTCTATTGCAGGTGACAGAAAAGAAGTTATCGAGCACAGAATTCTTCAGGAAGTAGGGGTCGATACAGAGCTTGTAGGCGTGATCATACTCTTTGTAGGCATGACTGAACTATGTTTAGGCATGACTGAACTTTGTGTAGGCGACATTTCATATGTTTCTTGCAAATTATTCATGAAAAATGGCAAATATGAGAGTACAAAGTATGATCTAATCAAGCTGATTTGTGGGTTTGAGTCCCACCGGGCGTGCCAGAATGTGGACAAGGCTTTTGAGGATACCTGTTTTAAAAGACTCAAACCAAACAAAGATTAGATTTTAGTCTAGCATGAAATCAATTCAAAACAAGGAAACTCTAAGCTAGCCACCTCAGATTGAGCTAAAACAAGTGCACCCAAGCACTGTTTGATTTGCTCTTGCTTAAGGGGATGTGGGTGTGCTCTCTAAGCACTTGGAGCATGTTCCTTATGCATTTTAGGATGGATTGAGATCCATGAAACCCCAAAAATGACACAAAACAGGTATAGAACACCTGATTTGCCCCTAAGGCCTCAAGGATCAAATGATGCTGAAATGAAGATTAAGCTACATGATGTTTATGCCAAGATTGATTTTAAGCCAAATAGAGATGTGATATGATGCTATGCTTATGCAAAACAATGGAAGAAACTAGGTTAATCCATTAAATCTATGCTAAGATGAGCTAAAATGCTTGAAAGTAAGCTAAATTAGGATTGATTATGCTAAAGCTAGAAGTAAAAGGGCATGATAACAATGCATTGAAGATGAAAGACTAAGCTAATTATTTTGCTCTTGGAAGGAGGAGCATTTATAGGATTTGGGAAGGAAGAATGAGTGGCCAGGATCAAAATCCTTAAGAGAGGCCAAGATTCATTCAAAGGGGAGCACATGGATTGTGCTAGTTCAAGGCCACCTCCTTGTGACAAGTGTCACAAGGGCATTGGGTTGAAAGATGGGAGGGATGTGCACAATTTGGGAAATGTGCCTAAGGTCAAAGGGTGTAAGAAAGGGGTGAGGGGCTTCTTAAATGCATGTAAGAGGGATAAGGAGGCCTTAAATGCACTTAATGCATGTAAGAGAAGTTTCTAGAAGTTTGTTGACTTTGGGTTAAGCTTAGGAGTTGGCTAACCTTGGTTAGGGAATGTGACAGGATTAGGGGGGGGATTAGGATTAAGATTAGGGTTAGGACTTTCTAGAAGAGTCTAGAATTTCCTTAGGATAAACATGGATTTTAGGAAATAAATAAAGATTTATTTATTTCCATGGTTTAGGTTTGAGAATATTTATTAAAAATGAATTTAACAAATATGAGGATTAAATATTTAATCTTAATTAAATATTTTGAGTTGGGATTAGGGTTAGGAAATGAGGGGATTAGCCTTTAATCGAAATTAAAGAAGGATTAGAAGATTTTGGAAGAGGTTAGTGGTCTTAAGGAAATTGGCCAAGTTTTGGGCAAAAAATAAATTAATTAGTTATTTTGGGATTTTTGGTCAATTTATTAATTAAATAATTAATAAATAGGGGAATAATGTTTAAATAAGATTTAAAATTTTTTGGGAGGGATTCCTTAATTAAATATTTTTAATTAAGGTAAAGGGATTTAATGACATAAAAATAAATAAATAAATAAAATAAATAATTAATTAATAAATGATGATGTCATCAAAGATTTTTCAAAAAATAAAAATACTTTATTTTCTAAAGGATTTTTAGGTGTCTACATTTTGCTCCTCTTTGATGCGATGTCGCAAGTGGCATGACATCAAAGACAAGAAAATAAGATGCCCAAGGCTAGAATTTAGAGGAATGATGGGTTGTGCCCCCTCGAGAAAATAACGCAAGGAGTAAAAATTGTGAAATTTTCTCGAAAGGAAACAGAGAAGGAAGGACCTAGGAAGAAGGGGAGATAAATAACCAAGCATCCAAGAGAAAAGATGAGTGAATGCAAGATGAGATGGAATGCAAAATGCAGGATGCAGCTACATGAGAGATGCAAGATGCAAGATTAAGCTATAAGAGGGGGATTAGGATTAGGATTAGGGTTAGGACTTTCTAGAAGAGTCTAGAATTTCCTTAGGATAAACATGGATTTTAGGAAATAAATAAAGATTTATTTATTTCCATGGTTTAGGTTTGAGAATATTCATTAAAAATGAATTTAACAAATATGAGGATTAAATATTTAATCTTAATTAAATATTTTGAGCTGGGATTAGGGTTAGGAAATGAGGGGATTAGCCTTTAATCGAAATTAAAGAAGGATTAGAAGATTCTGGAAGAGGTTAGTGGTCTTAAGGAAATTGGCCAAGTTTTGGGCAAAAAATAAATAAATAAATTATTTTGGGATCTTTGGTCAATTTATTAATTAAATAATTAATAAATAGGGGAATAATGTTTAAATAAGATTTAAACATTTTTGGGAGGGATTCCTTAATTAAATATTTTTAATTAAGGTAAAGGGATTTAATGACATAAAAATAAATTAATTAATAAATGATGATGTCATCAGGAGATTTTTTAGAAAATAAAAATACTTTATTGGATGCGATGTCTACAATTACATTATGTTATAATATATTTAGATTCTAGATACATGAAATTTATGGTAATCTATCATACTCTCTCAAACTTAAATTCCACTAATTAATCAAACTATGAAACTTAAAATCAATTATTAGTCAAATATCAAACTTAAAATCAATGAAATATAAAACTTCAGATAATGTTTTATTTATTTTTGACAAAATCAAATATGACTATGTTTCTAAATGTCTATTATATTTTGTGTTGTCTTTGGTTGATTTTATTTTAATTTTGATCATTTTGTAAGATCAAAATTCACTTTACACATTCTAAAAATGCCCGGTGGGACCCATGCCACTGGTCAAACAAATTAATTCTATTGTTAGGTGTTCTTCATTGCAGGTTGCCGACTCGTGAGTAAAAATACATTTCAATAGGATAGTTTCCGCTTTGGTAGAAACTCCTCTTTGTTGTAGGTTTGAGATTTGAAAATTAGCAAGATTAAGCTACTAAACAATGGGTTTTCTCTATGTTCTAGCGGAATAGAGCCATGTAATATATTCTAATAATTTGCAATTTTAGCAATTATAAGTGGTTTGATAATGACTTTTAGCAATTTTTTAGCCGATAGGCTATTTGTGGGAGCTTTGCTCCCGGAAATAAAATAAAACTGCCAAAAAATTGTCAGCCCTTCTACCGGAAAATTGTGAGTCCTTCTTGTTTTTTTATTAAATAAAACTTCTATTTTAGAAAAATTCAATGATAATTTATTTTAATTGAATTAAATTGTTTATAAATATATCCTCCACATTCAAAAATGATAAGTTTCTATTTTTCAGTTGAGTTTATTTATAGATAGTTTAAGTTAACCTAAGTGTCATCCTTATCTTTTTCTTAAATTTTTTTGTTCTAGAATCTACAAATAAAATAATCTTTTCATCATTTCATCACTTCAAATCTTTATGCATTTATGTTTTGTAGAAATGAACTATTATTTGACAAAGTCTTCATACAATTTTAGTGCTCCAAGACTTGATACCATGATTTAGAAGAATTATTGAATGGAACAAATTTTTTTTGGCTATGGGGGTTGTTATTTCCAGCTCAAAGATTTTTAGTGGGCTTAGTGGATTTTTTTTATTGGTACATTTGTTTATGGCATCCATTTTTAATTAAGCTGAGAAGTTTCCTACAGTAATAGCAAAATTATTGGTAAAATTTGATGTCCATTTTCCTCTAGATTGAATGAGACATTTTTGTCTAATGTTTTCTAGAATTTTGTGTGCCACTAATATTTATATTTGCAATATTCTGGAGATAATTATGGGTTGCAGGATTTGGTTTGTCTTAATCTTTTTCATAAAAATAATGGCAGATATTATTGAGATCTTGTGGTATCCATAAAGAAAAATGCATGTACAACATTAATGGCCACACTCGATGGTTGTATTTTTTTTGACTTTGAAATGTTTGTGTTATCTATATTTCTTTTAAAAACACAAGGCCATGGAAGAATTATTGGTAAAAACAATTTCAAATAACAGTACTTAAAAACTTTCTAAAATAGCATTTGATAGGTATCTAATTTTAGAATTTCTTTCATATATGTGAACATTCTCTTTTATGAAGTCATGCAATGTTCTCTTTTAATGGACTTTTAGAATGTAATGTTTTAATTGGTTGAAGGAACTGCTCACAAATAATTTAATTTACATATTATGTTAGTTTGGAGTTCAGTTGTTAAAACTAATGTGACATGAAATCAGTGCCATTTAATATATTTATGATAACTTTCTTTTATCAATCTAAAATCTATTGACAAAGAATAGAAATTAGATTTTTTCCAAAATTGTAAAATATATTTTTATATTTTATAAAAGGTCAAAAAATTTAGAAAATAAAATATAATAAAGATTTTATAAAATAGAAACATCTTTTTAAATTAGAAAATATATCATAGTTATTAATATTTAAAAAAAGAAAATAAATTTAAAATTTGTAAGAGAAGCATTTTTTAAAACAAAAAAATTCTTTTTTATTTTTGGTGTTCTAGAAACAAAATATGATAAAGATAAATCTTTAATTTTTAGAATTTATAATAACATACATCCCTTTTCATAATTAATAAATAAAATCTTTTTAGAAAGAAAAATTAATAAAAGAAAAAAAATTTATTGTTTAAGCATTTATATATAGATGCATTTATTTTAAACTAGAAAGTATAGTTATAAAAAACTAATTTAATATAAAATATTTCAACCAAATATATAAATCAATAATAATATTAACACTAGAAAAAATATTTCCTCACTATTAAAAATCGTTTTAGAAAGCAAGTTTTTTAATAAAGAAAACAAGTTGATTTTTGTAATTTTATAGTAAAAAAAATATCTTGAGATTAAAATGGTTCTATTAGTTTATTTATATTTTCAAATTTGATCAATTTAAAGTTTTTAAGATCTCTCCACTTCTTCTATCTATATTGTGAATTTCTAAATTATTCATATATGTTTACTAATCTTGAATATTGTTGTATTGTTTCTAAATTTTTTACTTTTAAAAAGATTTTTTTTCTATGAATCATGATTTTATTAGTTAATTTTTTTTAGATTTACATTATTAATGGTAATTTTCTATTTTTAAAAATCTAATTTTCTATCGGGTGCACTGTTGCATGCACAAAAACATGCGACTGCTAGTTTTATTAAATAATAAGCTCATACAATGTGATGTTGGCTTTGTTGGTCTAAACATCAAGAAAATTATTTTCTATTTTATGTGTATTCTTGTGAGTTAGATATGATAAGTAGTGAAAAAATGATTTTAGCATTTTTCCATAAAGTAGTGGGATTGTGCTATTAACTAGCAGGATTGAACTATTTACTGGTGATATATTGGTCTTTGTATTTTTCTAGCAGGTTTGATTTTTGTTCTGGTGGTTCTTTGTTTTTGTTTACTTCTTACATATTTCAAAGATTTTCTATTACTAATATGGTAACTTATCTTGTCTTCCTAATATTGTTGTACAATAGAAAATGGTGGAATGACATGCTAGGAATGCAGATGATTCACCAAATTATATTGTACATTAAATAAAGTAAGTATGCTTCCAAAGGCTCTCCCTCAATCAAATTAGATTAGCACAAACCAAAATGGATGAAAGGGTTGAGCTAATGCAAGATCTAAATGAGAGTGAAGGAATGGGGGCTCACTTTCCTTAAAGAGAAGTGGGATAAATGATGTGAAACTATGGTATGTAAATATGTAAAAAGGAATTGATTCTATGATAAGGAAATGATAACTAGAAAATTATGATATCAAATTTGATGTATAAAAGTAAATGCAAGAGGGAAATAGGAGGGATGAACTTACCTTGAAAACAAGAAGAGGAGGATTTACTTTTAGATCTGAATTTAACTATCACAGAGGTATTAAAATCATGTAAGGCTCTAGATCTGGAACTTTGATGCTTATAACTTTTGATTGCAAAAATATCAGATCCAAAGGATTATGTTAGAAAATTCAACCTAGTCTAGGACACTGTCGAAAAAGTTGACCTAGTCCTTTCAATTCTGAATCTGATGAAAATTGCAGTGGACCTCTAACTATGTTTGATATCTCCAAATCTAGCTCTAAAAGTCCCAAAACTACACCTGCACACAAATAAAAAGGGAAGAAAGGTTGTGGGAAGGGTCTTTCCTTGGTCCAAGCCCAGCCTATATAGGAATCAAAGTTGAAATGAAATATAAATTGCATAAGGAAATTATTGTAAATAAGATAAATGTAAGTATTCACCTTGCAAGAGAAACCCTTATGGATGGATGTTAGGATCCAATAAATTCATGAGGATGCTTGTATGTAAAATGTATAATTAAGGACGTCTTCACCAATGTATAGATCTATGATCACAATTCTTGGTCAAGAATACTAATATTCTTGATAACCTCAACGAAGAGGGAGGGGAAAGAAGAGTGAATGTGTTGATCTTCTTTCTCTTTTGATAATTCCTCTACTTGACCATCATGGGAGAGAAACTTGCATCAATTAGATAAGACTACCTTTTCTTGAATGTAACTTGAAGGAGAGAAGACTTGAAGATATTGAATTGGATGCTTTCCTTAAAATATTGAATCCAAATCCTCAATAAGATTGATTGCACTACTCTTGAAATAACCAATAGTTGGAAAATAATGGATTTATTGCATAAAAATAATCATGGAAAAATAATGGATGTTAAAATGAGAGGCCTTGATGTCCTTTTATACTCATTTGGGACTCAATATTGTCAGACCAACCACAAATAAAGATCTGGAAGAAACACCCCAACATCAAGCCCAGAGCCATTGAAAAACACTACCCTAAGACAAGGACAACTTAGTTGACCTAGTCCTGACATTGTTTGAAGCTATCATGGGTCTAGGTGAGTGTGATGAGTGTTAGAGAAAGATGCGATAATCGAGCATAAACAACATTCAGACCTTGAAATCACCAAAATGGGGTCTAATAGATCCTAGAGCCTCCAAATATGGGTGCTAATGATTTAGGATGGTGCACTTGCTAATGTTTTTATAGTTGCATACTGCTTGAAGAAGACCCCATAAACTTCTAACAAACTTTTTTGTATGACCAAAATGTGAAAAAGGGGGATTATTTTTAATTTCCTTTTTAAAAAAATGGAATGTGTACCTAGTAGTGTAGAAAACACTAATTTTTTAAAAGGAAAGAATAACTTCTTGACATGTTTTGTGCACTTTCACATTAGGTAGAGTGGTCCCACTATTACGTGTGTATCCTCTCCCCTTTCCTTCATGGAGTTGGGATCCATGAGAAACATGTAACAATGCACACTTTTTCTTAGGAGAGGCTTTCTTGGGTATTTCATTACCTCAGGTGCACGACCTAAATTTGTATTTCCTTTGGCCTCTATATAAAAGAGTAGAAGTGAAATCAGAGCTCAATTCATAGTATATTCCAAGAGTGTCACATCCAAGAGGGTTAACAAGTTATTTTTGATTGAATAGACTATAGTATTTTATGGACGAAATGGATTTGCAACTTGGAGGATGTTGACATCCCTGGCCTCTCGGCCTGACAAGCATTCAATGTGGCTCCCCTTTTATTCTTGCTATTCTTCCATATGGCCACTCATTCTCCTGGTTTGGGTTCAGATGGTCGAGGTAAGACGTTTAAACAGACACTCAGTGAGGAGGTAGTTATTCTACTGGAGGCTAAGTTTGTTATTGATGGTGACCAAACTTCGAAGGCAAGAGATGGAGCCAACATTAGAGGTGAGAGTTCTAACCTTGCTGTTGTTTGTGTCATCAAACCTAATTCTCATATGTCAATTTCTATTGAGAAAGAAAAAGAATCTCTTAGAAATACTACAATTTTTCTAGTCACCCAAGACCTCAATAAACTCTTGTCGAGGTCATTCCTTAATGACTGGCTTCACAATACTCGGGGTAAAATTTTTGGCTACCTTTTCTTTCCTTCGTATGATTCAAAAAGGTCTTTTTTTAATCTTCTTTAAAAACCCCAATTCCCAGAAAGAAATCCTCGCTAGACAATTCTAGAAAATTGGCAATGCCAACTTTAGGGCTCTCCCCTGGTCACCCGATGCAACCCACAATGAAGTGTTGGCCCTGTCGAGCCCCTATTGGATTACTTTGGGTAGTGTTCTACCATTTCTGTGGAACATTATCCCTCAAGATCTTGAACCTTTTGGTACGATCCTTAGGGTGGACAAAACCGATGTGCTCCTCCCCCACATTGATGCTAGAATACTGATCATGATCAACCCAGGGATTGATCTCCCAGGGGAGATTATTTTTGATCTAGTTAGCTGATCTTATTTTTGCCCTATTTCCTTTCTAGAAGGACTTAATTCATGTTTCCTATGAAGAATGGAAGGCCACTTGAGACATGAGTGCCATCTATTGAACAAAAAGAAGATTGACCCGAAAACTAAAGTTGGTAAAAAGATTGACCCCACACCAACCAGAGATAGGAATGGTTCTGCCACTCCCAAACAAGATTTCTCCAATAACCTTGGAATCTCCATATGAGTGTCATCGAAGCTTTAGCGACCTCTTTAGAAACACTCAAAAAGGTCTTCAATGATGATTTTGGTCGTATCCCCCCTTTGGCCCTTCCATTGAAGAGTTGCTAGAGCCCCCACAAGTTAATTTCCTGGACTTTGGTTTGAAACCGAAGGACCCAAGATCCAAACATAGGAACTTGAATTCCCAATAGATTTTCCTTAACAAGATTAAGAGAATCTTAGCCCTCAAAAAGAGAGAACCCATTCCTATTCCTAGAGATACCAAAAATGTTGCTTTAGTTTCGACGAGCCAAAACTTAGAGAAACCCCAAATGGAATATTCTTCTACTGCACTGGAAGCGATCAAGGATGCTTATGATAAGGAAGATAGGCTTAATAATGTCTCTATCACTATGATCCCTACCCCTTGAGATATCTGCTCGAGAGGGTCTTTTCTTCCTTGAGAAGAGGTTGTCTGGAAACAAGGAGAGTCCCACCCCCGAGAGTTGTAGGATGGGTGAGGACCTGAAGAAGGTCAGATCAAGGGGATGGAGTTGGCCATTATTGGATTTGAAGGTGATGGACCCCCAAAATTTACCTTCAAGGCCAAGAAGAAGGTTAGGAAACCCCAAACCAAGGAGTCAGATCTGGAGTCTAAGGCTGGGGGAGAGGAACCTCATGATGAAGGAGGGAATCCCTTGTACAAAAGGAAGAGAGGTAGACCTCCTAATCATATCTCCAGTATCAAACCTTCAAAAAATAAAAGCCTCCCCAATTGTTTTAAGAGCTTTCAAGCTCCTACGGAACAAGATTCTTAATATTGACATGGAGTTTAAACTTGCAACTTGGAATGTGAGGGGACTAGAGTCCCTAGACATGAAGTATGTGGTTAAGAGATTCATCAGAATGCAGAAAGGATTGATTTCCTTCTACTCCAAGAGATTAAGGTAGTAGGATTTTCTTTGGATGTGGCCTTAAAGTGCATTTGGCAGGAAGCCTGGAGTGTTTCACCAATCACTCAAGAGGTAAGGTGGGAGTGCCATTCTTATCCACCCTAGATGCGCCAACAAAGTCTCTTATTGGGGATGCTCCCTGTGTGATAGAGTTGCTTGGGTGAGTCTTATTCATGACAATGTTGCATTTGGAATCTTCTCTATCTATGCACTGAACCACAAATGTGACAAGATTAGATTATGGGAATGAATGTGTAGCATGAAGGATATTCCTTGGGTTGTTTTTGGGGATTTCAACATGGTTGAATCACTACATGATAAGGAGGTGGGACTAGGATGGAATGGAAAGGTAATGAGAAAATAATCTGGTCCAAGATGACTAGTAAACTCAGGTTATTTGATCCCTTAGTAGGGAAGAAGAAAGACTATAATGGTATTTGGCATAATTGGTCTAATTACCAGAACGGTAGTAGGAGTTACTGCAGGTTGGATAGGGTGTATGTCAATAAGGATTTCTTCAGTTTTAGGAAGGAGACCGGTGGAGAGAGTGTTTAGAGTGGTACCTTACTCCCTCTCAAATCACCACCTAGTCATTAGTTCAATTTTCTGTTGGGAAGCTACCTACCCCCAGGAAAGGAGGTCAATCCTTTAACCTTAACACTACACTACTGAGAAGTAAGAATATCAAGGCAACTACCCTCCTGATTAGGTTTAACCATGGCATGGCTAGGAAACATAGTGCCATTAATAATTGGAACCAATGCACCAATATTTGGAAGACGGGTGTTCCAGGTGGTAGGGAAGAAGAGGGCTAAGGACTCTAGAAGAGCTGAATTAGAATTACAAAATGAACTCTACCAAGTAGATCTTAGAAGCCAGTTGGATCCCATAGATGAGGAGACTAGTAGCAGTCTAGCTTGGGCTAGAGACTCGCTTAGGAAAATGCAACAACACAAGATCAATTTACCAAAAATTAAGGCAAGGGCCAACTGGATAAATGAAGGAGATAGGGGATCCAATTTTTTCTTCCAACTCCTTAAGGCTAAGGAGGCTAAGAATAGGATTGATTACATTTGTCAAGAAGGAGTAATCCTCACTACCCAGGAAAGCATTCTTCAAGCCTTCATTGGATATTATTCCAATTTTTTCACCTCAAAGGAGTCAGGAGTAGTGATGGGAGAGAGAAGGAGCATAATTAAGGATATCATCCCTCCCACACTCAAGGAGGAGGATGCAATAACCTTGAGTAGGTTGTTATCAGTAGAGGAGATTAATGAGGCCATTGAACACATGAGTAATGAGAAAGACCCTGGCCATGATGGTCTACCTATTGAAGTCTACAAGGATAACTTAGATTGGATTAGACAAGATCTACTACAAGTCTACAATGAGACCATTAATGCATGCTCCCTGGGAGCATAAATCAATACTGGGTGCATTAAGCTCATTCCCAAGGAGGGAGATAAAAAAGTTGATTAAGAATTGGAGACCTATTACCCTCTTGAATGTGTCTTACAAAATATAGGCCAAAGTGCTAGCAAGAAGGCTGGTTGATATCCTTCCCAAGGTGATTAGCCCCACCTAAATTGGGTTTGTGAAGGAAGATACATTTTGGAGAACCTTATTACCTATTGGGAGACTATGGAATGGGAAAGATTCTCTGGTCAATAGGTTAGTATGCTCTTTATTGATTATGAGAAGGCATATGATAGGATTGAATGTCAGTTTATTATCACAGTGCTAGAGGCTCTGGGATTTCCTAAAGAATTCAATCGCATGGTTCTGACTTTAATGAAGGGGGATACTGTGGAAGTAGAGGTGAATAGAATTAGGTCTAAACCATTCCCATTAACCAGGTCTATAAGACAAGGTTACCCATTGGCTCCAAACCTATTTGTTATTGCTTTAGACTCCTTATTTTACATACTTAGAGATGACTCATTTCTCCAAAGGTAAAGGGAGTCAGATTACCTAATGATGAGGAACTCATTAATGTCTAGTTTTTAGATGACACATCCCTCATGGTTGAAATGAGTGAAACCAACTTCAAATGCCTCATGGAAAAGTTAGACATCTTCTGTTTGGCCTCTGGCAGCAAGGTGTCCATCCCTAAATCAACACTTCTAGGTTGAGATGAATCTCCACTAGAATGGTGTAACCAATTTGGATTTTCTTGGGGAGGTCCTCTTCATCAAGTTAGATACTTAGGCATTCCATTCTCTGTTAAACTTGACCTCAAAAACATGTGGAGTTGGGTGAAGAATAAGATTCAAGGGAAGCTAAAAAAATGGAACATCAAATTCCTCTCATTGGTAGGTAGACTTCAAGTTTACCAAAAGATTCTGGCTGCATACTCTATTTACTACTCCTCATCCTAGTTCTTTAATCAAGGCCAGATCAACTACCTTCACAAAGTGACTAGAGACTATTTGTGGTCGGATGGTAAAGGAAATAAGAAAGCCCATGTTGTTAGGTGGGACTGGTGCACAAGGACTACTAGGAAAGGAGGTCTAGGAATGAAAGATCTTAGATGGTAGGGTATTGCTCTTGTGGTTAAGTGGATAGACAAAGCCTCTCAAGGTAATGAGCCTTTGAAAATCCTGGTGAGACATAACATTAGCAAGGGTGCACCTACCTGAACTAAGCATTGGAAAAATCTATCACTTATTGACCTCATGTCAGGGAAGTTCAAGGTGGTAGTAACATGATATGATGTCTTTCAATCTATTTGGAAGGGTTGGGAGGAGATTAGGTCTAGTGTAATAGTGAATAACATTCTTGATCAGGATCAGAATGTGTGTGGAGAAAGGTCCATCTGGTGGAACCTATACAAAGGAGATAACCATTGGCTCAGTTGTAGGGATGCTCTGCAAAGAATGGAATGCAGTTGGCATTAGTTATTTTTAGATATCATTGAGAATGAGAAACTGTTACCCTGGGATGATCTTTTTTCTAGATATGACTTACCTCTCTCCCAATGGAGGACATACACCACTGTTAGGGATCATGCTTAACTCTCAATCTTCTAGAGACACTATTGTTGACTCTGATAGGATGAGTCTTATCAAGTGGATTGATGGCACTCCATTGTGGAATAAAAAATCCAAAGTGGTGTATAGATTACTTGCAAACACATATTCTATCTATGATCACATTAATCCTAAATGGAATATGAACCTAGATCCCAACACATGGAGTAAATTCCTTGGCAAATTACAACACACCCCTGCTGAACCTAAAGTGCTCTATTTTATGTGGCATTTTCTTCTACATAGGCTACCTATTAAGAAGCCTTCTGGTGAACCAAATGACTTCTCCTATTTCTCAGAGCCCGAATCTATCCTCCATATTTTCTTTGAATGTCAATTTTCTTCTACCATTTGGAACCTCTTTGGATTGAAACTTAATAGTAATTTTTAGATTATGAATATCCTTTCTGAATCTATGTTGGGACTAAAAAAAAGATGCAACCTTTTTTGTGCTTCTCTTTATTTTCACATACTTTGGCATATTTGGAAGTTTAGGAATGATGATATATTCAATAGTAGGAGTAGAACTCTCACAGAGTCTCTACAGAGGCTCATTACTCTTAATGTTTCCATGCAGGTTACCATGGTCATGCAGGTGAAAGAACATCAAGACTTGAGAGTCATTAGAGAGGTCAAGAAAGTGATGGATAGAGAACAAATCACATGTAATATGACCACCAGAGTAGATGTGGATTTTGACTTTGATGTCACCATTGGGCAGATGCTACAGCAGATTAAAGACTAGAAAGAAGGAGGTAGAGAAATAGAATGATAAAGGAGGTGGATATGCGCAAGGGAATAAGGTTGGAGGAGGATCTAGGTAGGAGAACACCCTAGTGGGAGACTCCATGGTTGTTGAGTAGGTGACCAGCAGTAGTGAGTTGGTAGGGTTGAATCAAGGATTGCAGGAGCAGGCTGCAGTTGATACCAGTCAACCTTCCAGGGTTGATTCCTTATATGTGCTGCCTATGTCAGAGTTCCCTCCACTTCCTTGGGAGTCCTACTTATCTAAGCCTTAAAATATCATTACCTAGGGTGACCTGTGTCTCAAATGGGTAGACCATCAGAGGCCATGGACAACATGGTTTCCTAGATAGAGTTGGCTTATAGTATCTTGAATATCTTCTATATTAATGGTTTTTGATGCAAGGATGGTTTCATGATTTGTATCCCACCGTATATATGGGATGATGTAATTTTTTTAAAGCTTATACTGTTGTAAAATCTCAATTTTACATGTTTAATATACTATGGTTAATAGAAAAAAAGAGGGTTAACAAGTCTTCTAAAGGTTGGTTAGAGTTTTAAGTAGCTCACTCCTAAATGCATATGTGATAACATTCCCTAAATTGTAACTAAAAAAATTATACGTAGTAGCCTAAGAACCTTTTGGATGATTCTTGGTATGGTGTGATGGATTAAACCCCATTATTAATTACAATGTACTTCCTTAGATTAGGATAGAAATATCTCAAATTTGACTTATCTAGCCACCAAGAGAGAGAGGGAGAGTGAAGAGAAATATTTTTTTAGGCCTAGATCTTTACCTATTTTCTTTTGAAAGGGAGGTGTCTTACACTACTCTTGGGGTATTAACACTATTGATCCCATATTGAGTTTTCACTCCTAATTTAATAATCATGTTGTTACATGCTTGAATTGTTTTACTTTGACAAACCCATGAAATCATTCCTTTCAATTCATCCACTCAGAGTTAGCCATTTGTTTATGTTTTTTATATTTTTGTCACAAATATTTTGCCAATTTTTTTTGTCCAATTCAATATAGTGGGACCACTCTGTTCTTTAGTAGGCTTGTCCTATAAACCAACAATATTTCCTTCTCATTTTGAAGATACTTACCATAGTCACTGTTTAGTCAATTAGTGAGTACACTCTGCTATCTAGTGGGAGTTCTGTATTAATTTGTGGGGTCGCTAATCCTTATCCATTTGGTTTGAAACCTAGTCCAACAGGTTTGTACCCTATTTGAGTAGGATTACATTATTTTCCAGTGAGTTTGTGAAATCTTAAATCGGTAGGTATGTACTCTATATCAGTGGGATTGTTCCCAATATACTATCCATATAGTTGAATTTTTTGATCATAGATTGCCAAATTATCATCATTCCTCATGTATGAACCATAACTATTTCTTTCCATCCAATGCCATAGTCATCTTATAGCTTTGTAAATTACATCCCTATGTAATTATTTTCTCATCTAGTTGCCATTTTAGAATTCTCAGCCTCAATGCTCGACATATTTTATACAACTCAATTCTGATAAAAATTCTAGCTTCCTATTTGTATTATGGACCTTGATTCCTAATTTAGGTATGCATTAGAGGGATACAAAATCCTTAGGCATTTGGGTCCTTGAACACAACCACCCTGGTTGTTTGGGTCCCACCAATTGAGGAAAAACTCAAATTGTGCAATGGCCAGCTTGTGGGGTGGGAACTTAAGGCTAATGCTAGATTTCTCTAAAATTCACACCTTGAAATGTTAGGGAGAGGTATAAAAGTAATTTATCTCCCTTATTTTGACATCCAATCTCAA